>CAJNOJ010000024.1:0-567127 GCA_905250025.1 Adineta ricciae
GTATGATAACTGAACATGAGGAGAGAAGTTCAGTATTAGTTGATTTACTTTTCACTAGGGCTGAGAATACACCGGAATCTTCAGGAAATCTATTCGAAAAAGAGACAAATAAATGTGAATACATCGGATGAGTAGGTACTTACACTTCAGCAACAACTAATTTAAATGAATTTCCTGACCGTTCTCGGCGGAAATCTGGATTGTCAGGAATTTCTTTGCCATTTCTGAGCCAAGTCAATTCAAGATCATCTTCAGTATCTAGAACGAAGCACATGCTGCACCAATGACGTGTATTCGTCAAATAAATAGTACTGACCATCACATGCACACTCAAGCGTCAATGAATCACTTTCCATTAAATTTTGAGATTTGATATATTTAACAAACTTTGCTTTAGGTTCAACTGGTTTTTCTTCAGCTGGCTCTTCGACTTCTTTTTTCTCTGGTTCAACTTTTGGTTGTTCTTCTTCTTTCTTGGGTTCAGGTTCAGCTGGTGCAGGATCTTCAACTTTAGGTTGAACTTCTTCGGTCTAAACAAACGCACGTCGGCGATCAGATAGCCATTGACATGTTTCATGCTTACTTTCTTCTTTTCTTCAGCGGGTTTCTTGGCTGGTTCTTTCTTTTCTTCAACTTTCTTTGCCGGTTCGGGTTTTTTCAAAGCGGCAGCCCCAACTGGTTTCTTTTCAGGTACGGCTGATTTTTTCGCTGGTGTAGCTTTTCCAGCGGCAGGTTTAGCTGGTTCGGGTTCGGGTGCTGGAGCAGGTGCAGATTCACTACCCACTGGTGCTTCAACTGGTGTGGGTTCTGTCGAGATGTTTGCGCTCTCGGGTACTTCAGCTACAGCTTCTGATGGAAGTTTCTCTTCGACTTTAGTAGCTGTTTCACTGGCAGCACCTTCAGTTGGTTCAGGAACAGGAGCATCTGTAGCAACGGATTCTTCACTAGCTGCTTGTGGCTCAGCTTTAACAGAAGTTTCATCTTCTTCAGCCAATGATGCAACATAGGCATCTTCGTTTTCACCTGGTACATGTGCTACAATATGAGAAACGTGTAGAAACTCTTGGAAAATAGATACCATTCAAAATACCTTTAATTGTTAATTGTGCACTTGATGTGTCCGAGCCTTCATCGTTGGTGGCTCGGCAGATATATTCTCCGTTGTCGTCTACTTTAACTTTTTTGATAATTAATGTTGCTACATCATCATCATAAGTTTCATGAATTCGAGGTTCAGTAGTCAACGACTAAAACACAAGCGATGATTTAATGACAAAGTAGTTTTCCAACGAAATTTACTTCGCCATTCTTTAACCATTCGATCTTTGGTGTTGGTTTACCCTTAACTGTACAACTTAATTTTGCTGTTGAACCTGAGAGCGAAAATCGATGGCTTATACGAATAAAAGAAATATAAATGTCATTACCTTCGAACATAGTAATATCGGTAAGCTGTTCACTGAATTTGGGTGGATCTCGACGTTCTTTACGCTCTAAAAAGTATTTTGATTCAGTTAGATTAAAGGAAATTCGACTTTGTTTTTCTAAATGATGTTACTTGGTTTTTCAACGTCAAGCGTATCTTGGTGAGCAGGTCTTTCACTGGCACCTAATTTATCGCGCCAGCTTGAATCTCTGCCCGATGATCCGAGAAGTGATGGTGAACGAGCTCGACTTGCACCTCGTGAAGTATCACCATCTCCTGGACGCATCGAATGTCCGCGTCGTGTACGACGGACTTCTGCAAAACAAAGAAACTCAACCAGCTGTTCTTATGCACGTGTTTTACATACCTTCGACATGCATGAAACACGATGTTTCATCACTACCTAATGGATTGGTAGCACCGCAACGATACATAGCAGTATCTGACGTTTCACATGCTGTAATTTCTAATGTGCATACACCATGTACATAAGATGTCAGATAATGTTCATCTGTATCGCTTAATTGAGTACGTTCTTTAAACCAGTGCACCTGTTGACAGATGAAACATCGCAAGGTGAATATAAAGAAGAAAAAGAATTTACTTTTGGCGTTGGTTTGCCGCTAACACAGCAGATTAATTTCACACCAACGCCTTCTTGAATAAGACGTGGTCGAAGTTTAAATGTAAATACAGGCTTGGCATCGGGTTCACTCCATAGATCAAACTCCATCTCTTGAATCGGCCGTCGAGGGCCAAGTTCACGATGCTCAATTTGTGGTGTAACAGGTAAAGCTAGGCGAATAAAGACAAAAATGATATTAAACGAACGTACGATCGACATTTTGGCGAAATATTTGCATTTAAAGAGATTTACTAGTTTAATTCTTACAGTAGGGAGAGACTGCATAAGCTCGACCAGTATATCGACGGTAGAATAAACGAAATAACGCTGATGTCTTCGATTTCGCATAGCGTTTTGGATGCTGTGAATAATTATTCATCATCCCTTCACAGTGACGACAAAAACAATATTAATAGGAGGAAAATCGACTAAGATAGACTATCGAATTTGTTCGTGTCACACATGTTGATATTGTTTTCCTTCATACTGCTTCGATTAGATCGTATATTCCGCCAAGAAACCGCACAGACATTATTCCCGATTCTCCTGTCGGTATCGATACCATACGAATGATATCATCAATGTGCACCGACATCACCCACCCGGTTTATTTCTTTCTGTTTGTTCTATCGAAGGATATTCCTGACAGTCACAATCGGTAATATATGACAACAATGCCAATATTGCTATCCATATCATTAATTCTTTTCCTTTCTCTTCTGTGCGAGAAAAAAACTGTCTGTAAACAATCTTTCATGATATCACGGATATTAGTGCACCGAATTCCTTTTTTTTTTTATACATGCAGCCGCCTGTTCTGTGTCAATCAATAGACAATCGTCGCGAAAAACTGAACTGGAAAAGATGAAGATCTTTGTCTCTTTACGATATCGATACGATACAAGAGAAAGATAAACAAGGCCAGAAAGTCCCATATGTGTAGACAAATCTGTACTACATCTGTTTGATATTTAACAAAAAAACTAGTCTGGGAAAGTCTATGATACTTACATTCAACCGTTAAAAAGACGGCATATTCTTTTTCGCCATAACTATTCGATGCACGCACAATGTATTCGCCTTTGTCGTCCTGTGTGCAGCGTTTGATTTCGAGTTTATAATTGTTTCGGTCGTATTTCTTCGAATGCTTGGTTGATTGACGAATTTCTGCATTGTCTCGATGCCTANTGAACATGAGGAGAGAAGTTCAGTATTAGTTGATTTACTTTTCACTAGGGCTGAGAATACACCGGAGTCTTCAGGAAATCTATTCGAAAAAGAGGGAAATAAGTGTGAATACATCGGATGAGTAGGTACTTACACTTCAGCAACGACTAATTTAAATGAATTTCCTGACCGTTCTCGGCGGAAATCTGGATTGTCAGGAATTTCTTTGCTATTTCTGAGCCAAGTCAATTCAAGATCATCTTCAGTACCTACAACGAAGCGCATGCTCAACCAATGAGAGGTATTCATCTGATAAACAGTACTGACCATCGCATGCACACTCAAGTGTCAATGAGTCACTTTCCATTAAATTTTGAGATTTGATATATTTAATAAACTTTGCTTTAGGTTCAACTGGCTTTTCTTCAGCTGGCTCTTCGACTTCTTTTTTCTCTGGTTCAGCTTTTGGCTGTTGTTGTTCTTCTTCTTTCTTGGGTTCGGGTTCAGCTGGTGCAGGTTCTTCAACTTTAGGTTGAACTTCTTCGATCTACACAAACACACGTCGACGATCAGATAGCCATTGATATGGTTCATGCTTACTTTCTTCTTTTCTTCAGCGGGTTTCTTAGCTGGTTCTTTCTTTTCTTCAACTTTCTTTGCCGGTTCGGGTTTTTTCAAAGCGGCAGCTCCCACTGGTTTCTTTTCAGGTACGGCTGATTTTTTTGCTGGCGCAGCTTTTCCAGCGGCAGGTTTAGCTGGTTCAGGTTCGGGTACTGGTGGTGGTGTTGGTTCGGCTGCTGGAGCAGGTGCAGGTTCACTACCCACTGGTGCTTCAACTGGTGTGGGTTCTGTCGAGATGTTTGCGCTTTCGGGTACTTCAGCTACAGCTTCTGATGGAAGTTTCTCTTCGACTTTAGCAGCTGTTTCACTGGCAGCACCTTCAGTTGATTCAGGAACAGTAGCATCTGTAGCAACAGATTCTTCACTGGCAGCTTGTGGCTCAGCTTTAACAGAAGTTTCATCTTCTTGAGCCAACGACGCAACATAGGCATCTTCATTTTCACCCGGTACATGTGCTACAATATGAGTAACGTGGAGAAATTCTTGGAAAAGAGGTACCATTCAGAATACCTTTAATTGTTAATTGTGCACTTGATGTGTCCGAGCCTTCATCATTGGTAGCTCGGCAGATATATTCTCCGCTGTCGTCTACTTTAACTTTTTTGATAATTAATGTTGCTACATCATCATCATAAGTTTCATGGATTCGAGATTCAGTAGTCAAGGACTAAAACACAAGTGATGATTTAATGACAAAGTAGTTTTCAAACGAAATTTACTTCGCCATTCTTTAACCATTCGATCTTTGGTGTTGGTTTACCCTTAACTGTACAACTTAATTTTGCTGTTGAACCTGAGAGCGAAAAGCGATGAGTTATACAAATACAAGGAATGTAAATGTCATTACCTTCGAACATAGTAATATCGGTAAGCTGTTCACTGAATTTGGGTGGATCTCGACGTTCTTTACGTTCTAAAAAGTATTTTGATTCAGTTAGATGAAAGAAAATTCGACTTTCTTTTCTAAATGATATTACTTGGTTTTTCAACGTCAAGCGTATCTTGGTGAGCAGGTCTTTCACTGGCACCTAATTTATCGCGCCAGCTTGAATCTCTGCCCGATGATCCGAGAAGTGATGGCGAACGAGCTCGACTTGCACCTCGTGAAGTATCACCATCTCCTGGGCGCATCGAATGTCCACGTCGTGTACGACGAACTTCTGCAAAAAAAAGACACTCAACCAGCTATTCTTATGCACGTATTTACATACCTTCGACATGCATGAAACACGATGTTTCATCACTACCTAATGGATTGGTAGCACCGCAACGATACATAGCAGTATCTGACGTTTCACATGCTGTAATTTCTAACGTGCATACACCATGTACATAAGATGTCAGATAATGTTCATCTGTATCGCTTAATTGAGTACGTTCTTTAAACCAGTGCACCTGTTGATAGATGAAACATCACAAGGTGAAAATAAATACGAAAAAGAGTTTACTTTTGGCGTTGGTTTGCCGCTGACACAGCAGATTAATTTCACACCAACGCCTTCTTGAATAAGACGTGGTCGAAGTTTAAATGTAAATACAGGCTTGGCATCGGGTTCACTCCATAGATCAAACTCCATCTCTTGGATCGGTCGTCGAGGACCAAGTTCACGATGCTCAATTTGTGGTGTAACAGGCAAAGCTAGGCAAATTAAGACAAAAATGATATTAAACGAACGTATAATGGACCTTTTGGGAAAATATTTGCATTTAAGGGAATTCACTAGTTCAATTCTTACAGTAGGGAGAGACTGCATAAGCTCGGCCAGTATATCGACGGTAGAATAAACGAAATAACGCCGATGTCTTCGATTTCGCATAGCGTTTTGGATGCTGTGAATAATTATTCATCATCCTTTCACAGTGACGACAAAAGCAATATTAATAGGAGGAAAATCGACTAAGATAGGCTATCGAATTTGTTCGTGTCACACATGTTGATATTGTTTTCCTTCATACTGCTTCTATTAGATCGTATATTCCGCCAAGAAACCACACAAACATTATTCCCAATCCTCCTGTCGGTATCGATACCATACGAATGATATCATCAATGTGCACCGACACCACCCACCCGGTTTATTTCTTTCTGTTTGTTCTAGCGAAGGATATTCCTGACAGTCACGATCGGTAATATATGACAACAATGCCAATATTGATATCCATATCATTAATTCTTTTCCTTTCTCTTCTGTGCGAAAAAAGCTCTGTCTGTAAACAATCTTTCATGATACAAAAGATATTAGTGCACTGAATTTCTTTTTTTTTATACATGCAACCGTCTGTTCTGTGTCAATCAATAGGCAGTCGTCGCGAAAAACTGAACTGGAAAAGATGAAGATCTTTGTCTCTTTACGATATCGATACAATACAAGAGAGAGATAGACAAGGCCAGAAAGTCACATACGTGTAGACAAATCGGTACTACATCTGTTTGATATTTATCAAGAAACTCTTCTAGGAAAGTCTATGATACTTACATTCAACCGTTAAAAAGACGGCATATTCTTTTTCGCCATAACTATTCGATGCACGCACAATGTATTCGCCTTTGTCGTCCTGTGTGCAGCGTTTGATTTCGAGTTTATAATTGTTTCGGTCGTATTTCTTCGAATGCTTGGTTGATTGACGAATTTCTGCATTGTCTCGATGCCTAAAATTAGTCAGTAGTTATGTACAATGATATATCATGGTTTGATATCGAATATGATGCTTACCAGGAGACGACAGGTGGCGAAACAGCAATAATACGACAATCAAATTCAGCATTGTTACCTTCTAATACATGAGCATTGCGAGGACGAAGGATAAATCTTGGAGCAGCTTCTCGACGATCTGAAATTGATTGTCTTCTAATCATGAAGAGATGAAAATATCAAAACTGTACCCCAGAAGCTGCTGTATATATTGAATTCTTGAGGTCTATTCTTTCGGAGTGAACTCCAATTAGCCATGCGGCCGAGGCCGATAGTTGGATCTGGATATCCAGCCTAAATGAAATATTGTCAAGTTTGTTCTAGAATTTCAGTCGACATACGTATCGAGCTCGAGTACGTTGACGAATATCGTCGAATCGACCGGATGGTATTCGTGAATCGAGATCAGAACGATCTTCGCGTAACCATGGATGGTCAAGTGCATCATGAACTGTCATTCGTGCACTAAAGTATACGAGAGTGACACATAAAATTAGAATTAGTCTTGAAGTCGAGTACGTACTTTCGACTTTTCAATAAAAGTTTTTTGATAAAATCTTTTCCATCGTCAGAGATATTACCAAAGACTTCGTTGGGAAAGCGTACATCACATTTACGTATATTTTCCATGGTATCATTGTCATCTTGGCCACCAAATGGTGACAAACCACTGAGGCTAAAATTAAAGAAAAACAACGAAATAGATCTGAAAAGATCCATTGCTACTTACATAACATAAGCGAGAACACCTGCTGCCCACATATCTGTGTAGAATCCAACCGCATCATGATCGACTATTTCCGGCGCAGCGAATTCCACAGTAGCAGCACTAACTTTGACAACTTCGTTAGGATCAAGTTTCGTTGCTAAACCAAAGTCGCATATCTTGATATTAGTACTGTTCTTGGTTTCACACATAATATTTTCCGGCTGAAACAAAAAATTTTCACTTCATCAATGATGTTCGACGTTGCAAATCATTACTTACTTTTAGATCTAAATGAACGACATTATTTTCATGCATATGTCTGAGTCCTTGACAAATTTGTCGCATATATTTGATCGCTTCAGCTTCGGTCATTTTGTAATTGGGATCAGCAATGCGATCGAATAATTCGCCTCCGGCAATGAATTCTGTTACCATGGCCATTTCGACTTCTTCTTCGAAAGCATCATGCAAATGAAGTAACTTGGGATGATTCAAATCGGCCATAACTTCGATTTCACGACGAACGGTTGCTTTATCCGCAGGAGTTAATGTCGGAATAAATTTCGCGGCATATGTTTTGCCGGTGGCTTTCTCAATACAACGATGCACGACACCAAATGCCCCGCTAAGCAAATTTCACATCAAATGAAATATGACACGAAGCAAAGTGAACTCACCGGCCAATTTCTTCAAGAATATCGTAATAATCATAGATACTTCCATGTTTCAGTGTAGCACGTGTTGGTTGACGACCTTTATCCCAAATATCCCAAACTAAAATCAATGACGATAGATCAAATGAAATTCATGGTTCGTTTTTCTGAAATGAGTACATACAGCATCGATCGTAGTTGTCCAATTTGGGTAGATCTTTGTTCTTTCGTCTTGATGCATCGTCATTGCCGGTACGTCGTTTGCGATTAGCATCGGAATCTAGGAAAAGCGAAGATGAGTTACTTGGATATTTCGTTTCGTTTTCTTACCAGTCGTTTGAACAGTCTTCGTTGGTTCTGATGGTTCGCCAGCTCCGAAAATATTTTCAGCAAGAATGCGAAATTGATACGGTTTATTTGGTAATAGATTTTCTACTGTACAACGAAGAGATCGACTTGTCGCTGCTTTCACCCACTTGCCAGTGTCAGGTTCTAATTTTTCAATAATGTAATTCGTTATGTAACTACCACCATCATCTTCCGGTGGTCGCCATGATAAAGTTGCTGAATCATCGAACACAGAATCAACTTGTGCATCACGTGGTGCACCAGGTAGATCTATTCAATAGAAATAAGATTTCAACTTGTACAGATGAACATCTTACCTGAAACATGAAGACGTAAGGTTGCTTCATCTTCGCCTAAGTTATTCGATAGTTTGATCTTATATGGTCCACTTGTATTCTTGTCTGCATTGCGAATAGTTAAGGTAATGCCGCGGTCGCTGACGTCAATAGAGACGTTCTTATCTTTGCTGACATCATTACCGTCTTTAGTTAACGATACATTCGGTAATGGACTGCCAGTATATGGAATTTTAATAACAATTGTTTCACCTTTGTCATAGTTGAGAACATCATTGTATTTTGCCGGTAAGCGAAATCGTGGCGGTGCTATTCAAGTTCAACGCATGTCAATCGTGTTTATGGACAGTTATATACTTACATCGAACATCGACATTACACCGACACATTCTTGAGCCACCCTTGTTTCGCGCTTTGATACTGTATTCATCAACGTCATCTGGTGTAGCATTGTTAATAACCAGAACGCACTTATCACCGTCACGCGTGATGGTATATTTCGCACTTTGTGATATTTCTTTTGTACCTTTGTACCTAATTAAGTTCGAAAGAATAGTTTAATTTGCAAATATTGCAAACGAAATAAAATATTCTCCTACGAACCATTCGACATCTGGTTTTGGAAGTCCAGTTACTTCGGCTTCGAGAGTAATGGTTCTACCCTCATTACCTTCAGCATCTCTTAGCTTCTTAAGAAATTCTGGTGGAGTTGATGCATTCGGATCCTTGATCTATTGAAGCGGTCCAAACAAGAATTTGCAATACTAAACAAACTCGTTTTGTCTTTACTTTAGTTGGTTTTGTTGCTTCGGAAGGTACTCCTTTTCCGGCTTCATTTTCCGCTGTAACACGAAATTCATAGACACGATCTTCAATTAATGATGGAACAGTGTAATAGGTCGATGGAGATAGTGACATGTTCACTGGTATCCATTTATCTGTATTTTCTTCGCGTTTTTCAATCCAGTAGCCAGTAATTGGACCGCCACCATCCGACGTTGGCTTATCCCAATGAAGTGTAGCTGAATTGTTCGTTAGTTCATTAATTTCAGGTTGTCCCGGTGCTCCAGGTGGTTCTAAGTGGAAAACAGAATGTCTAAAGTTCAATTTTCGCCAGACAAAGACATACTGAATGGAAGTTTAGCAGTTACTGGTGACGATGAACGTAATGGTTCGCTAGTACCATTTTCATTGACAGCCATAACACGAAAATCGTATTCATGTCCATCGAGTAGGTTGGGAACAGTAAATGTTGTCTCTTTACATGCTTGGGTGACAGGTATCCAGGCGTCAGCAGCTTTCGATGTATCACGTCGTTCGACGATGTAGCCAATGATTTTGCTACCACCATCGTCCTTAGGTGGCTTCCAAGCGAGTGTTGCACGGTCTTTTGAAACATTTGAAATTTCAAGTGGACCAGTTGGAGGAAGCGGTGGAGCTATATTAAGTTCAAAGACGGTTTTTTAGAACTTCTTTCCTCGCTTCGTTTCTATCTTACCAATAACTTTGACTTTCATCGGTATGTTGCATGAACCTGATTCGTTAGAAACATTAATTGCATATTTACCAGCATCTTCTCGTTCAATATCTAACAACAGATCAAGAGATGACGTAACAATCGATCGATTGATTGAAAGAGAAAGTACACACCTGGTATTGTGACGACAATGTAATCGTCGTATTCTTGAATGCGTACACGATCACTGTCTTCTAGTGATTGATCATTTCTCTTCACTTTGAAGTTGAATGGCCCTTTTCCAGTAATGGGAATCTTGACTTTCAACGTTTCACCCAGTGGTACACGTTGATCATCTGGTTCACGTGTAAGTCTAGGCGGTGCTAGACAATAACGAAAGAAAGTCAGTTGATTTAAGATATTCATAAGAAAACGAAGTTTCTTACTTTTAACAGTAAATGTCGCTTCACAAGTTTCTCGTCCAAGTGGATTGACGATTTCACATGATATCTTTGAATTATTATCAGTATCCCAAGCTTCGTTGAAAATCAATGTTGATTTGAACTCATTTGGTTTTGTGCTTATTCGATAACGACCAGAAGATGATAATTCCAGCCCATTGCGAAACCATTTCACTTCTGGCACTGGATTACCTTCGAATTCANAAATATTGTCAAGTTTGTTCTAGAATTTCAGTCAACATACGTATCGAGCTCGAGTACGTTGACGAATATCGTCGAATCGACCGGATGGTATTCGTGAATCGAGATCAGAACGATCTTCGCGTAACCATGGATGGTCAAGTGCATCATGAACTGTCATTCGTGCACTAAAGTACGCGAGAGTGGCACATAGAATTAGAATTAGTCTTGAAGTCGAGCACGTACTTTCGACTTTTCAATAAAAGTTTTTTGATAAAATCTTTTCCATCATCAGAGATATTACCAAAGACTTCGTTGGGAAAGCGTACATCACATTTACGTATATTTTCCATAGTATCATTGTCATCTTGGCCGCCAAATGGCGATAAACCACTGAGACTAAAATTAACGAAAAACAACGAAATAGATCTAAAAAGATCGATTGCTACTTACATAACATAAGCGAGAACACCTGCTGCCCACATATCTGTGTAGAATCCAACTGCGTCATGATCGACTATTTCCGGTGCAGCAAATTCAACAGTAGCGGCACTAACTTTGACAACTTCGTTAGGATCAAGTTTTGTTGCTAAACCAAAGTCGCATATCTTGATATTAGTACTGTTCTTGGTTTCACACATAATATTTTCCGGCTGAAACAAAATTTTTCACTCGGTCGATGATGCTCGACGTCGCAAATCATTACTTACTTTTAGATCTAAATGAACGACGTTATTTTCATGCATATGTCTGAGTCCTTGACAAATTTGTCGCATATATTTGATCGCTTCAGCTTCGGTCATTTTGTAGTTGGGATCAGCAATGCGATCGAATAATTCGCCTCCGGCAATGAATTCTGTTACCATGGCCATTTCGACTTCTTCTTCGAAAGCATCATGCAAATGAAGTAACTTGGGATGATTCAAATCAGCCATAACTTCGATTTCACGACGAACGGTTGCTTTATCCGCAGGAGTTAATGTCGGAATAAATTTCGCGGCATACGTTTTGCCGGTGGCTTTCTCAATACAACGATGAACGACACCAAATGCCCCACTAAGCAAATGTCACATCAAATGAAATATGATACGAAGCAAAGTGAACTCACCGGCCAATTTCTTCGAGAATATCGTAATAATCATAGATACTTCCATGTTTCAGTGTAGCACGTGTTGGTTGACGACCTTTATCCCAAATATCCCAAACTAAAATCAATGACGATAGATCAAATGAAATGCATGGTTCGTTTTTCTGAAATGAGTACATACAGCATCGATCGTAGTTATCCAATTTGGGTAGATCTTTGTTCTTTCGTCTTGATGCATCGTCGTTGCCGGTACGTCGTTTGCGACTAGCATCAGAATCTAGAAAAATCGAAGATGAGCTACTTGGATATTTCGTTTCGTTTTCTTACCAGTCGTTTGAACAGTCTTCGTTGGTTCTGATGGTTCGCCAGCTCCGAAAATATTTTCAGCAAGAATGCGAAATTGATACGGTTTATTTGGTAATAGATTTTCTACTGTACAACGAGGAGATCGACTTGTCGCTGCTTTCACCCATTTGCCAGTGTCAGGTTCTAGTTTTTCAATAATGTAATTTGTTATGTAACTACCACCATCATCTTCCGGTGGTCGCCATGATAAAGTTGCTGAATCATCGAACACCGAATCAACTTGTGCATTACGCGGTGCACCCGGCAGATCTATTCAATAGAAATAAGATTTCGACTTGTACAGATGCACATCTTACCTGAAACATGAAGACGTAAGGTAGCTTCATCTTCGCCTAAGTTATTCGATAGTTTGATCTTATATGGTCCACTTGTATTCTTGTCCGCATTGCGAATAGTTAAAGTAATGCCGCGGTCGCTAACGTCAATGGAGACGTTCTTGTCTTTGCTGACATCATTGCCGTCTTTAGTTAACGACACATTCGGTAATGGACTGCCAGTATATGGAATTTTAATAACAATTGTTTCACCTTTGTCATAGTTGAGAACATCATTGTATTTTGCCGGTAAGCGAAATCGAGGCGGTGCTATTCAAGTTCAACACATGTCAATCGTGTTTACGGACAGGTATATACTTACATCGAACATCGACATTACACCGACACATTCTTGAGCCACCCTTGTTTCGTGCTTTGATACTGTACTCATCAACGTCATCTGGTGTAGCATTGTTGATAACCAGAACGCATTTGTCACCGTCACGCGTGATGGTATATTTCGCACTTTGCGATATTTCTTTTGTACCTTTGTACCTAATTAAGTTCGAAAGAATAGTTTAATTTGCAAATATTGTAAACGAAATAAAAGATTCTCCTACGAACCATTCGACATCTGGTTTTGGAAGTCCAGTTACTTCGGCTTCGAGAGTAATGGTTCTACCCTCATTACCTTCAGCATCTCTTAGCTTCTTAAGAAATTCTGGTGGAGTTGATGCATTCGGATCCTTGATCTATTGAAGCGGTCCAAACAAGAATTTGCAATACTAAACAAACTCGTTTTGTCTTTACTTTAGTTGGTTTTGTTGCTTCGGAAGGTACTCCTTTTCCGGCTTCATTTTCCGCTGTAACACGAAATTCATAGACACGATCTTCAATTAATGATGGAACAGTGTAATAGGTCGATGGAGATAGTGACATGTTCACTGGTATCCATCTGTCTGTGTTTTCTTCGCGTTTTTCAATCCAGTAGCCAGTAATTGGACCGCCACCATCCGACGTTGGTTTATCCCAATGAAGTGTAGCCGAATTGTTCGTTAGTTCATTAATTTCAGGTTGTCCTGGTGCTCCAGGTGGTTCTAAGTGGAAAACAGAATGTCTAAAGTTCAAGTTTCGCCAGATAAAGACATACTGAATGGAAGTTTAGCAGTTACTGGTGACGATGAACGTAATGGTTCGCTAGTACCATTTTCATTGACAGCCATAACACGAAAATCATATTCGTGTCCATCAAGTAAGTTGGGAACAGTAAATGTTGTCTCTTTACATGCTTGGGTGACAGGTATCCAGGCATCAGCAGCTTTCGATGTATCACGTCGTTCGACGACGTAGCCAATGATTTTACTGCCACCATCGTCCTTAGGTGACTTCCAAGCGAGCGTTGCACGATCTTTTGAGACATTTGAAATTTCAAGCGGACCAGTTGGAGGAAGTGGTGGTGCTATATTAAGTTCAAAGGCGGTTTTGTAGAACTTTCTTTCCTCGATTCGTTTCTATCTTACCAATAACTTTGACTTTCATCGGTATGTTGCATGAACCTGATTCGTTAGAAACATTAATTGCATATTTGCCAGCATCTTCTCGTTCAATATCTAAGAACAGATCAAGATATGACGTAATGACCGATCGATTGATTGAAAGAGAAAGTACACACCTGGTATTGTAACGACAATGTAATCGTCATATTCTTGAATGCGTACACGATCACTGTCTTCTAGTGATTGATCATTTCTCTTCACTTTGAAGTTGAACGGCCCTTTTCCAGTAATGGGAATCTTGACTTTCAACGTTTCACCCAGCGGTACACGTTGATCATCTGGTTCACGTGTAAGTCTAGGCGGTGCTAGACAATAACGAAAGAAAGTCAGTTGATTTAAGCTATCTATAAGAAAACGAAGTTTCTTACTTTTAACAGTAAATGTCGCTTCACAAGTTTCTCGTCCAAGTGGGTTGGCGATTTCACATGATATCTTTGAATTATTATCAGTATCCCAAGCTTCGTTGAAAATCAATGTTGATTTGAACTCATTTGGTTTTGTGCTTATTCGATAACGACCAGAAGATGATAATTCCAGCCCATTGCGAAACCATTTCACTTCTGGCACTGGATTACCTTCGAATTCAACTGTAAATGTTGCTTCACCGTTGAGCGGTGCACTGGTGTCGACGAGTTTTTTCACAAATGTTGGTGCATGGCCGTCTAGATTCAAGCAATTCGATCAAATCAAGACGTCAAAGTCTTTTCTTACTTGGATATTCGGTGATTTTAACTCGACCAGTTGTTGAACTTGGTTCGCCCTCACCTGCTTTATTCACTGCTTTAACACGAAATTCGAATTCGCCATTTTCCGGTAAATCAGTGACTGTTGCGGTATTGTCGACGACCGTGTACGGACTCGCTTTCGTCCATTGATCACTTCCAACCGGTCGTTTTTCCACGACATAGTTAGTAATTTTCGAACCGCCATCATTTGTAGGTGGAGTCCAACTTAATTCGACATAATTCTTGCCGACTTTCTTCACTTCTGGTAAACCAGGTGATGAAGGTGGAACTAAAAAGAAGACACATTTGCAGTGATTCCTACTCTTGTATCAATTTCGACATACTTGTGTCAGGTTTTAATATTACCGGTCGATCTAGTTTAGTATAATCTCCCCAACCAGCAGCATTTTTCGCTTTCACACGAAATTCATATGGCTTTCCTACGTCAAGGTTTTCAACAGTAAAATCACTTCCTTTAATTGGATAGTCATTGACCACTTCCCAAACATCGCTGTCCGGTTTGCGTATTTCGACTTGATAGCCAGTTACTTTAGAACCGCCATCATTTTTAGGTTTGTCCCATTTCAGTGTAACCGAATCTTCAGTTTGTTTACCAACTTCAACATTTGATGGACCTTGTGGTGCATCTAAATCACACACAAAACCATTGTAACGCTTCACGGTACATAAGTAGGAAAGGTATCTTACTGTATGGAAGTTTAGCGACAATTGGTTTCTCACATTCCAATGGTACACTTTGTCCATAGACATTCTCAGCAGAAACACGGAATTTATATTCCGAGCCTTCGTCTAGACCAGTGACTTCGTAGAATGGCGTACGACAGAAACTCGACACTTTTTGCCATTCGCCTTTCTTCGTATCGAATTTTTCAATGACATAATTAGTGATCGGTGCACCACCATCATTTTTCGGCGGCTTCCAAGTCAAAACACATGAATCAGGTTTAACATCAGAGACATTCAATGGTCCTTCGGGTGTATCTAAAGTATCGAGGAAAAATTGACATCATTCTATACAAGTTAACTTTCGTGCAAGTACCTGGTTTGTCAACAACGACAACTTTCATTTGAACAGTTTCTTGACCAAGATTATTCTTCAATGTACATGAATATAAACCAGTGTCACCGGCCTTGACTTTTGGTACAACAAGTTCAGCAACACCGTCTTTAACTGTCACTTGTGTATTCCCGTCAGGCTTGATTTCATCGCCATTTTTACCGAATGTAACTTGTGGTGCAGGTGAACCAATAAATGGTACCGTAAGTTTAAGATCTTCACCAGCACGAACAATGATTTCCTTTGGAGCAAATGTACTGAAACCAACCGCATGTGGAGCAACATCGGGTGGACGTGCTTGAATGGGTCCTTCGGTTTTAGCTAGAAAAAATATCGAAAACAGAAGATTAAGGGAAAGTGTGCTTTAATTTGTATTATTACCATATTCTCCCGGTCCAGCTCGATTGACTGCAGCAACACGGAATTCGTATTCTTTTCCGTCTACCAAACCCGGTACTGTATATTCGGTACCGGATGCAGGTTCACGATTAACACTAAATAATGAGAAACATATAATTACATTTGAATGGCAACTTTGATTCGCAGTTTAGATCACTTACGGAATCCATCGGTCAGTTCCTTTTTCTTTCTTTTCAATTAGATAACCTCGAATTGGATTGCCACCATCACTTTGTGGTCGTGCCCACTGTAATGTTATTGAGTCGCTGGTGTGTGCGACGCACTCAGGTGTGCCTGGGGCATCTGGTGTAGTGAATGGCCATTTAGCTTTCACTGGTGTGTCAACCACTAATGGTTCCGAGACACCATTGTCATTTTCAGCAGCGACGCGAAATTCATAATTTTTGCCGTCTTCTAATCCTCTCACGTCACATGTTGTACCTGATACAGGAGGTCCGATTTTCGTCCATTTTTCTGTCCCGGCTTCACGTCGCTCGACAACGTAATGCTTTATGTCATTGCCACCGTCGTCTTTCTACAAAAGTCAAACAATTCTTCAGTTCTATTCGGTCGAAATTGAGACTCACGGGTGGCTTCCAGTTTAAGGTACATCCTTCAGCAGTAACATTCGTTGCTTCAAGTGGGCCTTCAGGCTTTGCGGGTGGTGCGAGAACGTTGACACGAAATTGTACTTGGTTGGTACCTTCGGTATTTTTCAAAATCAGTTTATAAATACCGGTATCTCCACGTTCAGCTTTGCGATTGAGTACTGTAACGACATTATCTGATAGCTAAAGGAAATCGAACATACATGTAATATAGTGCAAGGTTACAAGTTGGACTTGTCTTACCTTAGTATTGACACGGTCATCGGCAATCAATTCCTTATCATCAATTAACCACTGTGCTGTTGCTTTGGGTGTAGCTTTATACGGTATATGCAATTCAAAATCTTTACCAGCGCGTACTGTAATATCTTTGATATTGTGTAAATCAAGAAATGATGGTTTGTCTAACGAGATGAAAACATGTTGATATTCAGCATCTGTGTTGGCACATTTCACAGAACATACCTGGTTGATCTTGAACGGTAACAGCGTCGGTTGGTTTACTTGGTTCACTGGGACCGATTGCATTGACCGCTCGAATACGAAACGAAATATCGTCGCCTTCTTTGAGGTTAGGAACTGTATACGAATGTTCCCGTGCAGGTAGCTCTGTTACTTCCGTCCAATCGCGACTAAATGATAAATCACTCGATTCGTTCAAATGTATAGTAATATCAGATAGAAACAAACCTATCAGGCGATCGTTTCTCAACGATATATCCGGTGATTCGACTGCCACCATCATTAGTCGGTTTCTTCCATGAGAGTGTCACCGAATCTTTAGTTATTTTTTCCACTTTGGGTTGATCGGGTGCATCAGCAACGTACATTGGCACTTCAGCTCTCTGTGGTTTAGTTGGTTTTGATGGTGTTCCTGGGCCAGCACCATTAACAGCAGCAACACGAAATTCGTATGTCTGACCTTCACGCAAACCCGTGACAGTATATTCGGTATTTTTCGTCGGTAGATTGTTGCATGGCACCCAATTATTACTACCCTTTTCCCGCATTTCAATATTATAACCCGAAACAGGATTACCACCATCTCGCTTTGGTTTTTCCCATTTAAGTTTGATAAAAGTTGAATTGTACTCGGCAATTTCAGGTGTATCGGGTGCGTCAGGCGCATCTAGACAAAAAAAGCAGATTATTACCACCCTACAGACTACCTTGTTCGTACCGTATGGTGGCTTGACAGTGATAAGCGATGTTGTTTCTAGTGGTTCACTAAGACCATAAATATTTTCAGCTTTGACTCGAAATTTAAATTTCTTGTTCATTTCCAAATCTTTAATCGTGCCTTTCGGTTGAGTGAACACACCTGGTACTTTTTCCCAACGGTCCGAATTTTCCGGACATTTTTCAATGGTATATCCTAAGGAAGAGAAGAATAGATTTTGTTCTATTTTATAATCAAGATAATCCACCTGTGATATCACCACCACCATTGTCTTTAGGCGGTTTCCATTGAAGTGAAACGCTATCTTTCGTTGTTTCAGTGGTTTCTAAAGGTCCTTCGGGTGCTCCGGGTTTGTCCAAGACGATAACATCAATGTCACATTCATCTTCACCCGAATCATTCTTCAACTGAACTTTGTACTTGCCAGTATCCGCTCGTTTGGAAATGGGTTTGTGTAACTTAGCATGAAAATCGTCATTTTCGATTTGTGTACTAAACATGATCGAAAAGGGAGTAGAGAAAGGAGCGTGAAAAAAACGTACTCTCGAGCCGGTTGAACAGTTTCACCATCCTTGGTCCAGGTAATAACTGGTGTTGGCGATCCGTTAATAGGTAGATCAATTGTTAGTGGTTCACCTGCTTTCACACGAATTTCTTTTTTACCAAGTGGACCAAACAATTGACTTGTATCGAACGACGGTTTTTCTAAAAACGGAATAATCAATTTCAGACATTAACCACTTGTTCGTCAATATTCGAATTACCTTTTTCTGGTCGGGCAGCAATACTGCCAGATGAATCACTTGGTTCACCTGGACCCGCATCATTGACAGCAGTAACTCGATATTCGTATTCTTTCATAGCTGTGACGTTTTCATCAACAAAATTGGTTGCCTGAAAAACAATTAAAATCGTTGTATAAGTTGTAAACTTGTTAGTGAAACATACTTTATGGACTTCACCACGATTGATTTTTGTCCATTCTTTCTTTTTGGCAGCTTTTTCACGTCGTTCAACAATGTAACCTTTCACTGGGTTGCCACCATCATTTCTTGGTGGTGCCCATTTCACTTCAATATGTTTACGATCGCGTGAAACACATTCAGGTGTACCCGGTGCTCCAGGCTCAGCTATTGAGTAAAAATTATTCATTAATTTCGAACAAATTCAATAGACAAATCAACATACTGAATGGATTTTTGACCAGAACACCTTTATCAGTTACTAATGGTTCCGAAAGACCATTAGCATTTTCGGCCATAACACGAAATTCGTATTCATGTCCTTCTTTCAATTTGCCAATTGTTACTTCTGTACCATTGACACCTTCAGCACAGCGTACCCAATCGCCGCTCTGTTTGTCACGTTTCTCTACAACATAGTTTCTAGAAGAAAAAAAGAGAGAAATGTAATAGCTTGCTGTTGATCGCAATGTTTGAACTCACGATATTTCTTTGCCACCATTGTCTGTTGGCGGTAACCAAGAAAGTGTAACGCTAGATTTTGTGACTCCTTTAACTTCGAGAGGACCACGTGGTTTCGATGGTGGGCCGAGCACAATAACTTCACAATCAGCGGTTTCCGTGCCCGAGTCATTCACTAAACGGATCAAATAGCGACCTGTATCAGCACGAACAGCTTTGGTGATAACAAGTTTGGCTAATTTATCGGTTTGAGTCATTTGTGTGCGATCGTCAGGCGTGACTTCCTTAGAACGAGGAATCAATTCAACATAAAAACAGATAGTCAAGGCATCGTCTTACAGTTGCATCACGTTGCCAAGTCATGTTTGGCAATGGTTCAG
The DNA here is from genome assembly GCA_905250025.1 of Adineta ricciae. Taxonomy (NCBI): domain Eukaryota; kingdom Metazoa; phylum Rotifera; class Eurotatoria; order Adinetida; family Adinetidae; genus Adineta; species Adineta ricciae. Next base: position 19,693 of record CAJNOJ010000024.1, read on the forward strand.
CAGCATATGGAGCTTCCAATGTAATTGTTTGTCCTTGTTTAACAGTCACAGATTTCAAGCCAACCTTATTGATACGTGGTTTCACTAGAAAATTTTCAGAAAAGCAAGATTAATTCGTGTTTTCAATGAGTATGAATGTACATACAGAAACGTGGTTTGGCAATGACTGCCTTAGATGGCTCACTTGGCTCTGACGGACCTGCCTTATTGACAGCAACGACACGAAATTCATATTCTTTTCCTTCTGATAAACCACCACAGGAACCTTTCGTCGAATTACCAGAAATTTCTGCCGCCTTTTGCCATGGTTCGCGTCCTTTCTCACGACGTTCAATAACATACTTCTCGACAGGTGCACCGCCATCCTTTTCCTAAAATAAGCGCATAAACCATTTGTAATTATATATCTACCAATGTTTCGTTTATGCTCAAGTACCGGTGCTTCCCATTGTAGATCAACACGATCTTTATCCCAGTCGGCCACTTCCGGCTTGCCTGGGGCACTTGGCTCATCATACGGATTCTTCGCTAATGTTGCACCAGTTGTTTCCAATGGTTCACCATCGCCTTCCTTGTTGACAGCACGTACACGAAAGAGATATTCTTTTCCTGGCGTTAATTTTGTCACACGTAACGATGTTGTTTCGCCATTCACATCACCAGCAGGTGTCCAACCGCCACGACCAAGATCTTGCTTTTCAACAACATATCTTTCAACAGGAGCACCACCATTGTCCAATGGAGGCTTCCATGAAACGACACATGTTTCTTTAGTCACGTCGCTCACTTTCATTGGGCCCTCAGGTTTACCCGGACGATCTGACGAAGCACAGCTGTCAAATTTTTATCTCGAGGAACAATTAGCTAACGTCTTACCTAGAACAATAACATCGATTGGAATCTTCACTTCGCCCTTGGCATTTCTTAATGTTAATTCGTATTTTCCTGTGTCTCCACGTTTTGATTTTTCACTACATAAACACAAAAATAAAATGATTTCAGTTGAACGAATATAACTCCTAACATATTCAGTTTGCATTTCTTCGCATCAAGTGTTGTCTGACAAGAAGAACCGTCACCAGGTTGCACTGTTTTACCATCTTTAGTCCAGGTCATTGTTGGTGCTGGATAAGCATCATAAGGAATCTCTAGATCTAATGGTCGACCCGCTTTGATAGTAACCGATTTCGCAAAACGTGTCGCATCAATTCGCGGCGGTTTCTCGGCTAGACAAGTGATATTTGTTCATTATCTCCAAAGGATAAATGAATTTTTCTTACATTCCTTGACACTGATCTTGCAACTGTCTTTCAAGTCTCCACATTGAAAAGAAATGTCTCCAGCATCTTTAAGACCAATGCTCTTCAATTTCAATCGATAAACATTGCCTTCATTGAGGATAACAGTTCTGAAAAAGAGAATATCAATGGTAATCAGCTAAAACGAAGAACTTCGTTGCGATTACTTTTGATCGGGATAGAGAATTTTGCCGTCCTTGAACCATTTTCCTCGTGCATCAGGTTTGGATAGAGTTACCTCGATGACGACTTCTTCTTCTTCCAATGCATCGATATCTTTCAATCCTTTTTCGATACGAAGCGCCGCTGAAAAATATATCCGAAATCAGTTCAATAGGCATGTTTTTCCTCAATCAACATCAAACATACGTCGAACGGATACATCGCAATGTGTTGTCATCACGCCAGTTCGACATTCGTATTTGCCTTTGTCGTCAACCGGATGTAGTTTTCGCACTACTAATTTGCGAACTTTGCCATATGAAATCACTTCATATTTATCGGGATTGGATTCCGGAAGTATTTTCTAGAAATAAAGAGTAATTCACAGATGAAAAGCGATGAATGCATTCAACTTACTTCTCCTCCGAAATACCAATCACACTCAGCATCTTCATCTTGAACGCTGCATTCAAGTTCAATTTTATCATTTTCGTCACCTTCTAAGGTAGCTGGCAATTTCGTCTCAAAACGCCATTGAGGTTCTAATCGGAAAACAAGATATGCAAACTGCGATCGCATTTATGAAGTTTTAGTAATCAGTACCTTCGACGTAGAGGTAACCAGAAGTTTTGATGCCTCGGTCGTCGTCAATTTGACATGTGTATTCTCCTGAATAGAAATAGGATAAGTTTAGTTTTTTCTATCGTAGAAGAAATGATCGACACAAACCTTCATCTGCTTTTGTCGTCTTAAATATTCGGAGGATACATCGTGTCATATCCTGATGATACTTGATGCGTTTATCTTTTTCAAACTAAATCGATTTTAGAGTTTCAAATCCTTCATCCTCAATAGGGGGGTGACTTACATCAATTAGAACACCATTTTTGAACCATTTGACGGGCGCATTTGAATCATTGACATGACATTCGAGTACAGTCTGCTTAGTTCGAAAGACATCCATCTTGGCAGGTAATTCCTTGTAGAAATCATACAGAGGCTTAGCAGCTAAACAAAAGAAATTTCATAGATAAACTATCGAGAACTACTGAAGAGAACACATACGTATAACTTCCAACCAAGCTGACGTTTCAATATCATTCACACGACAGAAGTATTTTCCTGAATCGTCAGGATGTAATTTATAGATTGTTAATTTTTGTCTGAATACAGATGGAATTCTTTAAAGGAAAAGTCAATGTGTACGGCTTACTTAGCTCCACTTGAATCGAAATGATATTTTAAACCATGGAAAATTTCCACCTTATTCTTTAGCCTGAAAAGAAATCGCATTTATTTCACCAGAGCAATGAAATACCCCCATTCAACTTACCATCGTATACGTGTACTAGGTTTGCAGAACGTGCATTGAAATGTGATTTCTCCATCTTCTTCTTTACATTTAATATCTTGCAAATGTTCCACAAAAGCTTCTTTTTCCTATGAATGAAAAGCATTTTCAGTAAGATCCTTGTCTTCTTCTGTCTATTCGTCTCACACTCATGCATTCTTAGCAAACCGAGCACACTGCAATTCACATTCATGCATTGCAATTCAATGATGATCCATAAAGATATAGGCAAATATCGATCTGTAACCATTCCGAAGCAATTCTTTGTGAATAATGATCCCATGATAATAATGCATGTCTTGTTCACCTTTTCTGGTCGTTTCACTTTGTGTAATGCTGGCCAATCTGGTATGACATCAGCCAGTGATGGTCGACGTGTTTTGGAGTCTCGTCGAACTTTAAGAAGATTCTCTTGATCGACACGACGAAGTGAAGGACGTCGATCGTCCATGATACTGGATCGACGTGAACCAGGTGTGCTTTCATCACCACCACCACCGGTCTGAGAGATATAGAGATGCGAGAATAATGCACAAAGGAAAATGCATTCAAGAAAACGTCTGATTCTACTAGTTGGAGAAATCACTACAAATGGTCTTTAGGTTTTATCTGTCTATGTATCTATCTAAGTTTTCAAATCGAAATTTCATCTGGCTTTCTTTTAGTTTGCGATTGCAATATTACCTCTTCTGGTTGATCAGTGCGAATTTGTGGAGCTGAAATAATACAAACAATATCAGTTAAATCTGATGAAAATCGATAATTATGGAAGTAATCATGCATAAAAGCTTGTCTAATCTATATCTATGTCTAGATCTAGGAACTAGTCGAAGAAAACATCGTTATTTACAAACGTGTTTTAAGTTTATCTGTTCCCTTTCTTCTTCTTCAACCTTTTTCCTTTGTTTTTCGCGGTGTTTAAGTATATCACGAAAATCAGCTTGATCGTCTTTGGCCGCTATGAAGATAGAGAAGGAAAATGATGGATCAGATTTGTTTCATGCTTAACCGATTTCTATTTTGAATACCTTTCACATAGAGATGGAATTCGGCATGCACTTCTCCATGTTCATTGTGCGCAGTCACCGCATAAGGCGAGTCATCAGTTTGACGACATTTGACTATGTGCAACGTTGCAATACCTGTTGTTGGATCGATTTCCATTTTGAACTTTACACCTTCAGCTATTTCAATTTTTCCTTTATACCAAATGACTTTAGGAAATGGATTTCCATCAACGACAACTTCGACAAAAGTCGATTGGCCTGTGAGACGAGGTGACGAGCAAATTAGTAAAACGAAAACTAATTCTACAAGAGCTAATTCTAACGCATTTACCTTCTTTCGCACTCGTATTTTCGGGTTTTTCAATAAAAAGAGGTGCAAGTGATTCAGCATGTGCTTCGAGTGGTTCACGTATTTTACGTTCACGTGGCTTCGCTGCGTATGCATAATCATGCTTATCAGAAGAAAACATGCTCGATTAACTTACTTGATTGACCTTCAGATATGATATCAAGTTTAGCTTGAGATACTCGTTTGATTTTGTCGGCTGGTTTTTGACGACGAGGACCTTCGTCTTCATAGACAGGCTCTTCGGCTAAAACACATATAAGCATGTCGGAATGTTTTCTCGAAAGCTAATGAATTGTACTTTGAATCGTTGGTACACGTTGCTCATCAGATTCAGGAGTGGTAGATGCAGCAGCAGCAGCAGCCGGTGCTGGTGCTGGTGCTGGTGCTGATGGTGGAGTTTCGACTGCAGGTGCAGCTAGAAAAAGTGCACTAGTTTGCATAAAGACTTAGTTGCAAGACAATTTACCAGCTTCTGGTGCCTTTTGTTGTTCCAAAGCTTGCTTTCGTTGTTCTTTTTTACTTGGCTCTTCATCTTTTGGAGCAGGTGTTTTGGCAGGCGGCTTTCTTGTACGTTTAGCTTTACCACGTTTTTCTATACATAACATAGATCAACATAATTAATAACTGATACAGTTCATGATCAACTAGACAAGTTTGAACTTCAGATGTTTGCCTATTCATACTATGACTTTCCTTTGATCTCTATCTGTAACTAATACATGAGACACTATCTGTCTGTCTGTCTGTCTGTCGATATGATCGGTTTACGTCTCAATGAACCGGTATGTGATAAACATCAATTGTTTATGTATGAAGAAACGTCGATATGTTTATGTTTTACCTTTGATAGTAACACGAACTGTTTGCGTCGCTTCACCAGCTTCGTTCCATGCTTCGCATACCCAATCACCGCTATCATCCACGTAGCCATCAGGAATAGTTAATTTAGCTGTTGTGCCATCATATTCTTGTACATAGTCCTAATAGGCATATAGAAAACATATATAATATTATCCCTCAAGATCAACAAATGTCTGTCTTGGATAATAAGACAGAGCGGGGGAAAATACATGTGCTAACAGACGGCGGCAATTATTCTAGGTTAAAAGGATACATCATCTGCCCGTTATTTCATCCCATTCAAACTCTGCAGATCTGATGAATCGGTCAGTGAAAAGAGGCGTTCACTTACAGCTGACGGTTTGATTTCTTTCTTATTGTGAAACCATGTTATTTCTGGTGTTGGCGTACCCGTAACTTTACACTGTATTAGTACTTTGTCTCCATCAGTGGTCGACTAGAAATAAGAGAAGAAAAGAAAAGAAAACGATCCGGAATCCATAATGATGATGATAAATCTTCTGGATGACATACCACTTCCTTAGGTTTATCGGCAAAAACAGGTGCAGTCATTTTATTTCCAGCTGTTTCGGGTTTCTTCTCTTCTGCATCTTTCCTAAATTGAAATACATCGCTTGTAACAATCTATTCCTGTGACGAAACGGATATTTCGCTTACTGTTGAACAGCATCAGCATCGACAGTCAAATTCACTAACGCCTGGGAATCGCCAGCATCGTTTTTAGCAAAAATTTTATAAACGCCACTGTCATTTGTCGAAGGACTCTACACGACATGCATGGAAAATTAAAAATTCGTTTGATAAGTAGATCATTCTTACCAAGATTTCCAAAATGTATAGATAGGTTTCTTCAGTCACTTTTGTTTTCGTGACTTTATATTTATTCGGTGTATCTTTGATTTCTGTTTTCTCTTTCTTCCACGTTACCTTTGGTTCTTGTTTGCCTTTGCAGCGACACTCGATTCGAATCGATTTCTCGGTGACGCTCTTCGTTGTCGTCGGTTTTTCGAATGCCGGAGCTAATCGATCCAATTGTTCCAAAGTTGCCTTATCACCTAAAAGATATGCCAACGTATTATCACTCAATCGAAATTCACTTCAATTATTTACCAGCAACTTTGATCACAACATTGGCGACAGCTGTACCTAATTCGTTCGCTAAGGTACATTTGTAGACTCCACTATCCGATGTTGCTAAATTCTAAGACACAAAATTCAGTGTATGTACTAAACAAATGAATGAGGATATTTTACTTTGATATCCAAGGAAATGCGATATTTGTTGCCACCTTGTCGATCAATACGTGTGATGATTTTATCAACATTCAGTAGTTCTTTGCCATCCTTTGTCCAATGTAACGATGGACTTGGATCAGCAAGAATATCAATTGTAATAGTAACAGTTTTAGCATCTTGTTTAATGGTTGGTTTGTCGAGAAATGAAGGTGCGATACCTTCAGGTAATCTAGAATCAAATCATTCAAAACACAGTCCTTTGTCAAAGTCTTTCCAGACATACTTGAAGTCAATTCCTTCAATATTTAATTGAATATTTGCTGCACCATCACCTTTGACGTTCTTGGCAGTGCATTTGTAGGCACCTGAATCTTTCGAAGTGAGTTGAGCAATTTCAAGGAATATTGTATGCGTATTTCCTTCAGATAAGATTCCTTGTTTATATCTTGCTCCTGTAGCAATGGCTTTTCCGTCGAGTGTCCAAGTAAAGCTTGGTACGGGATCAGCTGTGCATCGACATTCCAAAAGTACAGATTCTTCAAACATTCGTACTTGAGGTGCCTGAGTAAATGTCGGTCGGCCCGTAGCACTTGCATCTTGATCTAGATATCCATCATGATCTTTCTTAGTTCGAACCAATCATGCGCTACTTACTATCAAGATTTAGTTGAATATGGGCATTGCTTTCTCCGAGTTTATTCTTGGCAGAAATTTTATATTTTCCTGCGTCCGAAGCGTTCACATCATCGATAGACAAACAAGCGACATAGGCATTGTTCGGTAATGGATCGCAATAGATTAAATAACGACCAGCATTTTCGATCGCAACGTCATCGTGCGACCAGAAAAGATCTGGTTTAGGATCAGCAGCAATTTTACATTCGAAGATTAAACGTTTTCCATCATCTTCTTGTTTAATAATAGGTTTTTGAATAAACGTTGGTGCAGTTCCTTCAGCCGAACTAGAAAATTTGTCATTCGTTTTAAAGTCACGTTCTCCTCGTGCTCTTCTTACCTTTCAGCTGCGCTTGCACTAGCGTCATCTTCATTTGAAAAATTTAAATTCACATTTGCAGTCACTTCACCTGCTTTATTCTTAACGACTATTTTATATGTACCGGCATCAGTAGGACCAAGATCAGTGATTTCAAGCGTAATATCGTAATTATTTCCAGTTGCAGCTTTGATTGTTTGCTTATGTTTAGCTGATGTAGTTGTCAGTTTAGTCTCGTTTTGAAACCAAGTCACATCGGGCTTGGGCGTTCCTTGCACTTGGCATTCGAGATAGAGACGCGTAGACGCATCGGGTGAGTGTCGAANAATAGCTGGCGGCTTAGTAAATCGAGGTGCACTAGCTGCCATTCGTTGTTCGTCAATCGGTCGATTAACTCACTATTTATCTATCTATAAGAGGAAAAATTCAATCAAATCAAATACAAACAAGATATTATCCATGGTATTTTCAGTTCTGCCGTGATGTCGTTATGTAGAAAAGTATCAAAGAAATAATCGTAAAAGGGATTATAACTGGTTGCCGGCAAGTCAAGACTCTAAAGAGAGAGAGAGAGAGAGGCGAATCAAAGGAAAGAAAGAGAAGGAAATGCATGTACTATTGTGTGCGGTAAAAAATATGCCCATTACTCTCTATATGGATAAATCGGTGTTGATCGTCTCGCATATTCTTTCATATCGCACAGATGGAGAAAAGAGAAAAAATGGAGACTCGCAGTACAATCCGATGCTAAAAGGCAAATTGATGACAAAAGTTCTTTTCCTTTCTTCTCTCTTTTTTCTTCTTCGGTACAAGATATCTGTTGCATTCTGCCGTACAACTCATTTTCCTCTTCTTTCGTTCTTCATTGGATGCACTTCGGGAAAAAGTACAGAGAAGACGTTGTCTACGCGTTGGATAATTGTAAGGCAGCGGTAAACAACTCGGATATGTACAAGTAACCAGCGAGAGGGTGGTGCAAAACGAGAGAGAGAGAGAAGGAAGGAAATGAAAGGTCCTTCCATAATAAAGAATACAACTATAAAAAGACAATTGACAAGATAACAACAACAACAACAACAACGAAGCGAGAAAGGACCAGCGCAGCATCACGTCTAAATGAGAGACACACGACGTGTACTATAATCTTCTTTGGACAGAAAACGAGCTGCGATTCAAAGTAAATGTATTGAGAGATAAGCCATCCAATATGATCGACAAGCACAATAACGAGAGAGTATAGAATGCTAATCGTCCCTGGATATCCCGAAGACATAACTGAAAGAAATATTTTAATTAAGATGATGATGACCACTATTGACAAACATGTCGATCAATCATAATAAACTTGTTTCGAAAAAAAAGAAAGAAATCATCCGCGTGTACGTACCACTTTTACTTAGTCTATCTAATTCATATTTTCAGCCTGAATAGTTACAAATAATAACAAGCTTTATTGCAAAAAAGGTCATCAGTTTGATGTAGAAAACATCCTTATGTAAGAACAATGAAGTTCCCATTTAGTTTTTCTTCTCATCATGAAAAAACACAGGATCTATATATCTATATATGTATATATATATATATATATAAATATATTGAGTCGATAAAAGCAACAAGTAAAAATATACAGGAACGTCAAGTGAATGTTTTTTCGCCACACGTATTCTGGCAAATGTGGGCGTCGACGGTCGACGCTGATAATCTTACAAGTATAGGCAGAAAAGAAGAGCACATCATGGAACGTGTTGTCTTTAACTGTACGCCGATGAAGACATCAGAACAGTTTTGGCAGTGGATAGGGAAAATGTCGAGTTTTAGCTCGAATAGGAAAAAAGACGAGAAAAGAAAACAATAAATAACAATTTCACATGTGATGAATCTCCGAATGCTATTTATACTTTGTCTATTTTGCAACTGAGACAGCTAACATGATCATGGTGATGGTGATGATGATGATGATGAAAAACAAAGCAAGCACTTTTTCTGCTCGTTACGATGAAAAGGCCAGCCGGTATGAGAATCTGTGGAGACAAAGACGAGCAAAGATCATATTCATTCAAATAAATATACAATAACGGCATATCAATGATCGAAAATACTCGTGAGACTACCGACACACCTACGTTTGATCATGCTCGTTAATACGTCGAATTCTTGTTCTACATTGATATCGATGTCTAATGACCTTCTGTAGTCAATCTCCGAGGCTTTTCTTTGTACGCTACTGTCGTTGACAGACGACATGAATTCTTTATACATATGATAGTTGTACTTATTAAGTAATCGATCACCGTAAACAGCCGAATGTCGGATAAAAACAACAATGCATTGATTTCGTCAGATACAGATGATGAAATAATTATTCTTATGGACGAAATATTTTCTTCTGGCAATGACATGCAGTTAACAATTAAACAATCATCTAATCGAATTTCGAAAGCAATCAGCGAAGGCATTCAGCGTATGCGAAACGAATGAGAAGTAATTCTATCATAAGTTCGTTGATATTCATCTGACATTGAGATAATTTTGTTCTGATTAATGACAGATTGACATCAGATGAAGAACAGATAATGGAAGCAAAGTTGCTTTTGTATCTCATTTGCTATTTCGAAAATAGCTTCGCTGTTTTTGCCTATTTATACTTCTACTGGAAGAACTAATCGGTTTATACATGTACGAATTGATTGAATAAATTTGCAAAGTATTTCACACGCATAGCATCTATTTTATTTGATCAAAAACCTAGTCTAGAAACGTTTCAGGGCGATGACTGTTTCGTAGAGAGATTTATTATAGAATTTTCCCTCGCGACTGTTCACTAGATGTGACAATCGTTGATTACGAATGTAGAGTTTTTGGAAGATGCCGACACCTTTCAGAGCCGTATGGACGGAAACATCCGACAAAGGAACAGTGAATTTACGTGCACTGGGCCACAAGGCATAAGTAACAATTCCAACAGAAGAGCCATCCTTGAGAAGATAAAGACGACGTACACATCGTGCAGGATAGATAATAGATGCAACAAATATAGCACCGCCTACAAAATAACAAAAAAATGCGTAGAATTCAGACAACAATAGCAAAACATGCAATTTCTATTATCGACTGAAAAATTTTGACGACGAAGACACTTTGTTGAAGAGAAATCGAGGTTATTAAAAAAAATTTATCGCGTGAAACTATTGACATTCAAATAGAAGAGTAATATCTCGATTGCCTATCTGTGGTTTGCGATAATTAATGTCATCAATCTCGATCTGCAACTGGCTTCAGTATGATATTTTTAGAATGAAGGAGAAGACTGATTCTGTATGCAAAGTTCGGAACTTACTTAATAATACGATGACAATATTTGTTGTATACCGAAATTTCTTTGTCGGAACAATAATCGCTGCTCGTTCTAACAATGTTGAATCTGACGTTAAAGTGTCTTCCTTAGCAGTGACTGTGCCGAACAGATAAAAGCTCCAGCGTGCAATGAAACCAAATGCTATGAATTGAACAAGACCAATAAAACCCACGATCGGCAATATTCGGTCTTTATATTCGAAAACAAGAGCATTATTCATCATAGGTCTATGTACGTTTGAAGAAACTGATTGTGATATGTTTGTCGTCGTTGCTGTGGATTCATTTCGAAAAATTGGTTTGATGAGATTCGAACCCATTCGACGCCATACTGGACAGAGCATAGAACGAAGTAGAATCATTCTTTAGTCTACAAATCAAAACACTTGTATTAATCATTGGATATGTTTCGTTTATTTCTGTTCTAGACACAGTACAATAGCGAAATTTTTATCAGTTCAACTGAATAAAAAAACACGATGACTGTAAATGCAAACTGGTATACATCTATCTGAATGAAATTATTGAGAAATCAAAAACGAGACAGACAAACACATACAAAACAAAGAGCAGTGACTGAAATAACAAAAGTCAAGTAAATGCCATTCAACTTGAACACACAACTTTGAGAATATATTTTGTCAATAGATCCGGTACTTGAGGACTATTGTCATTGATGGCGTTCAAAACTAAATAATGCAAAAAAAACATGATTTGTTTTCCTTCATGAAGAATTATTCAATCAACAACGAACTTTGATTTAGATTTTGTATATGCTTCAGTGATAGACATGACGGATGATCACGATCATATGGAATTACAGTCGTTAGATACTAGACAAAAAATAAATGACATATTGTTTTTCCGTTCCGGATTGGGTTGTATTGAAAACTATATGTACAATCCTAATTTTCGCGTTTCCGTTCTTTCATATATCATATTGCCGTTTGACATGTTTTGTTTATCCGATGATCAAGACAAGCTTTCAAAGTTTTTCTTGTATATATTAATGGCTAGTAGCATGATTTAATGCAAATATGTTTCATAGATTCCACCGAACGACACATCAAGAAGAAAGGAAACATACACACACACACGTTCTGCTATTTTCTATGTGATTCTTCGTTAATTAAAACATTCTCGATAATCAAGATGACCTCTTCTTCGGCTTCTATTTCCCTTTTCGCCATTAGTCTGTCTGTTCTAATCTAATTACTAACAATACTAAACAGTAGTCTGAAAGAGAAAAGAGAAAAAAAAGAGCTTGCTTAGCAAGGCATTTCGAGAATGATAAATATTCATAGACTAGTCTTCATTTTCTCGCCAGAAAGGAGAGAATTCCCAATATAGACACAGACATAGTCAGTCATATCTATTCGCATCACTGGTTATTAATGTTTTTCGATGAGAATAAAAGAAAAGCAAATTTACCGTTCCCGGTTCAATAGAATTTGTATTCCCAAACAATGCACGACGTTTTTGACGTTTTTCATTTTGATAATATCGTCGTTTGTTCTAAGGAACAAAACAATAATTGCCTGCAATTGAATTAAATCGAATCTTACTTGAATACTAAGTACGAGAGATATAAATGTATTTTTCACTTCTTTTTCATCTTCGAGTTCATCTCGATCTGCCAGTTCTTGTACAAGAACACTTGATAAATTTCGAATCGAGTCGTTCAGTTCATCGGTTAATTGATTCAGCGAAGCTATTGTTTGATATTTCAAGTCGTAGACATCGTATGTAAAATGTCCTTCTTGCAAATCATCACAAAAGCCGGAATCGGGTGTCATGTCTTTCAGCATAAAATCGATTTTATTAATGACCTGTTCGGCAGTAAGAAATGGTTCAGGAGGCAATGTTTTCGATAGAACAATCGCTTCGCGTAGCTTTTCCTCTTCGTCTTCGGTTAAATTGTCAATCGATTGAATATCATCTTCATACGAATATCTGTCTTGAAGATTGGTCATTTCAGTTCGGCTATGTGGCAACTTCAAATCTTGACGAAGTGACTGATGAAGTTTCTCAACTAATTCCGACCAAGTACTAAATAGACAACGTCATATATGGAAAGTTAGATCAACTGTGAAGGATATACTTCGGTGTTGGAATGACATCTGCTTTGGAGACTGCCAGTTCTTCAGGAAAACACGCATGAATTGTTTGATCAAACGACTGAACAAGATCTTCGAGTGAACACGCTTTGTACGAGTTTTCTGTAGAAAACACGAAAGCTATCAAAAGACGTTCGAAATAATGATTTCAACTTACCTAATGATGGATGTAAGAGAATTTCGATCGATGAATTGGAATTAATCCGTTCATCAGTCATATCATCGTCGTCGTCGTCGTCATCGAGATTGTTGGAGTAAGAAAATTTGACAATTGGTGCACACGGATTATCATACAAAAGTTGTTTTTCATTTATTCCAAACGACATAGTCTTCCAAAGAAGAGATAGAATGAAATGAGAAAAAGCTAATTTCGCTTATTCCTGTTTGTTGTCTATTACATCGAGAATGGCAATGCATGTCTCTTCGCTATCTATTCAATTCATTCATTCTTTTTCTGTTCTTTTTCATCTTTGGAGAACCAATCATTTTCTATAATTCAGCTTAGCTTATTTCCTGAGAAACACACGATGACTTTCTTGAATTTTAATGATAATTGTTTGGATGGAATATCTTCGATACGATATCCACTTGACAAGGCGAGGATTGGGTGAGAAGACAATGGTCGAAAAGAAACCAATCATTGTGAATTAGAAGTTACTACGAATGAATCATCAGCATATTTGGTTACATGATCGATCGTTTGATACAATACTAGTGCAAGATGAATTGGTTGATCTTTTTCGTATTTCCTGTTACTCAATCGTATTTGTTCGGATGTTATTATGATTACAACCAGCCGTTAGTTCTACCTGAACAGTTGCCGGTTGATACTTGTACGCATGTCTTACTGATTGGAGCAGTTCTTGTAAAAAATCTAGGTGTGACTGTTGTTCAACACCCCTACAATGGTTTCGATGTCTTGCAAAGTATGAGAGATTATCGTGTACGAAGCTCGAATGGACTGAAATTTGTTCCATCATTGCTTGGAGATGATGTCGAATGGAAAATTGCATTAAAAGATGCGGAATCTCGCCGAATATTCATCGCAGCTCTAATCGACTTTGCTAAATCACAAGTAATAATGAACTGATTCACATGTTTTCGATGTTGATTTCATTTGGTTAATATCATAGAAAATTGATGGATTCGATTTCGATTGGGAATATCCATGTGGAGATTATAAATCAATCTACACTGATTTCATTCAAGAACTTCGTACGACTGTTCTCAGAATCTTCGGGAAGGAGTTTCTGCTTACAACTGCCGTTGGCGCAGGCAAAAATACAATAGATGATTGCTACGAAATGGCCAAACTAGGTCAATTGCTTGATCTAATTCATCTAATGACCTATGATTATCACAGTACGTGTTGGTTCTTCGCATCGGGTTAATCAATTTGCGTTCCTATTTAGGTATTTACGATAAACAAACCGGATACAGTTCGCCTATTTACTCAAAGAGTGTTGAGACAGGCGACGCCCGGTATTTCAACACGGAATGGAGTGCTGCTTATCTTGTTGAACTAGGTGTACCACGGGAGAAGATTCTCATCGGACTCGAAGGGCTCGGCCATACATTTCAGTTGATGGATAGCACTATCCATGACTTTGCAGCACCAGTGGTAGGTACGGGTTACGGCGGAGGATGGATGACATTTGTGGAGTTCTGCTTACTTATTAAATCTGCTGGCTCACATTGGGATGATGAAGCGAAAGTGAACTATACATATTATAAGGATCAATGGACAAATGTAGGTGATGTACGAGCCGCTGCAGAAAAAGCACTCTTTGTCAAAGCAAATGGTTACGGTGGTGCATTTACTTTTGTAAGTCCAACGAAAATATTCGACTGCTGGAATATGTTTGTATATGTAGGGCCTTCATCTCGATGATCCAGCTGATATTTGTCAACATGGTGAAACTTTCCCAATTCATCGTACAGTCGCTCGATATTTGCAATAACTGTGATACGATCTGTCACTTGTTTTTCGGTATTTTTTTATAAGTAATATTTTGCTTTTTGCTCCAATTGATAATAATAAACAAAAAATCTCATTGTGATACCTCAATAAATCAGAAAACATCGTGATTTTCTTCTTTTATCTTAGTGAATCAACGATGTCGTCGGTGTTCAGTCGTATCTATCTTCTAGTCTACATCCTATCTATTTTCATAATGATATGCGAAACACGAATGATGGATGCAGAAGAAACAATTGAGAATCCACAGCTTGCTTCTATTCTGGCAAACTATCGTCATCGATTTGAACATTCAACAAATATGAAAAAACTTCGATGGATCTTGCAGAGCCGATACAATAAAGCTTACTGTGAATTTTGCGATCTAGTCGTACCTGTGGTATGAGGACGATCTAGTTTATCTACTGACATTGAGAATTTGCTCATTTAATTTAGGTTCGATTACTGATCGAAGCGAATCAAACTGCTCACATAGAGAACGTCGTCATGGGATTCTGCAAAGAATTCAAATTAATCGATATCGATGTTTGTATCGGTGCAGTTCACGAATATCGAGTAAAATCTCTCTCACTAACGAAAGCTCTTTCTTTTCAACAACTTTATTTCTCATATAGGATGCAGTCATAGCAGTTATATCTCAATCAAGTTATAGTAACAAGCAATTATGTGCATTAGCATTAAATTGCCGTAAACAATTTGATTATCCGATATTAACATGGAACGTAACATTTCCATCAGACAAACCAAAACCATTGCCAAAACCGCCCCAGCCTCCCAAAGTAAGTATTACCAATAGGCATTATAATGATTAGCGATTAATTTGATCACGTCGTGTTCACTGTCGAGTAGTTTGCTTGTGTGAGTTATTTTTTGCCATGTGTAAGCTGTTTTGTTGTGTACAGATGAGTCAGGAAAGAGTTCATTGAGATCGAGGGAAGGATTCGATGAAGCACTTTTGTTTCGATCGGTTTGAATGTAACAGCACACAGATGTTTCAAGCCAAGCATTGTCCGTATTTTTCGCGTCGTCTATGAAAAAAAAAATAGCAACTTCATTTGGTTAGAAAATGAAAGTATAAAATTCTCTTTACCTATGTAAGCAGTGCTGACAAATGTTAAATGATCGATGATTCCATTGGTTGCATCACCATTCACGTTCGAATCTGAACTATTCCATTTATGATAAATGTCACCGAGAAAACTCTTCAAAGTTTTCTTCACAGCACTCATGTTTGTTCCTGTGGTCCATGTCGCTGGTAAATGATAATATGAATCATCAACTGTCGTATGCATCATATATTTGAAAACTTCTTTATCGAACTTCATTTCATTTGTACCACACATGACGACCAGATGAGTTTGATAATTAACTCCCCAGCGTGGTAGAATACCTCGGCCATGTATACCAGTTCGACCAAGAGGATTCAGTGGATAACCTTCGGCATCGATTTCATAACGACCAGTTGGATTTGCAGTACGTCGATCAATATTATGACTGATATCGAATGTATTCCACATAAAAGTTGAATCGATCTCTTCAGGATCAGTATCAGTACTATCATAGAGCAGTGAAGAATGTGTGTAATACGGTGGATTGTAACTATATAAAAATAGCTTTGACCTTTCTGCTATAGGAGTGATCACGTAAATCATTACTCTGGTAGATCAACAGCCCAGGGTACTTGATCATCTTCCATCTGTTGCCGGGATATCGATGTATCTGGATAAACACCTATCCGGCAGAACTGATGGATAGGCAGAGAGTTACTCTTAACCGATGGGCGACTTTGCACTTGTTTTTTCTATTGAGATCAGATAGAAATTTTGCAAAGGACGCTCTTTTCGAATACTTTCTGTCGTCGTCCACATGCATTAGCAATAACATGTTGATATGGCGAAAGTAATTCTTCTTCATCAAAAAGACGTTTTTCTTCATCGGTTAGCTTTGTTTGATGAACTTGAACAGTTTTTTTCTTTTGAAGTTTCAGTCCTAATAATTGTTTACACATATCAATGGTAAATTCATTCGGATGATTTATCTTCTCATGTTTCTTCGTGCCAGATGGGGATGATTCATTAGCTATTGATAGTTTCTATACAAATATTTATTGCAACATGTAAGAAATGCAACAAACTTGAGCGATAAGTTTTATATTCGGTCGTTGATTGGCAAACTTTGAATGACGATTCGCATTCAAAAGTTTGAATAATGCTTGATCTTTCACGGAAACTTTGTTCATGTCTGTGATTTACATGATAAAACAAAACTAAAATCGAAAAAATTAGAAAAACTAAGCGCTTTATATCTAGACGTATTCGTTCTTTTAGCCTGGCTCACCTATCTTCACTGTTTTACATTTATCGGATATTCATGTCGATTTTTCTTATAAACCTGGCTCGCAAGCTGACTGTTCGCAACCGTTATGTTGTCGGTATGGGGAGCCAGGTTTGTACCTGTCGACGAATTCAAAGAACTTATTTACATAGTGTGTTTGTCATTAGCTCCAGGGCATGTAGGTGCTGGATTTTGGTAAGACTTTTCTCTGATGATAATGGCAACTCCAAAATATGTTCTCAATCTAGGGGTGATGTGCGTAATTGCGATCTTCCATATTGGACAGCCGAAGTTATGCTGAAATATGCTTCCGAATTGGAAAAAGTAGCATTTTCTGGTTATATATGAAAAATATTCGTTTTCTACTTAGGTCGATTTTGTTTATTATACCGGTGATCTACCGCCTCATAATGTTTGGAATCAATCTCAAGAACAACAACTTTATTCACTCAAAACAATCAATCAGTTACTAGCAGAAACATTTCCAAATGTAACATTCTACTCTGCAGTCGGTAACCATGAAGCCGGTAAGCGTCACAAAACAAAGTTTACGATTTCACCAATGGTGCTTTCATTCAATTAGCTCCGTGCAATTTGTTTCCAACGCCTAATATTCAGTCAAGTAATATTTCATGGTTATATCATGCATTAGCTGACAGTTGGATTAATCTTGGATTACCCGACGATACACGTGAAACAATCGAGCGTGGTGCTTTTTACACAACAGTCGTCCGACCTGGTTTAAGAGTGATTTCATTGAATATGAATTATTGCTCAGCAGAGAATTTCTGGTTGTTTATCAATTCAACCGACCCGTTGGAACAACTTCAATGGGTAAGACTGTTTCCTGAAGAAAACATCAATGTACATCCATCACGAATTTCAGATGATCAATTGGTTACAATACGCAGAAGATCATGGAGAAAAAGTGCATATTATTGGACATATACCTCCAAAAGCATGTCTAGCATCATTCAGTTGGAATTTTCACAAAATTGTCAACCGGTAAATTGTATTGATATCTAAAAACCACTTTCAGATGTGTTTTATCGAAAATTTGATTAGCTATGAAAATACGATTTCTGGTCAATTCTATGGTCATACACACAATGATGAGTTCTTTATCAATTACGATGAACTTGATCCCAAACGACCTGTTTCAATGGTTGAGACGCGCTCCTTTATGTTCCTTTATACACATTCACCTTGTTTTAGGGATATATAACACCATCGTTAACCACTTTTTCAAATCTCAATCCCGGTTATCGTGTATATAAAATCGATGGTTACTATCCTGACAGTTCCTATTGGGTACTTGACCATCGCACTGTAATTATGAATTTAACAGCAACAAACCTTTACAATCGAACGATTTTCGTTGATGAATATGATGCTCGTTATGCGTATCAAATGGATAATTTATTTCCAGATGATTGGCATAATTTTGTTCAACGTCTCGAAATCGATATGGATGGACCATTAATGAGTTTGGTCTATCAGTACTATACGAAATCCTATGCAAATGGCACACAGTGTGATCACAACTGCCGTCGAGGACTTCTATGTGATTTTGTTACATCTCGTGCAGAAGATCCGCATCCGTGTGATGCAATTCCGAATTAATTTGTCTTTCATTGCAATCATTGCAGTTCTTTTTTTTGTTCTTATTGGGATAAGAGAGAAAACCATGATCGATACAATCGAAATAAAAACTAGTGTCCTGCGAGAACGCCTTTCCTCATTTCCATGGGAAAGGGAGCTGGAAGAGAGGTAGAAATTGATATTCCTTGAATTTTTATCATAGAATTGCTGATTTTATTAAATTTTGTTTCTAATGCACAATTAACAGAAAGATAACGAATTTGCATCAGCAAAAGTATATTTTAATTGACTTTTAACTCTACGGCTTATCTAGGTAACGATCAACCAGCGCTATTAATCTTTTTTCATTAGTTTTTTAGGTATACTGTGTTGATCTATCTCGTTACCTTTTAGAAACTACGAAAAATGGTCATAGTCGTCAGGAAAAATTAACTATTTTAAAGCAAAAGTAGTTTTCAAATGCATTTATGTCTCGTGTCATATTTTGACATCCGTTTTGGGGGCTATCACAATGAATGTATTAGTAGACATCGATGCTATGTCTACACTTTCCAATCTGCAAACCACCTGTAATTGTTGCTAAATTTACAAGAATAGTGTTCTCAAAGGACTCCATAAAGTAACGTAAGTGCGTTACCTAGGAACAAAACTTGTGTCACAATTCAATTGAAACAGCACTACCCTCTTGAATCAAGTCATCGAAAATTTTGGGAATGGGAATAAGTATAATTCTTTTGGGGATAGGAAATATAAAAAGTCGTTCGTGAACGACACCATATAAAACACAAACAGATGCTGCTGATAATCAAAGTTAAAATAGTAGAAAAAAAACTTCATACGAAATGACTAGTTTTATCAGCAACAACATTCGCTTTGATTAAAACAAGTTATACCGAGATAAGATAATCGTCATACATGGCCTCGTTTGTTATTTTAGTTCTTCTTATTTTCTGTCATAAAATCTATGGAGTTTATAAGACGGTTACTTGTTGTGCTGTGCGTCACAACGTGTTGTGTATCAATCGTATCGGCGCGATCAATTCTACAAGGTTCAGTAGAAGTACTATTGAATGACGCACCTGAGAATGACGAGTCCAGTTCACTGTCTGACAGTGTCAGCGGGTATCGTCATCGTTTAGAACATTCAACTGATATACAAGCGATTCGTTGGTCTTTGAGGAAGTTAAATGCTGACGAATTATGTGAATTTTGTGACTTGATCGTTCCAGTTGTAAGTTATTTGCTTCGTTTTTGCGTGTTGAATGGAGTTCTGTAACAGTGATATGAAATTAGATTCGTATACTTGTTGAAATAAACGACACAGCTCGTTTTGAAGCAGCACTGTTATTCGTATGCAGAGAATACAAGAAAATAGCTTTCGATGTTTGTGTTGGTGCAGTTGATGAATACAAGGTAAGTATTTGAACTGAATCTTACATGAAAAACTATATTTACATCATCAAATTTCAAATAGAATGCTGTTCTTGAAATTATCGTAAAATCACCACTGAATAACAAAGGATTATGTGCGCTGGCATTCAAATGTGACTCGCAGTTTAATTACCCACTTCTCAACTGGAATGTGACGATTCCAGATAAACTCAAACCAACGCCACGACCACCTCAACCACCATCGGTAAGATGATAGACACGATCGTACTACAAAAAAACAAATCTATTCCTAGCCCTCAGCGCCTAAATTGACTCTCCTTCATCTCTCTGACATTCATGTCGATTTCGCCTACAAACCTGGATCAATCGGTGACTGTGGTAAACCACTATGCTGTCGAGACGGTCAACCAGGTAGGATCGTTCTTTACAAAAAAAATGATCAGAAAATACTATTTTAAACTTTGAACTTATTCAGGGGCCAATCAAACGGGAGCTGGTTTTTGGTAAGGTCTATTCTTACCATACATGTTTGATGTATATATATATATGTGCATGATTAAAGGGGTGATTATCGAGGCTGTGATTTGCCGTATTGGACAGCAGAAGCGCTCCTGAAACGTATCGTAGAAGTTGAAAAAGTAAATTTTGTCGGATTCTGCCATACGATTTATATTCTATCTCTTTCAACAGGATATTGATTTTATCTATTATACTGGTGATTTGCCACCGCACAATGTATGGAATCAATCCCGTAGTGACCAATTATACTCGATCAATACGATCAATCAGTTATTAGTAACACTTTTCCCGAATAAAACATTCTATTCTGCCGTGGGTAATCATGAAGCAGGTAAGCGGTTACCTAAACATTTTCTGAGTGAATAATATATTCCCATTTGTAGCACCATGCAATATGTTTCCAACGCCGAGTGTTCGCTCGGATAATATAACTTGGCTGTATCAAGCATTAGCGGATAATTGGATCAAACTTGGTTTGTCGCCAGACACTCGGCAGAGTATTTTACGAGGTGCTTTCTACACAACAATCGTCCGACCTGGACTACGATTGATTTCAATGAACATGAACTATTGTGCCGAGGATAATTTCTGGTTATTTATCAATTCAACTGATCCATTGGAACAACTTCAATGGGTAAGAGCGTTTTCTCAAGAAAACAAAAGCATAGATTTGGTGTGAATATTAGATGGTTAATTGGTTACAATATGCCGAAGATCACGGTGAAAGAGTGCATATCATTGGCCACCATCCACCAAGTTCATGTTTAGCAGCATTTAGTTGGAATTACTATAAAGTTGTCAACCGGTAAGCAAGATAGACTGTCTTCGAAGGAAATACTTATCTTTGAATGACATTAGATACGAAAATACGATTGCCGGCCAGTTTTTTGGTCATGTCCATTCAGATGAATTTACTGTCTTCTACGATGAAGTCGATTCGAGACGCCCTGTCTCCGTCGTAAGTAAACTTGTGTTTTAATCAAAATATTCGAAAGAATCTTTTCTTTTTGCAAGGCTTATATCGGTCCTTCTGTAACAACATATTCCAGTTTAAATCCCGGCTATCGAGTATTTACAATTGATGGATACTATCCCGGCACATCGTATTGGCCACTCAATCATCGAACAGTGATTATGAACTTAACGGAATCAAATATACAGAACAAAACTATCTTTCACGATGAATACAATGCTCGTGATGCTTATGAATTGAAAAATCTATATCCAACTGATTGGAGTAAATTTCTCGATCGACTACAGAACAATATCGATGGTCCAATGATGAAACTAGTCGCACAATATCACAGAAAAAGTCATGCAAGTGAATGTAATCACAACTGCCGTCGTGCACTTCTATGCCGGTTAAAATCTGCGAGATCGGAAGATCCTCATGCTTGTGATTCGATTCCACCATTTTGAGCAAACTCGTTTTTGTTTTCTTTATTAATCAAATTCAATAAAAAGTTTCAATTTTATTCATACAAAACAGCATACAGCATTCGACTTAGTCCGAGACAAGTTGTAAGAATATTCCATAATAAAGTAATTCGAGACCAAAAACAAGCGTCAGAGTGATCGTTCGCTTCTTGATAAATTGTTATTCGAAAAGATAAACACAGTGCGATAAAAACCCAGGATAAGAAAACCAAAAATAACATTCGAATACGACCATAAATACCACTCGTAAATCTTTTTTTCTTCTTGGACGTTTTTCTTCATTTAAAAATAGTTCCTGATCAAAACAAATTAAGTTCGCCATTGACATCAGCTCTAATGATCGCACATCTTTCGCTTTCACCTACTCAACAGGAAATAATCAAAAGGAAAAAAAACATGATTCCACAGTCATAAATAGTTCTCGCTTAATTATTCATTGATATCTTATATAAAAAGCAGAAGGGATTCTGAGAGAATCTGGTACAAACGCACAGAAACCTCCTGAAGATGCATATTGAAATTCAATAAGGTCATTAAAAAAAGAATTCACGTAGTTTGTATTTACTAGATGAGCTGACACTCTTTTCTATTCGAAATAGAGGTTGATTGTCATCGACATAATCAAGATCTGTCATGTATAATTGATAATCAGCATCAATGAAGTCTATCCATGATGTTGACATTGAATTCATTATCGATGATTAATGTTTGTCATTGATGTGAGCAATTTACAACGAGTTATAAAGCTTTTTCTCTTTTATTGCTTCTAATACAAGATTTTCTTTTTGTTATCTCAGTTAACCAGCATGTAGAAAATAAAAAAAAGATGAAACTTGTTGTCAAGACTGTAAGACGATGAAAACATTCATTCATAGGTTAGAACAACTACTTAACGAAGTGCTTTAGGAATATCGAATGAAAATTTCGGATCGTCTTTTGTTAACTGAAGATATTCTCGCGGCGAAGTTTCGCGACGTACCCAGTGTAGGACGATTTCTTGATCGGATGGACACGACTTAACGAAAGCGTCCAATTCGTAAGCAGCGGCTAAAACGAATGAAAATAAGAGTCGCTTTTGGTTTTAGACATCGACGTACCTAGATAAGCCCATACGGCTTCGAATTCTGTCGGAATACTTAAATGTAAAATGTAATCCGCTGCGACGCGAATGTGTTGTAATTTTGGCCATAGAGAACAATCGAGTCCTGTGATGTGATTGGATGAAATATATTTTGTATTTCGTGTTCGAAGAAAACTATCGATTTTTTCCAATTCATCCAACAAAATCCGAGGATTATTGTGTACATCTTTGATCAAATATGTGAAGCGGGTGAAAACGTTCGACTGGACTTTGAATGCTTCTGGATCTTGTGCGGCGAGTTTATAATTCGGAGATATTGTGTCGAGATAATCTTCAATATCGTCGATGTCATTGAGAACGACGTCGCCATGAACTAAGGTGGGCAGTTTTTTCGAAAGTTCTTTGAATTCTTTCGGCGGATTTTTACAGTTGATGGTGATAACATCAAAACTGAAGTCATTGTCAGCTTCGCGTTTGATTAATAGTTTCAGAAAGATATCTTGACAAAATGGACAGGCGCCTTTCGATCGACCATCATTTCCAGCTAAATCGGAGGTGAGACAGTCAATAATACGGATTGGAAATGTTTTTCTCCTTACCTTTGATAAACAAATGAAGTTTTTGACCATCGTCACCATTTAATACAACTGGCTGTAATAGACAAGAGAAAAACGAACGATGTTTCATATTTATCTCTGTCAAATACTCAACTACTCACAGAATCAGGTTGCTCATCATCGACTTCATCAGCCATTTTTCTACTATAATACGAGTGATCTTTTTTATATCAATACTGTCTTTCTCTTTCTCCCTAGTGTGTGTACGAATGTCTATATAAGTAGAAAAATTAAAGTCGCATGGTGATAAAAAGCCCGATGATGTCGACAAACGCCCGTCCTTTTCCCGTTTTTTTCTCTGTCTTTTGTTCGATATTAAAGGCAATCTTCATTGGCCTGCTCACGTTCGTGTATCTGACACATCGCAGAGTAAAGGGAAGAGAAAAAAAAACGTGAAGGAAAAGAATAGAATAGCGTGCTCGGTTTTGCGTTTCTTTATTTCTAACTAATTATATGAGTTTTCACAGAAGAACGAGCAAGACAAAGAATAGAAAGCATCTGTTCAACTTCAAACATGTGAATCGATTTACCTTTCAAGATAAAAGATTCAAATGTCGTGCTCCAGAATGAAGACAATGACAACATTCATATAATTGATATCTACTCACGGATGACGATTCTTGCCTAGACATGATGAGTAATACGACACAGTTAGAACGTGTTTGCAATGTGACAAGAGATTTATCGTAAGTCAACCGACTGAAAAAAAAGGAATCAAATATATGCGTAAGACCAACAGATTGTGGAAGAGAGAAAGAAGCAGCGACATTCAAGGTTTAGGTGCCTTTATTCATATCCAACCGAAGTTATTTTTCACACGTCAATAGAAAACAGAAGGTAAAGAAAAAAATTGTCAGGTAGAACATGACTATTGGTTCGATCATCAATGGGTAGAAAAAGAAAAAAGAAAGAAAACGATTATGACACTTCGTCAATATTTTGCTTACAAAATACTGTATAAATATATGTATGAAATCAAAAAACGTACACCTACCGGCAAAGGACGACATTGTTTCGAGTAGAGAACTGGTCGTGAGAGGAGTGTAACTTGCATAGTAACTTTAATGATCAATACAATCACTACGCGATGGTATAGCTTTGTGCTTCCTCTCTTTGTCTTTGTCTAGCAATGTGCACACAAGTGTGTTAGCAAATGTATTCAACATTAAATCGACATATACATATGAATGACAATGTCGCGTCGATTGAACATCATCTCTTTCTCTTTTCTATGTTATTTACATACGATTTCTCTCTTATTGGAAGTGATTAAACCTCTCGATATCTCTTTTTTTTGCCCTCCGGCTATCAATCATAGGTACTCTTCTCTTTCGTGTTCAAATCATCATCGATCTTATTTCGACACTCTTCGTTTTCGAAATAAATGTCTACTCATATTCATGGTACGAAAGGATTTGATTTGGCCTTTGTAGACTACCATACTGACACACTAACTCGTGAGCGTTTATCGACGATGATCTACTCTGAAGACATTACCTGAAGGTTTAGTTCAATAAGTGCATGACATGATGAATTTATCTGATCCGATTAGTGGTTGACTGAAACAAATAGAAGAACACGGTTTAAATCGGGCTTGTTCAATCATCTCGTGACGAGATACGTGCGGTAACGAGGGACTTATTTTGAGATTTTACTCGCATTTTGCTTTCCAGCAACGACATGTAGTATTTGTAGTGTGACGGTAAAGCAATTCTTTTTTTTCCTTTTTAACGCGATTTGAATAGATCCATGACATCAAGGACTACTTATTTGTCTTCTTTGTTCTCTGAACTTTCACACCTGTTGTGCGAATGAAAGCTTCTGAATACAAGAAAGTTATTATGATTACGTAAGGCATCTGATATTTCCTTGTACGAGTTTGAACATCGGTAATGATTCCTTGCAATTGAATGATGCGAGTAACTCTACGTCGAAGTTTTTTGTTAAGATTGTCAGAAGGAAATGGAAATGGTTTAGATAGTTTCACTATCTATTTTAGTCACAGCTACTGATTCGTATTACAAATAATTACTCTAAAAATCTAGTTTCATGCAGTTGTATCACTCGGTGTGATGGTGTTGCTGCTTCTTCTTCTCTGCTGCCGTAGCGCAGCTACGACGCCTGATAGTGTTGAAACCTGTAATGGTTGAAGAGTTCGGATCCATAAATTATTGCGAGGTTCACATTCCAGATGCCCGTTCGACATTGTGTCCAATGGCACAACTAATCTTTGTGATGACAATTGATCAGCCAGTGGTGGTGACGGTGTACGATTTTTGTTTTTTACCGGGTTGGAAGCTTTTTGAACAACGATCGTTGGCGGTCGTGTGTAGGCTGATCCATTTGGATGGATTGTATTCAGCGGATACATCCTCTGCTCCCATCTGTTATAGATACTAGTAATAGCAATGCATATGAGGGAAAGCAGAGACAATATGGAAAAAGTGCCAGCAAGGGCAATAAATAGAATTCTAGCGATCTTAGCTTCCAGTTTTGATATTTTTTTTAAATAACCGTGCTGATATTTGGTAGACCAATAGATAAATAATAACGATTGGTTTATGTAAAATTCATGTTTATCCAAGTTCAAACATGGATCAACCGAGCATTCTTCACATGAACTTTCATAATCAGACCTGAAAAAAGTTCATTTAAAAAAACAATAGAAATTTATTTCGTTCGCAAAATGATTTACCATGTTGAGTAGAGAACAATGTTTTGAACATTGTCATATATAACACATCCTCCAGAAATCAATTGGCAGGTTTTCACTTGTTGATTGCTACAAGATCGATTTTTGTATCGAATATCATTGACCGTACAGTTCGTTCGAAAAGTAAAGAACTGTTCCTTTAAACTACCGAGGTAAATATGAACATAGAATACGATGAAACTAACCAATGCAAGACAGAAGAAAATACCGATAATGATGGTCAATCTTATCCACGCTTTTCGAGACAGTTTTAAAATCCATCGTCCGCAGTAATTACAAGTTGGCATGATTGCACAAATAGACCAACTATCAGCCTTCGTGCAGATAAATGAGAAAAAAACATTGTGCTAACAAGTAATAAAGAAGTATGTCAGATGTTAAATGGAAAGATTTTACGTCAACGTCTATAGAAACAAATTAAATATTTGAACCAGTAGGATTCTTCTTCTTTCTGGAAAGTGCGTACGAGAATACAACATATCCGTTGTACCACGGTATTTGAAAAGGATTGTCATGCTTTCATCCAACCATTTGTGGTGGTATAATCATAGATAGACTGCGATTTTCAGGATGTAGGAATCCCACGGTTGTTAATCAACAATTAGCTGAAGTAACGGAAATCGATTAAAAAACAATCGCCGACGTTGTTTTGTTCGGTAGTTTTCCTACTCTCATTCTCGTAGTTTCTCAATCATTCTGTAACACATGTGACCATTTCATGTATCAGCTGGAAACTTATATTAAAAACATTTGATCGACTCATAAGCAAAATCATTCGTACTGATGATTTCCAACCCATCACATTTCGCTAGTTATAAACAGAGACATTGTACCGATAGATTTTGTTTAATTCTATTCATCGGCTTTGTTATTGCTTATATTGTTCTGGCGATAATTGTCATCAGCCATGGAAATCCAATAAGTTTGATACAACCAAGCGATTCTTTTGGTAATATATGCGGACAAAAAGAGTTCAAATCGCGACCCTATCAATTCTATTATGATATAAGCAAATGCTTAACCGAGAATAGTCTTTCACTGGTCTGTCCAACGATAAAACTATGCGTTCAATCATGTCCTACTTATTACTCGCATTACCAACTGTTACAATCCGATGAGAATAATGATTATCTATCGAAAAATCGCACTCGTCAGCAGTTGATCTGCGTATACAATTACATACCGATGGAAGATAATCGCAGTATTCTCGAAATGGTCCAAAACAACCTTTGCGCACCGTATACAATTCCATCGGAGCCATTTTTTGGTCTTTGTATTCCGTCGATGATCACTGATGTATTTGAGTATCAACAAAATCGAACGTTGAACACTTCTCGTGAACAGATGACTGGAATTGCTGGTATCAGTCGGCTCGTTGCTTCGGATTTAGAACAAATTAAAGAAAGTTTGGCATTATTCATACTACTCGGTGGTTTACTAGTTGTGTTGTACATGTTTGCTCTGACAAAAATAGCTGGCTTTATTGTTTTCTTCACGATTATTATATTCCTTACAGTTTTATTTGTTTGTAGTCTATATTGCTGGTACACCATCTATACTGGTCAAGATTTCGTTTATGAATATAGTGCTATGGCAAGAATTATTAATGATTTTGTTAAATTAAAAACAATTTATTATATCATTGGTTGTCTAACAACGTTCTTCTTTGTTTTCAGTTTAATTCTTACCATTGTTTCTTTGAATCGCTTTCGTTTAAGTGTCATTCTATTGGAACATGGAGCCAATGCCATCTTTTCCAGTTTAAGTACATTATTTTGGTCGCCGATCGTTCCCACACTGTTCGTTTGCTTAACCATCGCAGTCGTCTACATCCAAATGTGTTTTTCAACCATTCCTTGTTCGCTGAAGATTGATGATACTGAATGTGCCTTCCAACAGGAATTCGGCTACAATTCATCCGTTCCAAACGAAGTCGATTATTTCACACGTACAACTCTCAAATTTCTGGTAGATAACAAAACAAATCTGAAATGGTTGAATTTATTTGCGTACATTTGGTTCAGCAGTTTTCTGTTTGCATTCGATAGAATCGTTCAAGCCGGTGTTTTTGGAAATTATTACTGGTCGAAACAATCCTTTACGACTTCATGTCCACTCATCTATTCGATTGT
The DNA here is from genome assembly GCA_905250025.1 of Adineta ricciae. NCBI lineage: Eukaryota > Metazoa > Rotifera > Eurotatoria > Adinetida > Adinetidae > Adineta > Adineta ricciae. The sequence continues at coordinate 48,227 of CAJNOJ010000024.1, forward strand.
TATTACAATTCGATATCATTTAGGTTCCATTGTATTTGGTGCGTTAGTCATTACGCTGTTCAATCATTTACGAATGATTCTCAATTATCTGAATCGAAAACTATCGAGATTTAACGGATGTTGTCTACTAACATGTTTCTTCTGGTTATTTGAGAAATTTCTGAAATTTCTTAATACAAACTCTTATATACTCATCGCTACGCATGGTTATTCATTTTGTAAAGCAGCGCGTCGAGCATTTCTCTACATCTCGACAAATTGCATTCGATTTTTTATTGTGATTAACCTAACACAATGGATTCTCCTCTGCGGGCGAATCTGCGTCTCTACATGTAACGTCTATTTCTTCTATCAATATCTACAATGGACAGATCAGTTGAATCATCTGACTCTTCGTTGGATTCCATTAATTCTGATTGGATTACTAACTTATCTTATCTGCAATATGTTCTTTAATGTTTATAATATGGCAATCAAAACATTCTTTCTATGTTTTCTTGAAGATTTCGACGAAAACGATGGGTTGATATCATGTCCTTATGTAATGAATAATGAACTTTTACGTTTAGTACACAAAACAAACATTGTCGTTGGAAAAGAATGAAAACAAAAAACAGCAAGCACGCGCACACATCTCTATATAAAGAAGAATTTTTTTGTTATATTTTATGAAGAACTGTCGGTTAAAACAGGTTTCAATCGTAGATTGAGTTTGACTTGTTTGGTGACTCGTCGAATAACAGGTAAATAGACCATACAAGGTACAAATGTGTGTGCAAATTTAGGATCTTCACTTTCGAGGAGAAATGGTTGTAGACCGCCATTTGCTTCGGTCAAAGAATTAATTCGTTTGTTCGTATCGGTCGACGATTGACTTAAACTTCGTTTACGTTTCAATGAATTATGATTTCCATCGGACTCATCTTCACTTTCTTGTTCTTGTTGCTCAGTAGTATTTCCGGCTGCTAATGACAGAAACGGGTTTAGCATGGAATTCTCATGCATACCAGTAGCTGCTTTCATGAGTTGAATTAGTGTTTGATATGTCGGATCAGATGTATCATTGTGCAATGTTTGCATATGAAACATATAGAGATATTTCGTCGAGAAATCTTTTTTACATATATAACAATATGTATTGCTGTTTTCGTTATTGGATTCGTTGATATCAGCTGGCTCAGAAGACGGATTATCTGAAAAGGAGAAAAGTCATCGATTACTACCTGACCGGATGTTTGCTTAAAGAGATTTAGCATACCGTTGTCGGGATCAGTATGTTCATCTTGTTGATTTTCTGCTCCTGGTGATTTCATTACATCGTTCAAGGCTGACTGATGAAGTGTATTAGGCAGTACCATCGTCGGCGGCATGCTATCACCATTACCGTTTGAAGTATGATTTGTTCCGTTGATGATCCCATGAACTTTTGCTAGAATAGAAAAAAAAAGATGAGTAACGACCAAAATGTGAGATCTTCACCTACCTTTATGTGTTTTTAGAAAATATTTATTACAAACTTGTTTATTACATATTTCACAAACAACGCGATCGGCCATTTTTGCACAGAAATAAGAATCGTGCAGGATTCCATACGATGCTGGTGGCCCTTGGCCAGCAACAAGTTTATGTGCCAGTGGACTGGTCGTATCAACATAAGGTTGTAAGAAACCTAGAGTGCTCGACGGTGATATTGGAAATGTTGGTGTTGCTGTCAATGGTGGTGATGATTTGTTCGCTAGATTTTTCTTCGTTGTTTCATTCGGATGAAATGTATTCATGTGCATTCGCAGAAGAGCTTTGTTACGAAATTCTTGTTGACACACATGACAACGACGCACAGATGAGGAAGGTGGCGGTGATGACGATGATGACGATAGACTTTCAGTATGATTAGTCGCCGCATTGCCCGGAAATAATGGCTTAATATCAGTTGCTGTCGTTGGAAGGTAGAATGGGTTTGATAAAGAAGAGATACTTGGTGGGACTAGAGATGACAAATTAGATGCAAAATGACAAGAAAAGAATGAAAAAGTCAATCTACCTTGCGTAGGCCGACTAGCTTGACTTTTGACCGGGCTTTCATTGGCGCTTTTTTGTAATGATTTGATATAATCGGTATAGATTCCATGACATTCACCCTTGTGTTTCTATTTGAAAAAAAAAGCAATCGGAATTCAATTTTAATCCTTTACACATCTCGACTAACGAATTGTTTATTCTGGTATGCATTCGTTCGTTCGTGGATAAATAAGCTTATTAAAAGTCAGATAAGCTCCTCGTTTCTACTATCTTTTGAAGATGTTCACAATGTTCTCTCTTCAATATTTACATCGAAACAGAAAGAAGAAGAAGAAGAAGAAGAAGAAAAAAGATTCATCTAAAATTAAACATCACATCTTTTTGAACAAAAGAGGTAATCTCTACAAACAGTAGTTTGAACGAAAGTAAAGCAATCTATTAGTGTGCGTGCTTGACAATGTTTGGAATATTTAAACTAGAAGTCCTTCTTTCTCAGGCAATGTAAACAATGAACGTGACTTAACTTCAATTTGATCAATACTTACACGAAGATAATATTTATTACAAAAACGTTTTTGGCAAATCTAAAACAAAAGACTGTTCCAAGCAAAGCATCACAAATGACCTAATTACGCACTTCACAATAATCTTCGCCCACCTTTTGTGACGATGGTTCAGCTGATTGGATTGGTGAGGATGACGAAGGCGGTGTTGATTGATTGGTATTCGAGTCGATTGCGGAGAACGATGGAGAAACGACGTTGAGAACACCATGTTTTTTAGCGAAATGGGTTTTGAGAAAATATTTATTGCAGAATGAACGTTCGCATAGATTACAATAGGCTTTCGTCGGGGAGTATTGATCGGAATTGTTGTTTTCCGGCGAAGGCGATTGACCATTGGTCAGATCTTTTGAAAGAAACATCGAATTATTTTTTTCGTTAATATCAAAATGGGAATCTTTACCTGTGGGAATACCTTCGTCTTCACTTGTAACTCTAGAAAGCAAAAAATATTTATGATTGACTAGGAAACATGATTCTTACCGATTCGGTTTGATCTGTTTACGTTTGTTTGGTGATTTGAAAAGATCGTCATGGCGTTTTTCATCAGTGGATTTGCTTATTGACAAATCATTGATTTCATCTTCTTTAATGATTGAATTTTGCTCACCAATCATTGTCGATTCTGCTTTCAATATATCTTCGTCTTGAATGATCATCATTTGAGACGATGCATCAGACAAGGAAAAAAACGAAGACAGAGAGAAAAAGAAAATCTAAATAGAGAGAGAGAGAGAAATATGTACAATAGAGACGAGAGAGAGAAAGAGGGAGAGAAAAGACGAAGAAGATTTATTAGTTTTGTTCTATAACATAGCAGAAGCAAGCAAGATGTATATCTTCTCCTTCGTCTTCTTTTTTTTTCTCTTTCAAAATCAAGCAACCCCGTTGGCTCATCATCATTATCGTCTCGCAGGCACGCGTCGTCCTCCTGTACGATATTTTCAATACATGTGTACACACAGATATGAGAAAAGAAAAACAGAATATGCACGTATATCGTTCGGGTTTTGCCCGCTCGAGAAGGGGAGAGAACGGAAGCGACACACGGATCTAATTGAAAAATGAGGAAGAAGATGATCAATATCTTCGTAGCAAGAACATCTGGTGTGTTCTTTTAGTATTAGTGAAAAAGAAAAAGATCAAAAGGTCAAATTCTTGAAATTCATCAGACAATAATGCCGAAAGAAAACTTAGTCAACGAGATCTCACATAGATAACATAGTTTGAAATCGAAACAATTTCGCGAATAAATTCATTCAAATATGCAATCGTCAAGTTTAGATTTACAACCTAATTGACAACAAAGAATAAACAGGAAATAACATCAAAGTTCGAAAACGGATATCTCATTTCCGACTAGACCTGTTTATTGTTCAACATCGTTCGAAATTTTGACAAATGAACTTCGCGAACTGTCAGAAAGATTTCTTGTCAGTTTCTGATAATGTAGTTTTCGATCTTCTTCAAACTGAGCCTATCGATGACCAGATGTCACGAATGCGATCATTCCAGTGAGAACAAATCTTCCTTTTTGTTATTCTTAGGGAAAAAAATAAATGAGAAGCACGACCGATCAGATATCTTGACTTTCTCTTGAGAAAATAATGTTCTAATATCCTTTCATTCGATTCATATACGCATTGACATATCATTTCTCGTTCTACTTCTTCAAATATCTTCTCCATACGATTTGGATCATGCTGTGTGATGCAACAATGAAGAAGATCGGAAAGAACTGTATATATACATCGCAGATGAAAATATTCTCGCGCGAAGACGAACACATTTTCCAGCGCAGCATGTCTCATCGGATGATACAAATAATAAATCTTAGAAAACAAGCAATCGAACGGAAAAGGCACTCTAAAATGAAAACATAATAGATAGTCGACAAGGAAGAAGAAGAAGAAGAAGAAGCCTAGTAGGTTGTTTATTCAAAGCAGTCAGGCGAGTTGATGATGGACAACGTTTCTTTCCATTTTGCTGATATGCAATCGACTTTTAACGGTTCACCTCTTGCTGCTCGAGGTGATTAGGACAATATGGGAGCGGAAGAAAAGGCAGAAGTTCTGAAAAAATGATAATGATGAGATGAACGATATATTCTCAATGCGAAAGCAACAGAAGATAACAGACACGCGTCTGCTACACATCGGTGAATTTCTTTTCAATTGATCGAAAGTACACTACTCCAGATGTATATGTGAACAAATAACTCTTCAGACAAATGCTCATTTAAGAAAAAGAAAAAACGATCATGTCGACGAACATCGTTTGCAATTCGTTGGACACTCAATCGATCTTTCAAGCAAGATATGAGCATAATCACAAGGCTCATTTTCTTTCTGTCGGCAGTAACAGAACGAACGTTTTTCAATTTCCGTTTCTTGTTGTTTGCAAACGATCAATAGACTCGATTCATAACCTATGTGATAGAATGAAAGTAACGCCCCTCTCTCTCTCTCACATACAAAAGAAATTGATATACTTTGAAGTTTGAAATCAAATAGAAACTCGTGAATGTACCAGCGAAACTTACTTTGTTGAAAACTGTATTGTTTTGCTTTGATTAATTGTGTACATACGCATAAGAGACTACAACATGTATATTTGATGTCAATTCGACTATTGAATGAAGGGGAGAGAAAGAGACGATTATCGTCTACAAAATCGATAAAAATTTATGCATAGAAGAGTAAAAGAGCACGATTGAATTTTCGATTTCTTCTTCATTTTTCTTTCGTATTTCAAAATAAACATCAATTGGTTTCTCTTCTGTTTTCTTTCCTCCATACACACCTGCGTATGTATGTCAACGAACGATATCGCATCTCGCGTTAGTTATTTATTAATTTTTTTCTCTCTCTCTGTACACATCATTGTGCAAAGGAGAAGAAAAGAGAAGAAATCGAAATGCAATAGGAAAAATCAAATAGTTAAAGATTTTGTAAGGTATACATCGTCTCGTTGAGTTTTATAATTGGTAATGTTTATTTATTCTTCCAGATTTCAATCAACATTTGTATTTCGTTTCATAATTGAAAAGAAAGAAGAAAACGTAGTCCGCAGACGAAAAAGAAACTTCGTTTTTTTTTGGAGACCTGGCGCCATTTTCGTCGGTTGCACAGAAATATCGACGATTAACACAGAAGAAATTTGACATTTTTCGAGGTGAGAAAGAGAACAGCCTTTAATGGTTAGTTTTACTTTCAAAAACGACAGTTGAATATGTATATACATACAGTTACTTCGAGAATATCGATTTTTAATTGCCCACGAATACGATTTCTATCCAAAGAAAACAAAAATGGCCTTTGTCACTTCAAAAGTAATTGGAGCACAAGTATATGATCAATTAATATTGTATTTCATTATGTTTACGATCTTAACAGCGAACTAAAATATAAAACATTACCTCTTTGATTATTGAGAACATCGATTTGTTTGAAGATATTTCATTGTTGAGTCAAAAATGAGTAAAACACTTCACTGACTAATTTCAACCTGGAATAACAATGTATTACTCATTTTTATCTTTTCGATACACTCGTCATACTTGTTATCTGCGCGTCTATATATATATATATATGGTGAGAACTCCAGTCCCTTGAAAACATAGTCATGGCTCGTCTTTCATGTGGTATTCAATGTTCGCGTACAATGTTATTCATCTTGAACATTGTATTTCTTATTTTGGGTTTGTCACTGTTGGGTTTTGGTATATATTTGAGTGTTAGCAAAAAATTTGATGTCGCTTTGTCGGAACATATCAATGCTAGCGTTCTCGGTGGAAATGTTCTACGAGATATTGGATACGTTCTGATTATTTTTGCTGTTTTCACTGTACTATTATCAACATTCGGCTGCTGTGGTATGTATAGTTGTCATAGAGGTCTCGGACAGATTGGATAGTCTTCTGTATTGTCTTTTGTAGGTGCAATTTGTAAAAATCGTGTGTTGCTCTATTTATACACGTTGATCCTTAGTCTTTTGGTCATTGGCGAAATAGTGGCATTTATTTTATTGTTAAGTTCACGAACGTCGATTCGTGATAGCTATCAAAGTGGTTTCAAGGAATTCTTCAATGAAGCTTACAGCAATAATCATACGGACCTTGAGAAAATTATCGAAGATATGGAGATTGAATTCAAATGTTGTGGTGCAAACAATGTCACTGATTATTATACGCGCAATTTTACCGTTCCATCGAGTTGCCATGAGAAACAAGATGTACACAAACCGATTTTTAGTAAAGGTTGCGCAGAGACGGTTGTTGAGTGGCTCTGGGATCAATTTCCGATTATCGGAAGTGTCTTGGGTAGTATTTTCCTAATTGAAATCTTTGGAATTATATCGTCCGTTGCTCTGGCAATTGCAATTTCCCATTCGACATACAATGAAATCTTGTAATGATTGTCATTTTACGTGCTTGTTACTATTCAGATTGATTTTGTATTTTTTTAAAGAAGAATAAAAGTGCTCTAGCTGATTGATTGTTAACAAAACACTTGAAACTCAAAATGATTAGTATGCGCGTACATAGAAATGAGAATATTTACAATAGGCTTTAGCTAGAAACCTGTTTGATTGAGCAAAAATATCTCTTAATGATCATTCAATTCTGTAATTTCAAATAACTACACCTATTTTTTTGCAGAAGTCGGTTTATGTTTCATCCAGAACAGAACTTTCCAAGAATATGAAACAAAAATTAAGAAGTGCATAATTGACTTTGAATGTTCTTTGCTGCTCTCTGACCACTTTGAAAAGCTGAATGAACGCAACCGTACGACCATTGATGAATACCATCATCAACGTTTGCATGTTCACCTGCCCATTGTACACGACCATCCGATGTTTCTCTTGCTAATAATTCGATCGTATGAGGTCCTGTATTAACCGAAAAATACGAATAGGATCCATATGATAGTGGATCGTGTGCCCAACGAGTAAGTCTATAATGAGTTGGATCGGGAATGGTTTTCTCAGGGAAAATTTGTCGTAGAAACTTCATTATTTGTTCTATAGTTTCAGTATCCGAAAGAACCTCTAGTTCGTGTGCAAATGAACCGGTAACAAGGAAGATAAGAATATTTTCCGGTGGTGGGAGACAAAGAGCAAATCGAAAACGTCCACGTCGTTCATTGCATGCATGTACAAAACACGCCACATTTTCATTCCAAAAGCATACAGGAAATTTTATAATTAATTTATTCATTAGACCCATACCCATTTGATCGATGGCTTGGCGCTTCCAATCAGGTAGTGGAGGTTGAAATGTGATTGTTTCATGTTTTAAACATCCTAATGGAATAGTGATGATTACTCGACGACAGTGAATCTTTGAAGAATTATTCGATGTTGTAATCTCGATTCGTTCGGGATCTGTCGTATCGATACGTGTAACGAGTGTATTCAATTCAATAGGTAAATTATGTTTTTCTGCAATTCGTTCTAACAAATTTCCATAACCACTTGGAACCCAGAAATCACCTCCGTCAGCAGCACCCACACCCCATTGTTTTCCCGAGAGCTGAGCGAAATCTGCTGCATCATATTGTTCACTACTCGAAAGGTAAAGGTCAACTAGACGTTTCACCGGCCCGTTATTTGGTACCAATCGATCATATATTTCTTGCATAATTTGTTGGATACTCTGGTCTTCTTCAGCTTCTTTCGATGATCTATACGATTCTATATGTTCATCGATTTGAAGGTATATGTCACGTGCTTGAAACATTGCTTCGTGAGAAAATCGTTTGCCATCGTAATCCAAACAGAGCTGCGTACCACCTATTCGACGTTCAGTGTCTTCGCTTTTCAAAGATTGATGGAAACTATAGAGTATATTCTGTGGCCCATACGAATGAATCCAACTTGCACCAAGATCGACTCGCGCAGGTGCAAACGTTTCTCGATCGGTATACGCTCGACCACCAATACGATCACGAGCTTCAAGTATCACAAACGTTAAATTTGTTGATTGTAATTCAATCGCTGCAGCGATACCAGCTGCACCTGCACCAACAATGATCACATCAGCATTCATTTCGACACTGCAACAAAATAAGTTAATGCAAAAGGAAAAATATAGTTGCACTTATAAGTATGTAATTTCGCAACATTCATTGTCAATAGTATGAGTCAAGAAGAAGGCAAACGCATCTAAATTTGTTTTTCTCGATCGTGTTTGATAATGTTGAAAAGGATATTGCTCTCCGGTGACAATGGGATGATTATTATAATACTTAGGTGGATAATTATCATTCAAAGCCCTTCTTTTCCACGCTGTATGTATGTCTATATATATATATATGATAGACGCATGAGTTCTACAGATACGCCTACCAGTTGGAAGAAGATACTGTATCATCGATGTCTCATCTATCGTGCGGAATCAAATGGATACGTTTCGTACTCCTAGTATTGAACATAATATTTCTTATCGGTGGATGTTTGACCTTCGGTTTCGGAATTCACATGAAGATTAACGAAAATTTTATGAAGACAAGTACTCTCTATGATACAATCCAAGCGTTGGGAGCAGAAGCGATTCAATGGTTTGCAAAACTACTGATAATCATCGGCGCGATCATCTCTTGTTTAGCTATGTTTGGCTACTTTGGTGCTCTCTGTCATACTCGAATTTTGCTCTATATCTATTCGATTGCACTTTCATTGACAATCATATTCGAATTTGTGGGTATTATTGCTATGCTAAGTTTTCATAATAATCTTTGGGAATTCTACGATGCCGGTTTTACGAAGATATTTCAAGGTGCCTATCGAAACAACCAAACAAAAACTATTGAGATCATGTCAAAATTAGAACGAGAATTTCACTGTTGTGGCGTTAACAGTATAGGAGATTATATCAAATCTGACTATCGGATTCCTTTATCCTGCTATCCGAACCAAGTACCTCAAGAGAAACCGTTCAATCAAGGTTGTGCTGAAGCTATCGTAATTTGGATTTGGAATGAATTGCCATTGATTACTGGAATATTCGGTACTATACTCCTAATCGAAATCTTTGTTGTAGTCGCATCGTTAGTGTTGGGCGTCGCTATTGCACATTCAGCAAATACAGAAATCTACTACAAGTTGTAGATTTTTTAAAAATATCTTGTCAAATAAATAAACTATCATTTAATCAGACTGGAACTTCATTTGATGTCTATTCGTTCGAGTTGTTTTGATATTGACTATCAAGAGTAAGTCTAAGCGAACTTACAAGGACAATTCCATTGACAAACACTATACAGTATCTCCTTCGTCATGTATAGGATTATATTGGAGGTCTCATGTTGACGACAAATAATTCTAGAGCGTCTGTATCAACAATTGTAGATTATTTATTTTATTTCCAGGATACTCATCAGCGGTTCTCTTCCATATTTTTATCCGAAGAAGCAAAATCCATTTCATATTTATTATTATCAACATCCTATTCAAGTAAGTAGTTCACTCCGTGAGATGTCGAAGTTTGATAATAGTGTAACTGAACTAGGATGTACATTTGAAAGAACAATTGATTCTTTCTTTTTCGTCACTTCAGACATTCAATGACGTATAGAAGCCAAACGAAAAATTACGAGTCAAAGCAAGGTCATTTGAATCGATCGATTCTAGTCAAAAAATTCTATATATCTAAGCTAAGGATATCTTACACTAACAAATAAGACAATTCTATTGACCTATAGTTGAATAACAAGTTCACGAAAAAAAGACAGAAAGAAAGAAAGAGATTCAAAGTAATGAAAAGAAAATAGTTTCAATTGATTTGTCGTCCCCGTCAAATAACAAATCTTGTATAGCCCTTTTGATCGATAATACTCATTGACTAAACATAAGCAGAAGAGAAATAAAAAAAAAAGACTGACGTATGTAATTTATCTTTCGTTTTCCAATCAAGTACCGAAGGATATTTTAGTAACACTCGAAATGTAATTATTCACCTGTTGATAGTTACATAATTCACACGTATACATATACATATATATCTATATATGTATGAACGTATGAAATCGAATCAAACTTATAATCGATCATCAGTGTGGTTGTGTGTGTGAAAAAAATCAGTGCACACAGTTGAATGAGAGTGATGACGCTCATATAAATACGCAAAACAAATTGACTCTTAGGAATTGCTATTCATCCTACTGAATAGCTTGGTCATTATTGGGATTACTATTGTCTTATGCCGATGACCTTGGAGTGATTTTCTTTTCATTCTTAATTGCTGTTTGTATATATGTGGATATTTAGTTGCTAACACTGCAAGAAATTATGTAAGTGATGTAATAACCTTGTTGACATTGATGCTGAGCAGAATAATCAGAAATCTTTGTTGATCTATACTTTTTTTTTATTCACTTGACATTTGATGATTGGATTAATGAACGCGAATAGTCGAACGTGCGATCATATCAATGTAACAGCTCAGATCTCTTCGCCTTACTCGAGTTTGTTTTCTCTTTCACTTTTGATTATCGTCTTTAAATCAAATCTCCTTTCTTTGCTGAATCAACTCTCGGCCTACTTGATCGGTTGTTCACGTAAATCGAGAACAAGATTTGTTCAGATGATATGTCCTACGCACGATCGACCATCCATGCTGCAGTGTATAAGATATCCGATATTTGATCTTACACATCTCGCCAGTTAATGATGTAAAAAATCTGATGATGACAATCAGTTTGCTTTTTTCACTAAGCAAACGTCCCTCATCTGCTTTTCGTCACTCACTCGCTCTCCCTCTTTTTCGAATGTGTGTCATGTCTAATAATCAATAATAAGAACAGCATTTCAAAGATATATATATGTATAATATTTAAAAAAGTGTGCATCATTCGTTCTTTTTTTTTCTCTTTCCTTCTCTCCCTTTTCAATCGTCGGTCTGTCGTAGTAGCTCGAATAGGTATGTGTTGCGTTAATGAATGTGTTATCTATAGGTAATTCTGACAGTTTTGTTTATTAGACTTGAAAGTGTTCAATATGACGCAACGTTCACACACGCGAGTGAGAGAAAGGGAACTTTCTGTTCTTTTGATCTTTCTACAAGTATGTACGGAAGAATAATATTAATCATTAGTAAAACGACTCGAAGAAATCGATGTCAAGACGTTGGACAATCTCATTGATTACCGATTTAGTGATCATTATCGTGTCTTTTGTTGAACACTTCCTTAGTCGCGACCTTAATAGGAATGGATAGTACCATATGAATGACCGGAGGCATAAGAATCGATTACACGCCCTACTGTTTATAGCAGCCTTTCATCATTAATACGGGAAGAAGAAGAATAAGAACAAAACGTAGGAGAAATACTTCATCGTCGGACAAGACTATTTCATGAATAGGAAACTAGATCAATTCTCAATAGAACGTCCGTTTTATTTCATTTCGACGACTAGTAATAGTAGTTTGTATTCATCATTTTGACACGAGCACGCATGTACAAATATCGCGCGTACACATCATGACGCTGAGTAACAATCGTTGTCTCTTCACAACACGAGTAATTCTTTTCTTTTTTTCTTTGTCTTCCTCGATAATTATTTACCTCGTGATTATTCAATGTATTTCTTGTTCTTGTTGATGTTGGTTGTTGTTATTGACGTAGAAGCTACAATCAATAGACACTTCACTAAACAATTGACTCTTATGGATGTTTGAGGTGTAGAAGCGTTTTTTTTTCTTCGTCATTAGTTTTTAATCATACTCGATAGTCTTACTTCTATCAAAAAAAAACGAAGAGCAAAGGTGGAGCGAGAGAATGTTGTTGTATGACAATCGATAAAAATGTCAAATATTCGACTATTATTCTAATGAGAAAGACGTTCAATCTATACGAAGGTTAATCTTTTTTTTTTATTCTTATGTCTATCCTTTCCTTCTGCTTCTCCTTTCTTATGAAATGTTGATTGATGAAGATGAAGTTGTGCTCTGATACACCTGCATTGTTTCATTCATTTGTCTCGATCGATACTTCTAGATGATGTTTCTACTCCTCTACTTCCTTCTCTTGATTGCTTCAATTCAAACTTGTCCATTGAAAACAGTCGATATTCGTTCGGGATGTTACTGCGGGATCGAAATCGACGGAATGAATTATATCCAATGTCATCCATATACAATCAACAAAATGCCTGAATTTACTCGTTCGTATGTTCACGATAAATTGAACCTGTCGAACAATTTAATCGAGCATTTAACCAACAAATCCTTTCACCAATTGAAAGTCAAACGTATTTATCTGGAAAATAATCCAATCAACTTCATTGATAAGCAAACATTCAACCAGAACAATCTCCTTCATTATCTCGAAGAACTTCATATCGATTCATTCAATCAATCGATCGAATTTCTCTGCTATGGTATATGGAAAAATCTTCGGATATTGAAACTATCTGGTTTCAATCTCAATCAATTTCAATCTTGCTTCGATAAACTGTTTCGCTTAGAAAAATTAGTCATTCAACATTCGCAAATCAATATCATCTCCTACCATATCTATTCACTTCCGTTTCTCCATGAACTGTCCGTCACTCACGATTCAATTCAGTATTTAAACTTCGATGAACATTATCTTACACATTCATCGTCGATTCGAGTATTAAACTTAACATCGAACCAGCTCCGATCGATACCTAATGATGTCAATCTTCGCCTACCTCATTTAGTCACTTTAGATCTTTCGCATAATCTTATAGAACAAATACCAAGTATCAATCAAATGACGACATTAAACGTGAATTTAAGTTTTAATTCAATTAGTTATGTTCAGTTAAATCTCTATCAACATTTAATTCTTGACCTGTCTACAAATCCGATCTGTACCATGGACAAATTGGCTGATATCTCGAATATTATCTTGCATAATTTAACGCATATGCATTGTGACTGTCGACTGGGATTCATTTTAAACGAAAATCTCACACGTCTTATAGGAAACGAAACGAAATGTTTAACACCGACAAAATTTCAAGGATTGTATGTTCAAGATTTGACTTATGAACAACTGATGGGTACATGCTCAAGCGTATTACCAAAGTACTGTAAAGAAATTAGAAATTTTGCTGAAATTCAAGACTTCGCAAGTAGTTTCACCGAAATGACTCCATGTAAGTTCGATCGTCTTGCATAATGATAAAATTAATCGGATTGTGTATAATGTCGTTTGATAGTTATCTTTTATTGGATGATTTCGGTCTCGTTTGAGCGGGATTTGTCCTTAGTGAAAGACTCGAACAGCATGTCTAATTACTAATTAAATGAAGAAGGTAAAAAAATAGTTGATAGGATATCAAATCTATCAAGGCGATCTTTCATTAATATGAAACAAATCATCAACTGTAGCGAGTTTGTTCGTGTACCTGGATCTGTCTCTACGAATTGATTTTCCATTTTAGTTGTTGAAGTTACGGAAAAGCTCACTACTGAACAGGTCTCATCGATTCGTTTGGTATCATTTCATACGCACTATGAAAATAACGATCTGTTAATCTTCTGGGATTTCGATGTTAGTTCATCGACGAAAGATGTTCTAACAGCGCAATTTCAAATTATTATTGAGCAAGATTCGGAAGTCATCCGACGAAGTCAATTTATTTCACCTTACCTCAAACAATACATTATACCTCATTTACCAGCAAATAAAAATTATTATGTATGTTTGATCCTAACAAGAACATTCTATGGAACGGACAAATACTGTCGACAAGCGAATACCTCAACTTCTCAGACATTCTCACAAATGCTATTCGCCAACCGATCAATCATATTCGGTTTTCTCACTGGCACCATCCTCACTGCTTGTCTACTAGTTACCTTAGCATTCATTTGTCATCTGCAATACAAACGAAAACATTCACTTACATTATTTCCAACCCATCGGCAACAACCACATTATATGTACATCAATCGTAACGAAGACGATGGAACTTATTCACATTCGATTGTCTCTGCTCCATCGCCGAAATACTCTCATATGAAAAAAAGTCATTCACGTCGTACATATCTCGCACCAGTACCACCATGGTATCAACATGACTCGAAACATCTATCGACAGCGGCGCGTTCGCCTTGCTGCTTTTCGCAGTATCACAATCGAACATTGAGCGACTGTACGACCACTAATCGCATGCCAAGTGTTTCATCTGAATACAGTAATGGAATCGATAAAGAACAGATGACATCAACATCAATTATGAGCAATATGAGTTCAGATGAACAACATAGTAACATTATTCAAAGTCCAGCAAAACATGTCTATGAAGAACTTGGTGATGATAGTTTACTTCTTTAGTATTTCTGTTGCCTTTTTTTTGTAAAGTATTTAACTAGAAATTATTTGTATCATAAGTTATATTTTCTTTCTTTAGACTAATAAATTTTCACGATAGATAGGTAATTATGATTGTATGTATTGAAACGACTTTTTGAATAGATTATGTTCTTACGTCTTCATGAAATAATCAGTGACAGGTCATTTCCTATAAATGTGCTCGTTAGGAGAGAGAGAGAGAAAGAATAGGACTGATTGGTTTTACTATTAACGCTCTATAGAACATGTGATCGATTGATTTTCTCCACATAGTAATCAAGTAGTATGATTACATAGAAGAACGAATCACAGTAACATATGTTGAGAAAAAAAGTTTGCTATAGGTTAGTAATTCATTTTCTCTGTTGAAAAAAGACTAAAACTCATTCTGTAGAAGAAAAAGATCAATACTCTGAAGGTCTTCCGCGTGTTTATTGTCTTCAAATACAGACCATTGCAAAACAAGTTAAGACAAGACCAAATGCGATTTACTCCACAAATACATTATGTATGTCAAACACCTAATTGTTCTAACCGTTGTTCTCGCAAGCATAAAGTCTCTTCCATTCCCGTTGCCACTGTGAACACATGTTATCTGTCACTTTTATACACTCGTACTCTCTACTATCATCGAACGTATTTTATATGCGGAAAATGCGAACGTGACGACGAATTTCATTATTATCAATGTCAGAAATGTGGACATGTCTATTGTCATGATTGTTGTTTCAAATAGAACTTTTTTTTCGTTCGAAAATAAAACTCGACGAGTGGCGACACCTGCCTTTGTTTCTATATGTTGACCCAAGATTTAATTTGATCTGTTGCTTTATATTATATAATGTAACGAACAATTTTTTCTTTGTTTCTGGATCAGTTGAAAAGCGTTTTATGCAAGTAAACGCCTCTCTGTAATTGGCACTGCGTTTTGCACTGTTAAACAAATCACAAATACACTAGGTCCGTCGCGGAGGCTCCGTCGGCCGCGTTTTTGCATTGGAAAAATCAAGTTCCACATTACATTTTCTCAATCAATTTCACTTTTCTCAACTTCAGATCATGGTAAAAAAGAAACTGAACAGGTCACTTTTTTCCGCCATAGTTGAACAAATCGATCCCGAATCCTTATCAGCTGAATACCATCGCGTTGACAACGAATATTTTGCTGCATTCAATTCGCTTGACGGTGTTGAAAAGTTTCATAATCAAATCAACGAAAAGCGCACGATGATTGCTGAGCAAGAGGCAGCAGACAATGCCAGCGAAGAAGAAGATGATGATGATGATACGGATATGAAATCGTTTGCTCAACAATTTCTTATTGATACACCTGAAGCAGATCAAGCGAGAAAAGAAAACGCAACGACATCTGTGAAGACTAATGTGGATACGAGAAGAACAAGACGACGGCGAAATATTCGGGATTTGCCGCAATCGAGTAATTTTATATTTATGTCCGATAATGATGATGATAACGAACCTGGAAATATCTTCGATAGTTTAAAAGAAAAACGATTTTCTCATCGGTCGAATCGGATCGCGTACGAAGATATGAGTTCCATTCTTTTAACATTAGATGTTACACAGAAGAAATCAAAGAAAAATTTAGATAGTCAAGAGCCAACTATTGCTATTGAATTAGCAGAACCATCGATGATCAAATGTGAACCTACTGAACCTGAACATGTACGTTTTCATTCACTGAAAAGAAGCCAAATGAATCTTCTTTGCTTTTAGCTTATCATCAGTCATGTAATTGAAGCTAAAGAGGAACCAGTCGAATTGAATGTATGAATATCAATCTTGAATTTATACTTAATGAAAAAGTTTGGTGTTTCGTTGCAGGTTATTCCAACTGTACCAATGGGTTTCGGAACCCCCGAATAGTAATCATCAAAACCTATAAATGAACTTTTGAACTAGTGATGTTCTTTGCTTAGTTCTGGTCGCTTGGATAACTATGTGCAAAACATTCATCGTGCATGCTCAACGAATGTTTCCATATCCGATTCTGTACTGTCCCGACCGAAACGTATCCGTAAGCGAAAACGACTGTATATCGAAGAAAGTGAAGCAGCAATTAAACCGAAAAGACTACGAAAAAAACGCGTACAAATCAATCCGCCGTCAACATTATTAACTGACGCCGAAATCGAACAACAATTTGGTGAACGTTTGTCACCAACAGTCAAGTCCGAGTGTAACGATGAAAATCGAACAGATGTTTTAGAACTTGAGCCAATATTTCAAACGCCAATTGAGAAAGCAAGAGCAAAGTTCAAAAATGCACTAGAACGTAGGATATCATTGAACAAGAGATGAAGTAATGCTTTGATCGATGTGTTTACTCATTAGGCGGCCATACTCCAGATACATTTTTACTCAAAATTCGTTCTCGGGAAAGTAAAATGATTGAAGTTGAATTGGCGATCTACGGTACAGCTGACTGGCACGCGCACCGAACAAAGGTTCTTGCGAAAATCGAGGAGGTGAGTATAGCAAACGAAAACATGGACGAATCTTTTGTTTTCTGTATGAAAGGCACTTCGCGGTCTTCGTGTCAGTTGGACCAAAATCGACATTCGTGTTGATGATTATGATGTACAAATCTGTACGTCACCACAAGCAGCCTTAGCAACACCCCCAGTAACTATATCCAATAGTAATTCCTCATGGTTTTTAAAAGCTTTGAGCGAATGTGGACCACTAATTGTTCACATTCATGATCGACGCTATCCTCATCAACGACATTGGACTAAGTGTATATGTTCTCAATGTTCTCCAAATAATCTAACACCTGAGTGAGTACTTTCCCTAGCAAAACGTCTCGGATTTCGATTGTTCCCTTTTTAGAACTTCATTACCGGTGATTGTTAGTGTTTCTCCGGCTAAAACATCTCCTCATCGTTTATCATCACCGAGTATTCTACGTAAATGTCACTCCTCGCTCAATTCACTCATTTCGACGTTTCCTACTATTCCAGCAACAGATTTTAAGCAACTCACTCAGCAACACGGCATCAACATAGTCAGTTCGATCACACAGTGTCTTCGGGACTTAACACTAATTGTTAGTGTGCACACAGCGTTAGCTTATCTTCAGTCATCGACTGAGGATTATCAATCAAGATATCAACATGTGCTTGATCCGATGAAATCTCCTAAGAAAAACAGTGCAAATGCAACAGTATCGAAATATTTTATTGGACCGGACATTTTAGCATTCGAGAAAATCATCAAACAAAGCAAAGCGAACATACGTAATGCCCACTGTAAGAGTTCTTTGCTATGTTGCACTTCATCTGCTCACTCATTCTTTTCTTTAGCGATGAGAAGTGTGATTTTTCAAAGTATTCCACGAACGCCATTATCTAAAATGATCAAAACAACAACAGTGATTCTTCCGAAACACAGAACAACTGGACATCCATTGATTTTAAATCGTTCGCACAAACGTCATCGAAATTCTGCTTCGACAAGTGAAACCACTACTAATAACAATAGCGTGAAACAACAAGCACATTTCACGCCAATTATAGAGCTGAAACCAATTCTGGGTGGGTCAACTCATACCGACGAAGAACCCATTCGCAAAGTAACAAAAATCATCTCAACCAATACAATACAGAAAGACGCACAACGAATCAATACAATCGTAAGTTATTTGCTATCTAAACTCGATAGTTTCACCTAGAATTCACTTCTCTAGACTACACAAGAAATCGCACCTCGTGTTATTCGCTTATCTATCGCAAAAACATCGCCGAGTTCGAGTACAATCCATTTAGTACCATTTCAATCGTCGATGAATCAAATCGGAAGTTCGCCCTTAATCCCCAAACAAATCAATATCATCAAACCATTAAACTCATCATCAATTACTCCAGCTGTTAAATTAGCAAATCCAGTTCTCATTTCCAATCGATCCCAACAGCCACTGATTAAGTAAATAAGGATTGCTTTTATTGGTGATATCGATAGAAATCTGTATATTCTTTATTATAAAAGTTTTGACCGCCTGATTACTATTTTTTTGAAAATAAAAACGAAAAACCGGATGTTGAACTTTCATCCATGAATTTGTTTCACTTATAAGTCAAATATTTGCCATTGACTCGGCATTCAATTCATACCACCATACAATATGATTTTCCGCCGTTACATTCATTGTTCTATTGCTTATAAAGAGACACAAACTTCTCTGAAAATGTGACATTTCCCAATCAACCAAAATGAAACTCGTTTAGATTACTATTTCGCTAACATTCATCTTATGTGTTTCATCATCTGACGGAGAACATCGACATTGAAATGCACGACGTCATGTTCCCTCTCCTGTCAGGTATCGAAGAAGAAAATACCACTAAAGTATATTGGCAATGAAATAAAAAATGATTAATATTCTTTGTATCTTATCAATAGAAGCATATGTCAAAGAATTTTATCCGTGAAGTTGTTTTCACGAGTCATGATTAAGGCATCAACTGTTGTTCTTTTCTAAGTTTACGAAACAAAAAGGTTCGAGCGAGGTTTGAACTCGCGACCTTCTGCGTGTGAAGCAGACGTGATAACCACTACACCATCGAACCATTGTTATAACAAGCAACGTTCAAGTCAGGCAAATATTTGCCAGTTAAACCTTATTTTATTTCAAAGCAAATTGATTAAGTTAGAAAGCAAAATTTGATCGCTGCTCTGTGGTCTCCGTCGAAGATACAACTGGTTCTTGTTTGACACGTCTCTGTTTATATCGTCCATCTTCGTAGCGTTTCGTTTTTAAATCAGGTAATTCTTGAGATTGACCCAATGATGAAGCCAGTACATCATCGTCCGCTAGTTTTCGAGGCGAGAGTATTGCTGATAAAGATGCTGGCGCCGTGCTTTCGTTTCGATACGTAGCAACTGACTGAGGCACTCCAAGTTTCGAGGCAATATCTAACATTGATTTATCGAGTTCACCTTGACGGCCAGAAGCCGTATGTTGATTGTAGGACCGATGGAATTCTGAAAGAGTAGATTCAATAGTTGATTGAACAACATCGGTATTCTTCTGAAGAATAGCAAGATTAAGTAAAGCAACCAGATTAGTTGGATCGAGTTTGAGCGAGTATGTGAAAGCTTGCAGAGCATTACTAAAATCATTCAGTTTCGATAGAGTCACACCTAAACACGCAAAGTGTCAAACACAGAACTGCCTTACATCGAGAAAGTTCAGATCAAAATACCTAAGAGAGCATAGCTTGGTGCGTGTTTTCGGTTCAATCGAATGGCTGATTGAAGAAACACTGCAGCCGAAGCGCTTTGCTGCAAGTACAAATGTACAAGTGCCAGATTATATAAGACGTTTAATTCGAATGGTGCAAGATAATTGGCGCGTTTCAAACAACTAATAGCCGCCACGAATTTCTTCTTGGAGAAGAAACACATGCCGATATTATTCCATACTTGTGCACATTCAGGTTTCCGCCCGTAAACGATACGATATTTCGATAGAGCAACGTCAGCATCACCATGTTTTTGAATAACTTGACAAGCTGCCATGATGGCGGGAACGTGCGTCGGACAAAAGGTTAACGCAGTGCCGAAGCATTCAAATGCTTTTGTATAATCGGATTTCTAAGTAGAGATTTGAAAGAAAATAATAGAGAAACTGGATATGTTACTTCAAATGCCAACAGACCAATCTTAGTGAAAAGTACCGGCGATTCAGGATTTCGTCGTGCACCTCGTTCGAAAACAGCTTCAGCTTCTTCACGTTCGTTCTCTAGCAGATAGATTTCTCCCAATGACAAATAAGATGCTTCTTGCATTTCAGACACTTGCAAAGCTTGTAAGAAATATTTTTTCGCTTCTGTCAGATCATTTAAATGAAAATAGCATAAGCCTAAATTATGAAGCAGTTCCCAATCATTGTTCGTGCGTGTCAAAGCGTCTTTATAAGCATCAATAGCTAATCGGTGGCGTCCAAGTAGTGCTAATGACTTGCCTACTTGTTTTATATGAACCAAAGATAACTCTTGTAAAGCACACTGTTGAAAATAATCCAATGATTCGTTAATACGTCCTTCTTGTCGATGAACGAGCCCCTGAACGTATGTCATATAAGTACTTTTATGCGATTGAATACGTATGAACTGTTGAAGTCGATCGTATTCACCCCGGCCGTACATAATATGTAAAAGCCAATTATATTTATCCATGGTCGATACATCATTTGCATATTTCAGTTCAGTAACAGAAGGTATTAGAATTGAAGCCGGAGCAATAACTGTCGGTGATGTAACCATTGCGAACTGAGATAACTTCACTGCTGCTGTTAATAATTGTTCCACACCATGTTTCTCACTTTTCTTTTCCATGACAATGCGATAGCCTATAACAATACCTGTATTTCCGTAATGAAACTTTTCTCTCTTTTCTTAATCCGTCTTTAAAACCGATGACATCTTTGATGAAATGCACATATGGCAAAGCTGATAATCAACGGCTTAACAAATGTCAATGATTACGTTCATAAAAAAGGACAAATGCTTAGTAACATGGTTCAATGTTAACAACCAGCATTTTCCTTCATCATCGGTAATAAAAGAAGAACGAGAAAAAATGTCACTTGCTTCCATTAGTGTTAGTCTCTATTTGCATAATTTTCAACATAATATCTAATTTTCGCTGATTTTCATCACCTATTTCAGTAAATTATTTGCAAAAATTATGTAAAAGACATTCTCGCAGTGTTGCCGAGCATTTTAAGTATTCAAGTTGATCTCGTGTATATCAATATGCTTCGTTTTATGAAATGTGATCAATCAAATAGTAATGGACTGTTAATATGTCCCTGAAAGGTTGTGCAATAGTTAAAATTCAAGAAAAAAGAAATGTAGCACTCTACTGTATACGCAATCTACTAATTTACATACTTCAGTGTTTTTCAAAGCGTAAAGCTGAAGTAAAGGTAATGAAGGTTGAATACGAAGATAGACGGATGATAGAAAGAGCATACTGTCTGAACGGTGACTCGAACACTTGAAAATTTTTTCTTTTTTCGTGAACGAAAGTCAATGCACATGAACAAAATCGAAAATATCCATATAAATTAACTAAGACACGAGAGAGAAAATGAGATTTTCAAGTAGGAAGAATTACAAATCGATTTTTGCATGACGTAATCAATTACAATCCTGCGAGACAAATTTTCATTACTATCAACAAAAATGACCGAGAAAAAGAAAGAAAAAAAAACTTCGAACTTTCCCTTTCTTTTTTTATTCATCATCATTACCTGGTGGTGATGATGATTGATGGAGTAGCGGCTTCTGCTTCAGACTACTCATTCGCTTATGCTAATTTTTACATCAGTTATGTATATATTCTTGTTAAAGATGATGGCGCCGACAAAATTTCATGAACAGGCATCACCACCGTAAGAAAAAAAAAAGTGTATATAAATTCGAAGGTCAACATTCTTGTACAATGTTGCTTCTTTTTTACTTCTTCAATCGACACAATTTCGATCCGAGTGTAATCTGCGAATGACAGCTGGTGTTTTTACTCCGATAGAAGGAATAATCAAGACATTATCTTCTGCATCTGGACAGCGTATTTTCGTAGATATTGAGAAGTATTACGTTATATTTACATTTGTACTTGATACGTTGATAAGCGTTGAAGAATGAATCGATGACATTTAAAGAATTGAAGATTACTTTTAACTAATAGTTGACAATGGACATATACTTCTGATAACTGATATATTTATTCATGTATTGTTCAATGAATAGGTTCGTTATAACGACTGTACCGTTTTTCTTCCTTCTACTTCGCTTTCTTGTTGATTTAAAAGCTTTTTTTTCGTAGATTAATAGTCTTTTGAAAGGAGATTAGAAAAGAAAAATACATAGTTTAAGTACTGTTCAGAATCAAAATAGTTGAAACAACAAATCATCTCATCTTTTTGCTCGATAGAAAAAAAAAGACGAAAAGGATATGGCGTGGACATTACCTTTTCTTTTTTCGATGCTTCAGTTCACTTTTATCGCTTGTAGAATAGATCAATAGACAAGAACGATGTCTGGCACCAATGAAGATGAGTTCATTGGCAACGAACGTCCTCGTTCCGGATTCTTTCGTCGTTCGTTCTCTCCACATTCGTTTGATAAGTTACGCGATGAAGATAGTGACTACTTTTATAAGCCCAAACGCGGTCCGTCGAGAAGTAAATCAAATATTACAATCACGCGACCAATCAAACGGATCGAAACGGTAACGACGCTGATGGAACTGCTTTCCAAAGGCACACATTCGAATTCAAATTCGAAAGTCCAGCTGAATGAAGATACTGAACAAGCAAACTTGTCGAAAAAGCTGGATGGTCAGAAATCATCACCTTACTCGAGCTTTTTATCCATGGATGGTGGCAATTCATCATTGAATATTCCATCTACTCTCTCGTCGACCTTTTCATCACGTTGCAGTTCATCAATATTAACGGCAGCCGAAAGTGAATCTCCGACAGTTATTATTGCAGAACCCATGTCAGAATTAATACAAAAAAGTAAGCTTTGAGTCCGAGATCTGTTAAACGTATTCTTTTTCAGTACCTAATCCTTCCGAGGAGATTCCAGATGACGAAAAGCGAATCTACTTGACATCACCGTGTCATGTGCCAGCTGTTGGAATCAATGTCACAACGGCCGGCGTACATCTTGTTCTACTCGAACTTTATCCTCAAAATATCGATTATTCGACTGTTATTTTTCAACGCTATCTCATTTCTTTGATTGTCAATAATGAACATCAAAATTGGTCGATCTCGAACGTCGAATTACGCTCGGCAATTGAACAGGAAGTGAATTTCCGTTTGTTTACACTCACACACGAAGAATTCGATCTTATTCTCATACGTTTACAATCATTCACTAATTTCAAAGCATCAATCGCCTCCTCATTCGTTTTAAACATCGCTTTGACCGGCGAGCAAACAAACGAATACGAACGCAAGATTTCCTCGCGTTTAAACAAAATCAATTTGAATTTCGATATTATTCAATACCGAATTGAATCCTACATGATTGGCTTAGACTTCTTTCTCGGAAATAAGCGTTTAATGCATAGCGATAAACAAGACGAGTTAATCGAAGTTTTCGATGATAAACCAGTCGAAGACAATCGCGAGATTTATCCGTATATATTAGTTCATGCCGAAGCAGGAAGCACATTCTTTTACATTGTTCATACTTCAACCCGATATTCGGTACTGACATCGAATAATCTGTGTTATAAAACCTATGCAAATCTACTGAGACTGTTGCAGCCTGGATTTGATCTGAAAAACGATGAACCGACGTAAATAGGAATTTGTTTTTTTTCGATTTATTCTGTATATTGTCTTTCGTTAGATTATCTTCGACAACATCGTTTCCAGTTCGCCGACCACCACCTGTTTCGTTTGATTTTACACGTCAAGACCTATGTAAGAACTGTCATCGTTCATCAACGACTTTCCCAACTGAACTACCGTTGACAAGTTTTACTCGCTTACCACAACGATGTTTTCCATACGACTATTCCATCTCAAAAACCCCACATTATATCTACCGAGGTTGGTCCAATCGACGAACATTATCTTACGACAAGAATCTCGCCACCTATGACGTTCATACTCAAACCGATGATAGCTTCCTCGAGTCTTCATCGTCACAGATGCGTTTAGCAACACGTCGCTCCCTATTATCCATGCTTACCATGAACATGGCCTTAACATTGAAATTATTACTGAAGTTATATCCTTCCGTGCATCATTGCATATTAATCGGCGAATTCTTTCAATTAGAGAAACAAGCTATACCTGATCTGACTTTGTTTATGCGTTCAATTCTGGGCCAGGATACTCCGCATATCTATCAATTGAAACGTGAATCGCTCATATCGGCATTGGGATGTGCGCTTCCACGAGTTTACTTTGATGTTATCGATGATAAGGGAATCATAGGGAATGATTGTATTGATTGACTTTTGTCAGAAATAGAATTTGATTATTTTAGTTTGTGCACACACTTGTTTGCCAGAGACATAGAATGTAGTTCAGACTATTTTGTGTTATATATTTTTTCGGCAAAATCAATAAAAGCGACAATACAATCGTCCTCACGTGAGCGAACATGTTCTCGTCTTTTTTCTGTGAGATGTTTCAAGAGGAAGCATTCTAAGATTCACTATGTGGGAATGAGTGAAAGCATCCAATCGATGTTGTGTACGCGTACAAGTTTTTACGTTCTTGAGAAGAAAGAACTCTCGAACAACGTCAGCAATCAGGTCTTTCACTTTCTTGTTCTACGCCCTACTGAATAGTGTCGTTAATGCAAATATGGCCTGATGAAAAATTAGCGATTCTTTTATTGCGACTGAAAAGAAAATCACACATTTGATTTATGCAAATAACGAGTTGTTTTTCTCTTTAAAACATTTTTGGTGAAATGAATAAACAAAGCACAGTTTTCTCCGTGCAAAAATTGCGAAATCGTGCTGTGGCCTGATCGTTTTGTCAAATCGAATGTATGAGTAATAGATGACAAAATCAACAAACGTTTTTCATTGTACTATAAAAGTCGGTTTAGTTGGAAAGAATTTTTTGAGTTCATTCGTCGCTCAGTTTCGTAAGAGTGATTATTCCAAGCAGGTAAATTACTATTTATAGCAAACAACGTTTGTAAAATCATCAAATAAAGCAGAACTTTAGTCGCACCCATATGAATCAAGTCGGCTGGATTAATATCGTATTATTGTTGTTTGTTGTTCCATCTACGGTCAACTGCTTCTTTCTTCAAGATGTAGGAAATCTAACAATTCTACGTAACTTATCTTGTGTTGTGAACGCTAATGGGACAATGGGAACTGATTATCAGTTCTGTGTTGTTCGTGTATACAATGGCACAATAGGCACTTCTACTACAGTGGTTCCAGTATACTCCGGCCTTCGGTACACAAATACATTTCTTCGCTACCTACAACAAAATTGTCCAGAATATCAGACAAATCCTGACACTACAGTTAGTGGGACATGTACTTCATCGTCATCATTTGAAACTTTCTCTTCCATGCGCTTCTGTATCTGTGCAACTGACAGCTGCAACAAAAATATATCAACTTGTGAAGTATCAATTTTTAGCTTGGGAGACGCACCTGTACCGACCAGTTTTATACCATCTTTATCCACATTCATTCCGTGCAACCATACATACAATTCATCTATTATATGTACGGAACAACCGTTCATCAATTCCTCACTTTGTGACGATTATGTTAAAAATAATAGCGTGCTGTGCGCTATTTCATCAAGCGGAACCCAAACTATACAAACAGCATTGGTAGGAATAGACTATGAAAGGTATCTCTCAGAGAAGGTCTATCAGCTAAGATCATTAAATGCAAATAATGGTAGCAACAGTTCGTACAGCGAAACAACGAATATCGCTTATTACACATATGCTTCCGCGACAACTAGTTTACTTCAAGAGTGTGTGTGCACTAATCTTTCTTATTGTAATTATAATATGACCACATGTGCCCCACAAAATGCCGAAACGACTACAACTACAACTATTACTACTACACCAGCCAACTTCACTACTGCCACATCAACAATATCCGCTAATGCCACGACAACATTAGCTACAACTACTGCAGCAACAAACGCTACTACTACCGCATCAACAGTGTCTGCTAATGCCACGACAACATTAGCTACAACTACTGCAGCAACAAACGCTACTACTACCGCATCAACAGTGTCTGCTAATGCCACGACAACATTAGCTACAACTACTGCAGCAACAAACGCTACTACTACCGCATCAACAGTATCCGCTAACGCTACAGCATTAACTACAACATCCACTAGAACATCAACGAGCACTTCTACTAGCACCAGTTCAAGTGTAGGCCAACAAAGTAAATATTTTTGTGCAAATAGATACTATTAGATTGTTGTCTTTTTACTTTAAGATTTAGTAACGGGTGAGACGGGTCTTGGCAGGTCGGCAACCGCTGGTCTGGTTTGTGGCATTATATTCTCTGCACTTTTGTTCATTGGTGAAGTTCTCTTCTTTAAATTTATTTTTCCTCGCTTCTCTGGTCCAACTGGCGCAGAGCGTTCAGTTACTTATCAATCGAGCTGAACACTGATCGACATTACGACTACAGTGTAGATTTTAATGACGAGATCATTTTATTTTTTTTCTTTGAAATTTAACTGAACACTTTGTAAATATAAAAGATTTGTGATCGCTTGAGTTTTTACTTCTGATATGAATAATCGAGAAATATAAAATACAAGAATTCATCCGACTTCATAGCTTGTGTCAGTCACAATCTGTTCAAGTAAAATTTACGATTTGATTCCTGTCTTTTTTACGAATACTTGATATCGTGGACAATGAATGTACGTAAAATAATTTCATTTCATTTGCTTTTGTCTCACATTTCTCATCTAGCGAAATGTCGTGACAAATAAAACAAATGACATATGTCTATTTCGGACATGGTTAAATGTCTTACTCAAAATACATTCATTATTTCATATATCATAGATTGTCATTCATCATTCGATAAACTCATTCGCCACTGACCAATGTTTCTTTATCTATATTTCTCTATTCTTTGTCTCTGTGCCTTTCCTCACACAGTATTAACAAATGAAAACTCCGTCCTGACAAGCAAAACTTATTCGAACCAGATTCACTGTCGTCACAATTTCTCGATTCGAATCCGTTCAATTCAATATTTCTATCATAAATACAATTGTTCACTTGTTCTTTCTTATCCAAATAATCATCACATACGGAACATATGTTTGAATCAATCAACTTGCTCTATTAATCTCAAACCTTTTCTTGACATGGACGCACAGTATCGCATGTCGGCGTGTCGTACGAAGAAATTGAAATCTCTTCGGTTGAATTATACATGTATCAATCCGAGATTTATCAACGGAAAGAAGACGTACGCTGATACAGTAAATACGATTATCATCTGTTTCTGGATGATTATTTCTGTTAGTTTACTTGCTCTTATCTGTTCGCTTCTTCGACATCCTTCCAGACATGATATGGACGAAGAGCACAAACATTCGATCATTAATATTACAAACAACATCGAGTCACTTGATGAGAATCCAAGTAAACAGGAATACGAAGTCGAAACATCCTCGTTATCAACGTTAACGTCAGTTACAAGTCAAACTGTTCCGCAAACAAATTCAAGTGAATATGATAATTTAATCCAGCTGATGTCATCTTATCTTGATCATCAGTTTCCAAAGAAAATGCCATAGGAATTATCAAGACAAATAATCCAATCGAACATTCATTTCTTTTCCATCAGACTTTATTTGCTTTAGGTATTCAAAGAATGTTCTGATTATCGACANTTTCTAGAAAGCATCGATGTTATCAATGCTGATCCAATTACTGCATGCGAAGCACTTCGTCAACAGAATGATGCACTTCGACAAGAACTACACGACATTCGACGCGTATGTACATCTTATTTGATTCGAATTCATCAGAACTACACGCACAGTTCATCAATACCTCGTTGGACATGCTCAATTGCTATTCATAGAATAATCATCTAACGATACTGCTTCGTCTCACTCCACACTTCATCTTTAGCTTGTGCGATTCTGATAAGGATATTAAATACACAAGATATGTACTTGAAATAGATACGTCGATGACACAGATTGCATCCGTTCTGTCCTTGACAAAGAGAAAAAGAAGGAAAAAGAAAAGAAAAGAGAAATGTTTGAAATTATTGATACTTCTTCTGAAATAAATCTACTAATGCTATTGATTATTATTCATTTGGCTTTCTAGGAAATGGATGAGATTACAGACCAATTTCGCACGGAAGATGCAGAAGAATTCAAACAATTGCAAGCAGAACTGGAAGTTGCTGGTATGTGAAGACAAATTCAAATCTCATTGCTTTTTCGGAATTCTTCTAGCGAAAAATTGTCGAATTCTTCAATTTAAATTACGCAAAGCTGAGAAACGAAATGAAACTGTCGAAGCTGAAAAAGACATTCTAGAAGGTAAGATCTACAGCCGCTTCCGCCCACAACAAAGAACAAATCGATTTCCTGTTTCAATATCCTCAAGATCGAATAGACATTCATATTCGATTCTCTACTAGTAATTCCTACGAATCAAATCGATTAGACTTTGAACCTTGATGCGTATTGATTGTTGACTTACAACATAGTTTTGTCCTTTATCAAATATAATTACTCTTTCTTATCGAATGTAAACTTCGGAGAAGAAAAGAACGCATGACTGATAGTTCCATGTGGCTTGCCAGCTGTTAGATAGAACTTTTGCGCGTCGAGCGTTTTTCCTCACGACAAAGGATTAATCTTGTCAACAGCTTTATCCGTGATGGTTTAATCCAACGTTTCGAAGTTTAACGAAAAAAGAATGTCTGCTGGTAGGATCGCATTTCTATTGTAAACAAGTCCGCGAGGGTGTTCTTTTTCTATTTATCTCAATTACATCTGGCGGAAATGATTTGCCTTGAATATGAGATGATTTGTGTTTAGAAAAAATTCAACAAATAATCCGTGATAATCAACGCGTACGTGATCTGGACGGAGAACTACTTGTAGCCAAAGAAGTTAGCGTTCGTTTACATGGTGAACTTGAAAGAAGTGAACAAGCGAGATTATTGACGGAAAAATTGAACATTTCTCTCAAACAGAATCTTGATACATTGAAAGAATCACTCGACGAAAAACTTACACAAGTAAAGTGAAAATTTCGATTTGTTTGAACTTTTTCTAAGAATGAGTCTCTTTAGAACACCAATGAAGATTATCAATCATGGCAAATGTTCGTCTATTTCTACGAAACTTTGTTTCGAGAGTATATGCTGATGGAAGAAATAACATGGTTAAGTCTGAAGAACAACAGTTCTAAACTTCCGGAGATTGTCACAAATAATCATCGTAATGATCTATCCGATTTAATGACATCTTATCAACAAAAGATTAGTGCATTGAATGATGAGATTTACAATCTGAAGAATGATGTTGACGATCGTGATCGAGAAATTTCTCAGTTGCGTATTCAATATAAGATCTTAAAACAACGTAGTCAAAGTGTCGATCGGAATGGTTATTCCTCTGGTGAGAATGAAAACCAAACGAATCGATCGAAACGTGGAGTTAGCGTAGATGCGGGTGGGCATCTACGCGAGCAACTCGATGCATCGCAGGATGAAATTCGTCTGCTAAAGAACAAACTGCTCCGACTGGAAGATGAATTGAACAACTCCGTTCTGGAGAAAGAAACTCTATTAACACAAATTGATCAACAGAGCAAACAAGGTCAGAATGATATCATGAACGAAGATATAAAAATATTTACGAATAAAATCAGTAAGACAAATTGATACCATCATTGCATTCGTTGTATTTGTTCGTTTAGATGCTTTAACAACCTTTTTAAAAGAAAATAAAACTGACGAAAAGATTGTTTCAGACATTCAACACCTCATTCGATCAACACGATGGAGTAAAGAAATAACCGTACGTATTCGAATACCCGCGGAGTGTATTGCTAATTAAGAAATGTTTAGAAAACAGCCATGATAGGCATCCTAACCGACTGAAATGTTTGTCTTGAAAAACGAGATATCTATTTAGCGTAGGAAATAGACGATATCCTAAGACAGCTTGTCAATCAAAAAAGAATAGGAAATTTTATTAGTGAAAAAAAAAACATAACAATAGACAGTAGCTAGACTTACAAGCGAAAAGAAGACGCTTTCTTGCATTGTTGTTCTTTATTCAGGAAGATCAAGTACATAGTGTGTCAACGGTAACAAAAGCCAACCAGCAGGCGACTGAGACAATCCAACAAGCGAAAGATTTGTTTAATCTTTTACAAGAGAAATTGACGGTTCTCGATCAAATTCGTTATCGATTAACGAATGTGACTATTGATTCGAATGATACCTACGCTCTGTTAGAAGAATTGGATACAACGAAAAAGCATTTGGACGAACGACAGCAAAAGTTAAGTCGCCTACAAGTCTCAATGGATAATCTTCAAGTCTCGTCGAAACAAATGGAAGAGCAGTTACAAGTTCAACTGGAGAAAAATCAAACATTGGAGAAAACTTTGGAACATCAACGGTTGGTCAATAATGAGTTATTGCAAGAAAACACGCGTTTGTCGACGCTGAATGCAAGGCAGTTACAGGATTTGAAACATGTCGAACAGTTGCGACAATCGATATTGACCTTCGAGAAGAAACTGGACCAAAAACAAACGCGCGTCAATGAGTTGTCGATGAAAATTATTGAAAAGGAAGATATCATCGAAACTAAAGTGAAAGAATGTCAAAAACACCGACTGGAACTACGAGAACTAGAAGCGAAGTATCATACATTAGGCAAACAGTTAGAAGAACAAATAATAGCAATGACCAAAGAAATGGAGAAGCTCAATGCGGAGAAAGAAATGCTCCGGTTTGATTTAGAATCGGTTCGGTTAACCCAACAGAATGTATGTCGTATTTTGTTTGAAATTCTCGGCAAATATGTTTGACTTCTAGGATCGATCAACATCGGGAAGATCAACAGTTGAAGATGAAGTCCTTCGAGTTCAGTCGGAATGCCGACAACAGATTTTCGACAGTGAAATCGAATCGTATAAACTTCGTCTAAACCAGGCAACCAGTGAAAAAGAAGAATTGATGAAAATTGTTAAAGACCTCGAAAAGAAACATAAAGAATTACAAAATAAATACAATGCGGACGAGCAATCATTGGCTCGAATGAAGACAGACATGGGCGATAAACAACGCAAGGTAAAACTCGTCTCTTCGAATGTTTGTCTTTGTCATCTGAAACTTCCTCTAGTATGACGAAAGTATCAAGATGAAATCTGAATTACAAAATGCAGTGGATCGTCTTCGCCAGAAACTGTACGATCTCGAAGTTCATTCTCAAGAGAAACAAAACAAATATACGATTGACAAACAACAATGGGAGGTTCATCGACTTGAATTATCGGGCAAAATCAATGAAGTAAGAAACGAGTTTGAGGTTTGCGCAAAGGGTTTATCGTTTGATTTTAGTTGGAAGAGCAATTATCCAAAGTAACAAAACGTCAACGAAAGGATCTGGAAACGGCGTGGAAGAAAGAGCGAACAGATTTACAGAAACAATTGCAACAATCTCAACAAGTCTTGAAGGATATGCAAAAACAAATCGTCAATCGCGAAGCACCCAGTCATTTAACTGAGAAAATCAATGTTCTCATGACCGAAAATGAACTTTTACTAAATAAAATTCGCGAGTTGGAAAACATTGTCGATGACATTCAACTGCTCAAGAATGAAATGCAACGTTTACGTGACAAGAATTCCTCAGATTGGAATTATTGGAGAAAACAGCAGAGTGATCTCTATGCTCAATTGAGACAGCAGCAATTCGCGAAAGAAGCGATCCTGAACAAATTCGACAAATTACAAAAACAGGTCATTTTCTTGTGTATCACCATTGTCTACGACTTTTATTCTGTATGATATAGATCAAATCAGGTGATGGCAATGATCGTCTACTTCGTGATATTAGCGTTGGTCCTCTATCTCTGAATAGCTTTCAGAACGAAGCGACTATTAAGACAAGTTTATCGAATTTCAGTCGCGAAACTTTCGGTGATGATATTGAACTTCCCCATGGAACTATCGATGTTCGAACAGTAAGTTCCAGTGATATTGCGGGTACGATTGACGATTCGAAAGTGCCAGCTGGAACGATGAATGAACATGATAAGCAAGAAACATTCAAAAGAACTTATTTCGCTCAGGAAAATACGGCTGCTAGCCTTGAAGAGGTAATTCTATCAAATTGTTCAATTAACTTTGATCGAATTTCTTCTCTTAGATTGCAATCAAAATCGATCGCGTGGAAGATAATCTGTTTTCCTATCAGCGTTTTATGGACTTCATTCGCTCGTAAGTCTAATCGATTATAAACGAATTCTTCTATTGCTTTCGTGGTTTTCTTTAGTAAATCCGAGAAAGGTTCATCAGTCGTTCGAGATGATAGTTACACTAATCTTGCTCAACAGGCACCGACTGTCATGAATAGCAAACGTTTAGCCTCGGCACCACCAGAAAATGTCAAGCAGCCAGTACAACAACGTCGATCTCGATTCGATGATAATCCTGTCACGAGTTATGAACATATTCCATCGACATCAGATGGCCATGAGCTAAACACATCCGTGATGTCACCGGGAACGAGTTCGAAGAATCGATTCTTCTCCTTGAGTCGTCGTTTTCGTTTTCGAACACAATCACCTGACAAAACATCGGCGACATCAGCATCTGTGCATTTTCTTGATCAAGATATTGATCTAGAAACAAAAGAGCCAACACCAAGAAAATCCGATAAACCATCGAAAGGAATACTGAAAACACTTCGACATCGATCACCATTTCGTTTTCGCTCCAAAGATGCAGTTATTGTTGAACAAGAACCTTCTCCTCCATCCTCACAACCATCTGCACCTGAACCTAAGGCAACCAAACCTAAAGCTGCTGCTTCTTCGTCAACAGCATCAGCACCAGCACCGAAAACTCGGGGTCGATTAGTCGAATTGAAAAAAGTGGTACCTACATCAAAAACATCATCCTCAAATGGTACATCGAAGAAAATCGTCAATGTCACTCCGATTGTCGATCCGTCTACAACATCACTAGTACGACGCACGTCCGGCTTGAAAGATCTTATACATCGATTTGACACAACGCCATCCAAACCGAAACGAATTGTTATCGATAATCCGTCTGCTACTGAATCCAATCCCGACGAGTATTCACTAAGTTTAGATCTTCCAAACGATGATCAAGTGACTGCAACGAATAAATCCAAAACTATAGATATTCCAGATCTATTACAAAACGTGGAAAAAGAACCAGTAGCAACATTAGCGAAACCTGTCTTGAAACATTCGAACTCAAGTAAACAAACAACTTCATTTGATTCAACAACAAGTATGATCAGTGCGAATGATTCAATTACGACTACAGGTAGTGCACGAAAACCTACATCTACAGCACGTCCACTTATGCTTTCCGTGGTGAGTTGAGTTTTCATCCGTTGTGGTTGTCTTTCAACAGAGTTTTTTACTTTTAGAACAAAGAAGAGTCATCCTAGTATTAATCTGTTCAAATCATCTCAAGTTATTCTTTTTTATTTTCAATCTTTTTTTTATGTATTTGTAAAGCTTGTTTTTTCTTCTGTATTTATCAGTTCGATTGTACGACAATATTATAAATATGATTTGCTTCGACAAATAAAATGTTTATTCATACCTCGGCAGGAATCGATTCGGTTAAAACTTAGTTCGAGTGTGAAGATTACGTTTCACTCGACAATCGGTTTTGCTATTCTTATATTCTATGTAAAGATGAAATAAATTAGGTAACGAACAACACCAAAAATATCTTGGCAAACAAAGAGAAAAGTAAACTTTCATAACCTTATGTGTTTTTCGATATATGATGACAATAGTAACAATGAAATGACGATTTCGGTGGGAAAAAAGGTAGAACACAAAAGTATTATCTATGAGAAAACGTTCTTTGTGATGACGCTAGTTGACCAAGTGCAGAATTCAGTCCGTTTAAATGATTCAAGAAGATTTGTTTCTCAACCTGCACAGCAACATTTTGAATTTGAGCATCTTTGAGGATTCCTTGAACCTAGAGAACAGAGAGGATATCTTTCGAGATAATATTCGTTAAAATCAAGTAACAAACTTGAGCTGTGATTCGCTGTTCGTCTCCATCATTGGCAATCTGAATATGAATCGTACCAACGACTGTCGATGAAGTTAGATTCCAAAAATGTTCATCCGAATACGATAAAACTTGATCAAGTTTCAATATTCGGTCGAGAATTTCATATTGAATATGCGATGGAGTTTGTAAGAGAAGTGTCATTGCACTATCTTTCAACAATGGAAGTACAGATAAAAAGATCATGATAGAGATGAACAATGAACATATTGGATCGGAGATATTCCAACCAAAAAATTGAATTAACAACGAAGAAATAATTACGCCCACCTAGAAAATCCAAGAGTACAAAGACACATCTGAATCAATCCAGCGATACTTACACTGCCTAATGTATCGGCTAATACATGAAGAAAGACTCCTAACACAAAGAAAAGAACAATCGGTTTCGTTCGACATATGCTCATGTAATTTACCTTTCATATTAGCATTGTCTCTCATTGAATGACTGTGTCCATGATGACTGGCTTTTTCATTGGATCCATGCGAATGACCATGATCATGTTCGCCATGCGAGTGTCCATGTGAATGTGAATGCGAATGATCGTGTCCATCATGAGAATGACCATGATGTTGATCTTTTGCCGGTGCCGAGTGACTCATAGCACAACTTCCACCGCCGCCGTGAGCATGAGCGTGAGCATGACTGAATGAAAAGATGCCGATCATGTTTACAGCGAATCCAGCTACTGAAACAATTAGTAAACGATTGGTGTTGATTTCTGGTGGTTCAAACAATCGACCGATGGCTTCGTAGAAGACGAAGAATGCCACGACGACAAGAAACAGACCATTGACGAAACCAGAAAGAACTTCTACTCGACCGTAACCATAGGAGAATACTCGCGTGGGTTTCCATCGAGCCATTAGTGCAGCATAGAGACCGACCACAAGTGCTGTACAATCGAATAGCATATGAAACCCGTCACTAAGTAAACCTAAGGAATTCGTCCAGGCCCCATAGAGAAGTTCCACGAATGTAAATGTCTAATCGAGAATTAAAAAACGTGACGAATGTGAATCCGATCAATCGAGTTCTACTTACTAAATTAATGCAAAGAAAATAAAATATTTGTCGAGAATCCGATTCAGCGAGAATATCTCGCAGGCTCGATTTCAGGATCAACAACAGTGATTGCGATCTCTGATGTGTTAAGTTAAATAACGGTACACCTTCTTGACTGTAACCAATAAAAGCACCCGATCGTTGTCGAATTGGACTCGAGAGCAGATCAGTGGCAAAAGCAAACATAACAACAGCGAATACAACACCACCGGACAACACGTGTTCCTCGACTTCTATTGTACGTCCAAGCCATGCATTGCTGTTTGCAGCGCTAACCGTTTGAACCCAAATAAATGAAATGACAAGACTAGCGAAGATCATAGCTAATGTTCCAAAACGATATGTTCGGATACGATCTAGCTTAACTATTGCAATCTGTTCGACATAGAAATCCAAGACAAAAATGAATAGACTAATAATCAGCACCGGAATGATCAGAGCGGTCAAATTTGTAAAAAAGGATGCTGTTACTGTTGTTGTTGGTAATGTTGTTTGGAAATTTGAACGGGCTGATTCAGTTGGATCAAGCTAAAACGGAACGGAACGGAGTCGAGAAATTGATAATTACACAGTAGTTCTCTTACAAATAAATTGTTAATTAGCATCATAATGAATGACATTGGAATCAAGCACACCGTTGACAAACATGTCGTCAGCGCGTAGAATTTCTTTGGTCCACCAATATCTAATACTAATTTTTTCGACCAGGAATTCATTGCACAACGACCAAACAGAGCGAAAAGTAGTAGAATAACTCCGCCTTTATGATCAGCAACACCAACAAATGACGTCAAACGATAGAAAATATGTGCAAAGAAGCGATGATGCGCATGGCCTTCAGGATGATCCACTCGTTGTCTTAAATCGTCGTTATCGAATGCAAATATTGCCAGAACTGCCAGTGCAAAGAAAACCACACCACGAATACGCGCCGTATGTCCTTGTTGACCGCTCATGGATGACGAGAAAAGTACTTGAAAGCATGCCAGAATAACGATATCACTGTGTTCAAATAGTAAGATTGTTCGTAATGGACCACATAAAGTTAAACCAAACAGCCAGAGTAAACGAATTATTGTTAGGCATATTGTGTATTTAATTATACGATAAAATAGAGCTCTATTCGGTCGAAATGATGAAGAGAACGGCTTTTGAATGAGTAGTAAACAAATTGAAGTAAATAAAGTTGCAAGAAACAGAATTAAAACAAGATGATATGATTTCAATAAGTCGTAGGTTATAAAGATTCCAAATGTTTTCAAAATTTTTATAATAATTAACAATAGAAAGATATGTAAAACATCCGCCAATGGACGGGATTTTGATGTTTTAGAAAAATCGTCCGAATCAAGCATTGAATTCTGATCTTTCAAGATACAGATACACCGATGTTCACAAGGAAACGAATCAAAATATGAATGGCAATGATTCACACTAGAACGCCGAGTGGCAAGTCATTCTGATTGGTTAGTGTTATTGAGCCATATATACGGCGTTAGTCAGTTTCTATAGCTGTCGCTGTATAGTGATAAATGACGTGGAAACACTCGATAATCGAAGAAAACAAAATTCACGATTCTTTTGAGTTGCCTGTCAATCTGAATACATAGGAGTCAAAATCGAAAAAATCCTTGGCGGACGCAATCTATCGTTTTCCTTATTTATAGCATAGTTTGAATGAGTTGAGTTTATAAATTAAATTGTAAGAAACTAAAGACAGAAAATGTGTTAAAATATCGATGCTCGAAATAAAAGATGCTATTCTTGGGTTCCAAATGTAGTTGTATCAAATGTAATAATATTCTCTTCTGACGTTGTCGTTATATCGACTGTGAAAGATTCGTCAGATGTAGTAGCCACATCGAAGAAGGTTTGCAATTGCAAGTGAGTACTGGAGATGGGATCATCAGTAATCACTTCGAATGGTTCATTAAGGAGATTTAGAATTGTTGGAGCAAGAATTGGTACGGTGGAATCCGTCATAGAAGCACGTTCGGACGTGATTGTTTCTTGTGCAGTTGTAAATGTGGAAGCATCAGTAGTTGGCAAAAACGGTGCTGTCGTTGGTACAGTTGCTGTCAGAACTAAAATAAAGGTGTTGGTACAACCAATTTTTTCATTGGTAACTCACTTTCAATGAATTTTGTTATGCTTTCATCAGCAACTAAGGAATTATTCATCAATCATTAAAGAAAGAGTTTTCACTGTTATATTGTATACATACCAATAACACCAAGTGCTGATGCCAATGCTAGAATCGTTGTCACACCAACAAGAAATACAAGGAGGAAAAGACATATCGATTTTTTCGCTGAACCTCTTCTGCGAGATCTAAAAACAGTCAGACAAACTCTTTCATCTCAATCATGATCAATGCAGTCTATACTTGTTCGACATTCTACCCTTCATATCTTCAACGTAAATCTAAATTGGTTAGATACGATATTAGATCAATGTTCTTCAAAATTCACGTACTCTTTCTTCCGATAGTTCAATACGACTTCGGCCAAAAATGACCGATGAACTATCGCCATATGATTCTAACGGTTGAACATCTTCTAGCTACAATTTTCGGATAGAAGAATGTTCAGAAATATATCCAATTTACCGCAACGGAGAGTAAATTGTTTCGTTCGTGGGGACTGGAGTGACTTCGACGAGGCAGATGCGTTTTAAATTGGCTATTTCCATTCAAGAATGCGCGTGTCTGCTTTTCACAACCATTGTGAACCAAACTATGTGACTAAAATTAATTTAAATTACAAAATTAATAACTTCTATTGATTGTGCGATACATACAGGCTGATCTTTCGTAAGTACTCGAGCTACTGTTGCCTGTTTCGATGTTCGCGACATTGAGCTGCTGGTGGTGAATATATTTTATGTATATATGAATATGAATACATACTTGCAATTGCAAATATATGTATATATATATCTGTCATCTCATCAATCGAACGTTAGTATATCATATAAACAAGAGAGTCAAAGAACGATTGGTTTACATAAGATATGAAAGAAAAATTGAAGACTTACAAGTTTCAATAGAAAGAAAAAACATTGATGACACGAACTTTAATCAAAAAAGTATTGAAAATTCATCGTTGAAACGATTGATTAGCCTCGAACTTCAAAGAAACATGTACATTTAGCCAAGTCGAACAAAGTTTTTTCATCGTTTCTTTCAAGTACAATCTAACGCGCGGATTACTTAACGAAAGAGAAGGGTATATGCTAATATTTCCTGTGTAGAAATGTAAATTTGGTCCTAAGTAGGAAGAGGAAGGATTGCAAGATGAAGTCATAATTCGTCGTTAAGTACAAAAGGAACATATTGAAGAGAAGATTTCATTCAAATAGAATATGATGAATTAGACATTTTGTAGGTTATTGTGACATACCGATTTGAAGAAAAGTTTCTTCGTAGGTTTTACTGTCGTCTTGATAAAAAGAACCGAAAAATTCGACTTCTATGTAAAAAAATTATCATCACGAAGCAAGTATTTCGACTTCTTTGCATTCCTATTGCCTCCTATCTTAGCGAACATGTTGTACTGTCACTAAAAAGTGCATTTTTTCCCAGTGCTATATTGTTTTTAAGGGTAAACGGACCCGACATATCACAATTCAACGGTTTCATTTATTATCTACACGGGAATAACATATAAAAAAGACGAGAGGTTTATGTATCTATTGTAATGAATTAATTTGGTTTATAAAAACATGTGGTAACAAACTTTTGTTTGTATCGAATCGTTGTGCTTAGAATCATAATTCCGTTCTAAAGTCAGAGAAGAAAAGTGATTAAATTTCGTAGATTCTCATAAAATTGTCGAGTTACTTGAATCGAGAGGGCATATAAGTGTCCAAGCATGACGCTGTTCGGTTCGGGAAGAACATCTGGATCACACTAAACAAACAGAGAAGAATCTAGCGAATGTTTCGGTTCACCCTGAAGTAAACAAACATGAGCAGGAAGTTTCCGATTGAGAAGAATATTGAGAAGATGAGGTGGAATACGAGGTGGTGGCGGTTGCTCGGCTGGTATGAGTTGATTATTTACATCCTGTGTCCATTCATTCATTTTATGCAGAGATAAAATCGTTCCTTCGAAATGGTTATTTACATGTGAATCATTACCATTGATAGAAAGAAAATGCACACGACCGAATTTAGAATGAAATTCGATCGTCTAAAATCAACAAATACTATCGATATCAACGAGATTTAACAAACATACTTCACTAGGAATGAATCGCGGGCGCCCATTGACGAATATTTGATAATAGTGGCATCCATCAGGTATTTCCAGTCGTACTTCGTATTTTCCATCTCTATGAATCTCACATAAAAATCAGACGACATGAAAAAAATACCGTCACATACACTTTATGCATTCGTTCTTCTATCCAATCGGTGAATGTTCCGATAATACATGCGCAGGTGTCAAATGGTAGAGCAGGTACAGAGAATATCCTCGCTGTACATTCAATCGTCCGAATCATATTGTCATCTTCATCTACCGGTGGAATGCTTCTTGTCGAAATCTAATTCAAAGCACATTTGCAATTGAGAAAAGGTGTCGGTTTTTCGATTTACTCGTCGTTCTCTTTGTTGAATCGTTACTAAACGTTCATCTTCGCTATCGTGTTTATTGAAGCCAACCGATTCACTGGGACGATGTTGCCGTCTCGGATGTATTTGATGATTGCCCATTCTGATTATTCCTGGCACTTGAAAATGTTTGCTCTCTGTATATATATGAGTTGAATATCGAATGTCAGAGTTTTGAAAACGTGACCAAATGTCCGGTATGTTTTACGCAGTTTGATTTCACGATAATAACCATGATCATATGATGGTTTCATCTGCAGCGCGAATGGCAAAATACGAACATACTTTAACATTGATGGACATTGATGCATGTTTCAAATCAATTAGTTCGATCTATAAGTAAATCTGTTTTCCTTTGCTTGACTCATTGATTATTAGTTTGCATTCACCTGCGAGTTTTGAAATCCTTTTGTCAATAGACAATTGTGAGAAAAACGAAAGTTAAATTTAATCTTTCTCGAGAAAAAGCCAAATTTCATCATCACGTTTAACTTTTCATGTTTATTGACAAATGCACAATTAATCATGGTTACCTTCATTACCATACAAAAACATGTTTATTATTTTAATCGAATATCGACAATATGTTGAATTAGAATCAGATTACTTTTGAAAAAAACGAAAGAAAATAGCGGAGTAAGCTACGAAAAGACATATATGCATCATTGTTGTGACTTTCTCTCTTCATTTGATAGTCGATCGACGTTTGAATATGACACGCATCTTTCTTCTCTCAGTCGTATGCCTGCTTCTCGTATCACAGACACTAGCCGGTAATTGCCAATGCCATTGTTGTCTATCGAAATCTTGTATACCAAGTTATGTCGGTACTCAGTCGGTGTGGTTCTGTTCAAATTCGTCTTGTTCAGTTAGTCGATGTGTCGGATGGTTTCATCAAAATTGTCCGCCATCAGATTCTCCGGGAGTAACACAAGTATTCTGTTCAAACGGCACGGAACGATTATTTTCGTCTTTTTATATTCTCACTGGTTTTATTTCGATGGTTTTATTAGTGAAAAATCATTTTTGATCGTGACCACGCTCGATTTTTTTCCTCGTTACCAAATAAACTCATCTTTTTCGATTTCATAAATGTAACCTCTGAGTATGAACGGAATAAAAGATGCACATTTGCCCGACTCGTAAATCAATGTTCAATTTTATTTAAAGTTTACATAACGTTTGGAAATTCTCGATAATAAACAAAAATGACATGAACTGTATGGATTTCGTATGATCATCGCCGAATGTTGCTTGCACAATGCGTTGTGCTTCAATGAAATTCTTTTTTGCTTCTTCCAACTTCGCATCTCTTTCATTTTGGTTCGGTGGTTTCTGTTGAGTGAGTTGAAGCACGAATTTCATGCAAATTTCACCTAAATTCGAATACACATCACACACTTCAATATGATCGGGACCTAAGTTATTCAGAAGAATCTGTAGCGCTTGTTTGACGTGAATATACGCAATGCGATAATCATCAATCATGGCATAGGCTAAACCAAGTGAATTGAGAAACATGCCATATTTGTAATGCTTATCACCGAATTCGCCTTTGATAATCACCAGTGCTCGATTGATGTATTCAATCGCTTGATTGTAATTTCCTGGAATCAGAGAAATTCTATTTATTCTTGTTGATTTTGTCTTCGAATCTTACCGAGTTGGTGTTGAACTTGGCCGATATT
Organism: Adineta ricciae; assembly: GCA_905250025.1. Taxonomy (NCBI): domain Eukaryota; kingdom Metazoa; phylum Rotifera; class Eurotatoria; order Adinetida; family Adinetidae; genus Adineta; species Adineta ricciae. The sequence continues at coordinate 90,378 of CAJNOJ010000024.1, forward strand.
GTGAAGAATTTCTCCGGCTTCGGAATGTTGTGGGCCGAGTGTTTTTTCAATCGATACTAACGCTTGTTGATATAGTTTCAACGCACTATCAAAGCGATTACGTTTGCGATCGAGATCAGCAAGATTGTTATAGTATATACCGAGTTTATAATGCGGCTCGTCGTGTCCGAATGTATCATGGACAATTTTAATCGCACGTTTGTATAGTTTCTCAGCTCCATCGTAGTCGGCACGCTTTTTTAATATCAAACCCATCGAATTCAGTACTTCAGCGACTTCGATATGATCAGGACCATAGGATTCCTGCAATGCTGTCAATGCTTCTTTGTACGTCGCTTCGGCGATCTTGAATTGTCCTTGCTCAAATGAACAAAAAGGAATTTGAGCTTCATATTTCGTGAGAGGCTTTACCTTTCGATAGATATCTCCAACGTTGGTTAGATAAATTCCAATCGTCGGATGCCGTTGTCCGTAAAAGTGTTTGGATATTTTCAATGCTTGCTTTAGATTATTTAACGCCTCGGTATATTTGCCTTCTTTCTTATGCAGAACGGCCAGATTATTCATAATATCTGCAATTGTTGGGTGGTTTTGGCCATGAAGTGCTTCGGCTTGTTTGAGAGATTTCAAATAGAGTTCTTTTGCTTGATCATAATTGCCTTTCTTCCGATAGATATCTTCATGAAAATCAAATAAAATGACTTTCAAAACTATAAAAACCAAGCTGTCGCTCTTACCTGCAAGATTTGACGTTATATCAGACCAGAGATGTGAATGTGAATCAACAATTGCCAGTGCTTTATTGTACGTTTCAATTGCATTGTCATACTTGAATAAATAGAACAACGTATTCATCTCGATCAATCAAACCGCTCTCACTTACATTTGAACATTTCTTATCAATTAACCCCAGAGCATTGAGAATCTCCGCTTTGGTCTGCGATTCATCATTAGGCCGTAAGAGATCCAACGCTTGCGTATAAACATTTCTTGCATCTTCGTACTGAGCTTTTTTGGATAATAGAAGCCCTCGAGCTGATAGAAGTTCAATACGTTGAGGTATAGAATTGGCATATCGATATGCTTTTATATACAATGCTAAAGCCTTGTCATAATGATTTGTATCGCGTTCGACTTGTGCTTGAAGGATGATGATCTTTTGCGAATGTTCCTTTTCTTTCATTAATTCAATACACTCTTTGGCGCTATCATAGTCATGTTCAGTGTAAAACAAGTTCGCTAAATCGTACAGAACATTGTCCGTAATTTGCGTTTTGCCTTCTTTGCATCGAAACAGGATCGTTCGTGATTCTTCCAATTTTGCTTGTTGTTTCGCGGCAAGCTTTTCGCTGCTGAACGCACACAAGCGTTTGTGTTTAACCAGATCCGATTTGGCGACCTTCGCTTCGCAGCCATGCAGTGCATTGGGACATTCGAACAATAAATTGTCAACAAAACGTTGAATCACGATGTTCTTCAGTAAACTCTGTTCTGTCAGCGTTGTTGATCGACATCGTGGACAATTTTTCGTGGATTTTTGCAGCCAACCTTGTATACAAGCCAAACAAAACAATTGATGACAACAAGGTGTTTCCCGCACATCGTTTAAATAATCACAGCATATGCAACACTCAATCAAACGCTGAATTTCACCTTTAGATGCTGTCATTGTTCTATTTTCTTATTATGTATGAAATCTAATGCCATGGAAAACGACAAAATAAACTTTCTTTTCTTTTCTTTTCTTCTCTTTTCTCTCGGCGTGGGAGAGGTTTTCTTCATTGTTACATTTTCAATGGTATGAATAAGTTTTGAAGTAAAACAACAATTACCTGATGTAGTCGCTAAAATCATTGCGAAATAGATGAGTCATACGGAGCAGATATTCAAGGATGTTTTCAAATATATAATATTTATCATCATTTTTTAATGCTTGTCCGTGTGATACGACCAATGACTATAAATTCACATATTCTCCTTCAGACAAATTCAAAAACATCAATTTTTGTTTCTCCGGATTCTTCATTATTGCAAGTTGACTTCACTGTTTGGATTGTTTTAGTAACGACGGGTTTAGCCGCTTTTTGATTACCATTCGAAATTGATTTGCTGATTTAAATAGGTATTGCAAGGGGGAAAAAGCGGTTCCTGGTTCCTCGGTTCCTCGTAGTTCCTGACGCAAGGGGGAAAAGCGGCTTCTAGGTACCGTCAGGAACCACCAGGAACTGTGAGGAACTACCAGGAACCGCTTTTCTGCCCTTATTCTGGTGGTTCCTCACCGTTCCTGGCGGTGCCTAGGAACTGCCAGGAACCGCTTTTTCCTCCTTGACTAAATCTATTCCTAAAACTATTTCTGTTGGTATGCATTTATATTCGAATAGAAACTGGTCTGTTGGGGGTCCATTTATAATATAAGTCGAATTAGGCAACTCATGTCGGGTTTCCCAATCGCGATATCATTCTGCTGAAAATCAATGTTTTCAAAATCGCGTAATGCATTTCAAGATTCAATGTATAACAAAATAATTGATGGCAATATAGAGCCTTACAAATATCACATTTAGATCCTGTCAGTCTTTTATCTTCTTATTATGTATAAAATCTAATGCCATGGAAAACGACGAAATAAACTTTCTTTCGTTGTTATATATTTTCAATGGTATGAATAAACTTTGGAATAAAGCAACAAATCCTTGATGCAGATGCTAGAATCATTAGAAAATAAATGAATCATAACATAGCAGTTATTCAAGGATGTTCTCTGTTCATAGTTTTGATCGAGACTACTAATGAATTGATATTCATAATAATATCATTAGTAAATGTATTCGTGAAAGAGTATAATTAGAAATGATGATCGTTTTAAACCCTTCTTTACATACGAAATGAATGCGCATGCATTTTGAACGATCGAAAAATTTTTTCCTTTTCTTTTTCAAACAATGTGCACAAGTATGTTAATCTTTTCGATAGAGCTACTGTGAGCATTTTATTTCGCTTATCCCTCATTTTTTCTATTTGAGGATGATCATCATCATCATGAACCTCCCACTTTTCCTATACACAATAAACGTAACTACTTAACATTTGTATGTTCTCGTCAAGATTAAAGAAGAAAAAAAAAGAGAGAGAGAGAGCTGGTCCGTCCGTTGGTTCAATCGAGTTCGTTGAATCAATAAAGTAAGTTCGAAATGACATTTATCGAGATATTAATAGAAGATATCAGAGCAAAATATAGATACAATTTCATTCCTACGTGTGCATGTATATATCAATTTATAAAGCCTTGTATCAACATTATTAACGCTTGTGCAGAGAACATACACTGGTGGATTAGAGTTCGCGTGTGTATTCGTTTTGTCTCTAAAGAACAATAACTCGATGCTTGATGATTGTATTAATATCGATATATGTATCTAGTCAACGTTTAATTCGACATATAGGTGAAGCACGTTCTTTGAAAATATTTTTTGTTTAAAGGTAAGAGATATTTTGTTCAAATAGCATTCTCGGCTGAAGAAAGAGATTATCTTTTGACTGATTTATATGTTTTTATGAGTTTATTCTCTTGCGTATATCAATCGTTTCTTGTTGTAGGTTTTTTTCTTCTTCTCCAGTCGTTCGCATTACGATACTATAATCATAAATGTCTGTATGCATTTATGTAGAAAAAGTATGTTCATGTTTGCTTTAATAAATTCGCTCGTTCGGAATCGAGACATATGGCTGTAAACGACTTTCTCTCTCTCTCTGTCTCGGTTTCTTTTTTGACATAATCAACTAGATCAACGCCGTGTTGTTGTTATTATCTATCTTTTCTTCTGATTGCTCGTAAAGAAGAAGAAGAAGAAGAAGTACATTTATGTATCGATATTTTATAATCGAAAACAAACTTACTTTGCATTCATCCATTTGTACGCTTGTTCTAGAGACTATCATGCACAATCAAAATAATATGTGCGGAGAGATAGAGAAGAGAGAACGAGAGTCAACAATGTTTTTATTGAATATAATTTATGCATTAGGGAGAAAATAGATTTTGATATATACAATGCGATGCAAACATTTACTCTGATCAGCACGTATATGTAAGTATTTAATTGAATCGTCGGTTAAAAAAATCAGACAGTCTTACTTTATTAGAACAGAATTTCGATTGATTAGTGATCAGCAGTTGATCAGCTGTTCGTTTTCCTTCATATAATACCCGCGCGTCGATTCGATGTTCATTTTAGAATGTCGGCTAAAACCAATTCGGAATTGAATCAATTGCAGTCGCAACTAGCGACGATTCAAGAGCAACAGCGTTTACAAAAACTGATGATTAAACAATTTCAAGAACAATTGAATTCTTATCAACAAAAACAACAAGGTAATGATGAGCCGAGTTTGATATTTACTTATATCATTCAGATATTCTTCTTAAGCAGTATCACCATTACCATCGGAAGAGGAGGAAGATGACGGAGAGGAGAGTTCACCATTAGATTTAACGTCGAAATCCGATGAAGAACCTTCGACATCAACCATCGAATTTCAAATGGAAGCACATGAAGGTGAACCGGAAAATCCTAATATGTCCAAGGTTTGTTCATAGTCAAAGTCACTTACATAAGGCTTACTTTTCATTCGAATATTTAGCTGAAGTCCATGATCGAAAAACTTGAGCGAACGTCTAATAAAAACGATGCTAATGAATGTGTTGTTTGTAAACGTATTTTATCATGTCAAAGTGCGCTGAAAATGCACTACCGAACGCATACAGGTGAACGACCGTATCAATGTCGTATATGTTCGCGTGCATTCTCTACTAAAGGCAATCTGAAAACCCATATGAATATCCATCGATTTACTGATAATACTTCTATGACCGAAGAAACATCGGAAGATGAATCACAGGTTTGAAGTCTGCTTTATGAAATGATTACAAATTGGTTTGTGTTCATGTGTTTTAAGAATGATGATGGAGTGGACGAAGATCAACTACCACCATTCAATGTTGCACCATTTTCGTTATTCAATCCACAATTTTTTCCTTTTCTAGCTGCAGCCGCAGCACTAAATCAAAAAAAATCCTTGAATTTACTAATTCCAGACGAGAAAAAAGACACAACTATAATTCCTGACGAAATTCCTCATACACGACGATCGTTATCGACATCTCAACACATCTGTGGAATCTGCTCGAAAAATTTCTCATCTGCGTCTGCTTTACAAATTCATAATCGCACACATACAGGAGAGAAACCGTACAAATGTGAAGTAAGTAGAAAATTCATTTTCCTTCCCGAAAAACACTCGTTTTTTTTCTGTTCAGGTTTGTGGACGAGCATTTACAACTAAGGGCAACTTGAAAGTTCACCGAGGTACGCACATGTACCAAACAAATCATCCAACCGTGGATCAGCACGGAGGCAAAATCCGTTCTCAACAACGGCGTTACGACTATCATCCATATTCGACAGTAAAAAGTGAATCGTGAAGGATATGAAATACTCGAACGTAGTCTTTCATATATCTCGATTTCATAGTAGAGAATGCATTCCTAAACATGTGTGCGAATATATATGTTTTAAACTCAGGTTTCTCTTTTCATGTGCGTGTATATAATAGCTGAATGTGTCCACGTTCTTATTCTTTGAATTAGCATGATTGTTACTGTTCATATCATTTGTTTATTAACGAAATAATAGATTTCTACAATACTGAACTGAATCACGTTGCAGATGTGACGAAGTACGTTGATGAATGTATACTCTCAGTAATTACAACAGACTGCGATACTATCCGAGCAGAGAAAAACAGCATCCGCTGCCTCGTTCAATCTCCACGTCAATTGTTCCGTATATTAAAAGTACTTCCTTGGAAAAGTTCCCTTGAAATTATTATCGATTAGCTTCATTGCTGTAATGGTTCTTTTTCTTCCTTCTCGCTCTCTCGTTATTTTATGAAACAATAAATGGTTTCATTTGATACTTTATGTTTTTTTTTCTTTAATCATTTCTATACTATAAAAGGGTAAAGGACGATACAAACGCACGAATATAAAGCATCATTCACACATATTGACTACTAAGATAGACATAAATGTCAGATTGCTAAAAAAGTGAAATGAAGAAGAAGAAGAAAAATAAATCATTCACAATATTGACTAAAACACACACACGTAGAGAAATACGAATACAAATTTTGATTAGGAAATCTTCTTAACAAATTCTAAGATAAAGGGAAGCACAATAGATGGAGAATCAAGATCAAATTCCATTGCTAATCTATGTATGATCGATCTTAACGAACGAAAATCATTGAAACAGCTACAACCATGATGGATGAAACAATCGTCATCCATTGTTGTTGTCGATTGGAAGATGGTGCGCTATTGCAAAGGTCCCCTTGACATGAGCAAACGCTTGCCTAATGCGAATCAAGAATAGATCTATCGAATTCGTTGAAAATTTTCTTACATGATTTACTCCAGCTGTTTTATAACAGTCCTTCGTTCCCTTTTTCAAACCACATGATCGAACAATACTCTTTTCCTTATTGACTAAATTATATCCGAGAAATAAACACAATTCATGTTCGAGTGAATTCTACTCGTACCTATTTGAACAATTTTACGGCAATATAAATCGGCTGACGATGGTTGAGGACAGTTTTGTGCAAATTTTGCCAAGTTGTCACCCTCGGCATCTGCGCAGGCAGCATCTTCAAGTGAATTGCATTGATAACACTGGAGAGTGGTTATCGTTGGAACTAAACATTTACCAAATAAGTTTTCTCGTTAAATCAATCGACAGACTTACTCAATGCAAGAAAAAGAACGAGATATATTAATTGCATAGTGAAGTTTTTGACTAAGTATTCGATCTCTAGAATAAATCGTACTGATACAAGTGAAACAAGTGCAGAGAAAGAACAAGCCGTTTAGTTATGTAAAGGAGAAGAAAGAAAAACCAGATTCTCGATGCGATTTCGCATACACAAATCACATCGTGTACGCATTCTTTTCTTTTATGGTCTCAAGGTCATACTCATTAACCGAAGAGATGAAATTCATCAATCATATTCCAAGAAAAATAAATTCTCTCGAAAAAATCAGCTAATAAATTATCTATACAGAAAAATAATATTCTTTCACGTGAAAAGCACATTTCGTAGCGACATCTATAATAGCAGATGGTTTTTATATTTCTTCAAAATTCATCGGAATTCCTCCGTAAAAATATTGTATTTAGAATAAAAATGTTTTTCTCGACGAAGTTTTCTCGTTAGATCCTGAGAGGATTTCTTCTGCTTCAACAATCCACCATCACTATATCTGAGTCATACTAACATCCAGTGGACATATTTACTCCTATTCTATTATAACAAAAATCCAACGATTATGGCCTTTGGGCATCTGGACAGTATGTAAAATGCTTATCAATGGGTGCCATAACCAGTTGCTGTTGTCATTGTTGCGGGAAAACATCGAAAAAATACCAGTAAATTATCGGATGATGAATGTCTGTTGCTTCCTAATTTTACTTTTATTCGTCGTAGGAGCGGTGATTATGGGTTAGCTCGTGGTGGTAGCAACTCAAATTATCCATACAATGGTGGTGAGAATTCTCCTGGATCTTACGATAATAAAATTCATGTTTCGGAAATCTATGGAAATAGTACGTAGTTCATCGCACAAATTTGTTCATCTTTATGGGATTGTTTTAGATTCTGATGTTGAGCTTGCACCGTCCGATAATCCAACTACATCAACATATTTCGCATCTATGCTTCGTTAGTTCTCAACACTTCTATGTTGTCTCGTTGTAATTTCGACATTTTAGAACATACAAAAGAATCAGCCACACCTTTGCCAATACCAACAATTGTACATGAGAATGTCATTAGTTCAGCTCGAGACAAATCATTTCGGCAACCGATTTCACCCAATCGTATGCGTGATCCTGTACATACGTTACAAAAACACTCAAATTCATGTTCGACAATCTACGTCGATGATTCAACTGTTTCTCAGCCCAACTGGAAAGCAATGATCAAATGTGTCAGTATTGCCATACATTCGCACATTGTGCATAGGAAATCCAATAAAACATTGAGTATATTCGATGAAAAACTCCATCCATTAACGGTACGTTGACTTTCGTGTCCAACGGAAAAGGATTTTCATCTTTGCTTTGATCCATTTCAGAAAGATCGAGTGCCTGATGATTACGATCAGCAACTACCAGAACAAAAAGCAATCTATCGATTCATGAGAATCATTTTTACAGCTGCACAGTTGACTGCTGAGTGTGCTATTGTAACATTGGTAAGTACAAAAATATCTTGTTCATAATCTAACTCAGCAGTGACATTTAGGTTTATCTCGAACGTGTTCTAAGTTACGGTGAACTTGATCTATGTCCATCGAATTGGAAACGCTTAGTTCTGGGTTCGTTCCGACATTCGTTTTGTTCTTGCTGATGAAGAAGTTTCTGTTTTTCTCTCTTTAGGCGCAGTCATGTTAGCATCGAAGGTTTGGGACGATCAAGCCGTATGGAATGTGGACTTTTGTCAAATATTGAAGGATATTACAGTTAGTGAAATGTAAGTATTCACGAACGTTCAATGTGGCAGAACTTTCACTGGTTTCTCATGATTTACAGGAACGAATTAGAACGTGAATATGTTCAATTACTTCAGTTCAATGTTAATGTTGGTTCATCAATTTATGCCAAGTATTATTTCGATCTACGGCAATTAGCCAAAGAGAACAAAATCTCCTTTCCCGATGAATTATTAACCAAAGAGAAAGCTATTAAATTAGAAGCATCATCAATCGTTAGTTATAGTTTACAGGCTCCACTTAACACGGCAAATGCTGCTCAGCCGCTACCACCAAACCCGCATCAAACCTCAGTCCCAAAACAGTCATTTATACCATTAATCTCATTACGTCGTTCGGCCAGTGTCGAATTTACACAATCACCTCGGAAATCTCTTCTAATTATATCTTAGTATTCAGTTTCTTCATTTGCTCAATGTTTTTTTTTCCTTTCTTCTCGTTTTCGATCCACTACATTCCTGAATGAACTCGATTTTCCTCCCGTCATATACACTCACTCGCCTATTTGTTGTGTGTCAGATCTTAAAAGATCTCTTTAATATTCATGATTTGTGTGTGTGTGTCTGTTTTTCTGCAATAATTTTTTTATACGACGAATACAGTTCTGTTTCTTTTCTGACCTGTCTACTCTGTGGATGTTTATTTGTGTGTGTAAATACGTTTAGTCGCTTTTTGTTGGCTATGATCTTAATGAGAGAATTTCATCTTTTTTTTTTGATGATATGAAATCAATTTTGTTGTGCAGCTTGTGTATGCGTCAAATAGGAAAAATAGCAAACGATAAAATACTGTTTGTTGACAATGCTTTTCCTGTTTATTTCAGATTGACAATGTAGACTACTTGTGAACGTTCAAAATTTGCTGATTGATCGGTAAGATTAAATTTTAGTACTTTGCTTTCGTGTCTCACATTAGAGAAAATAGATGCTTTATTTTCTGAAATTTATTCTAATGAGGACAAAAAAGTAAAATAAGATTATGTAAAAGCAAGTCAAATAGTAAAGGTTCAATGCAGATAAGTTACAGGTGCGTTGTGGATTTTCATGTAAGGTGGATCTGATGCGCTGCCCTGTTTTGGTACGACGTGTAAACAAGGTTCATTACAACCGTAGACGTTATGGGATGGTGTCGAATCGATTTTTCGCAAATGATGTGTTTTTGTTGTGGCTGGAATATCTGAGTAGAATGAATGGCCGTAGCATGATGATGTTGAAGGCGTTGCATAGTTGATTACACGTGTATCACTGACTGGTACGACTGTTGCAGAATTTGGCCGACAAGTATAATCAACTAACGTATTTGGTGGCCGACAGCTGTAGTCCGTAATTGTGTGACAAGGAGTTACACACCTCGTTACTGAAGGGCTCCGTAGTTCCTGGGTTGTTTCGTTCCATGTGCGCGTTTCGTTCACAGGTGTTTGGGCTCGAGCTAATGTTGCTTCGCGATAGGCTGGTAGATGAGCATCGCGCCATGCATAATCATTTTGATTTGTTGATCGCCATGGTTCACGTGGTAGTGACGAAGCTCTGAACAGAAAAGATAGAAGAATAGAGAAGCAGATTTGTAAAGATTTTAGGTATTCACCTTTTTGCGGATGAACTGCGAGAACGTGGACGCGGTTTGGGCGCATCATAATGCTGTTTGTATGTAGGTGGCTCTTGAATAGGCGTTGGTTGTGGCTTGGGTGGTGGATGATAGTAGTCAACTGTTTCGGTGGCTTTTTCCTCTTTCGAAGATTGTGACATGTTCAGTTCGAGACGAAGACGTTCGATTTTTTTCTCGATGGATTCGATTTTCGAGTCATATTGAGTTCGATCGAATAGATCACGACGAGCTTGACGTTCTTGATCGTGCGTTGATGGCGAAGGTGAGCGGGAGCGTGAGCGAGATCTTGATCTACTTTTCCGTTGATGTTCCGATGAATCTTCATTCCACGGGCAACACAATTCGCAGCAATCAGTACATGTTCGTGTTAAGCATGGTGGAATATTATGATGTACTACATGTTGTATTTGAGCCGTTGTTTGATCAGCGTTTTCGACAGGTTTTGTTAACAAACCGTATGTTGGATAAATAAAAGCGGTGTTAAGTAATGGCATTGTTGGAAGTACTGCTGCCGTTGTTGTTGTTGTCGCTGTTGCTTGCGGTACCATATAATAGCGAGTTGTGGATTGTAGAGGTACCGGTTGAGTTCCTTGAAGAACCATCGGTGCAGCTAGGGTTGTTGCCGGCATGTACAGCATCTTGATTTGGTAATGATTGAATATGTCTCCTTCAAACAATTGTTGTATGGACGGAATTGGTGAGTGAAAACTGATGTTTATGTGTTTGGTTGTTGCTAAGAAACGCGCTCGTCACACTTATGTTAGAATAAAGAATGGAAGAAGAAAAGTAGAGAGCATGCCTTTTCTCTTTTTTCTCTGTAAAACTGCGAAAAAGGAATGGAACTCGTTTCTTGTTCGCTGAGATATTACAAAAATATACTTATCGAAAGAAGAACGAGACTCCTGTCGATCATATCGAGTGTTGCAAATAACTTTTAACATACACTAACGATCGAATACAGGAAAGAAGAAAGGAAGTCAATAGTACTCTGTTCTTATTATCCTTGTCATGGACAATGAAGACTGAAAGGTTGACAACAGACAAAAAAACGAAAATTTAAATGAATGAAGGAGAAAAAGAAAATAATCTGTTGGCATCTCTGCATGTTGACAAAGTTGAAGATATGCTCACTCAACATACAGTGAAGAAAGCCACTATTGTTCCTTGTGCTCTCATTTTTCTCAAAGATTTGCCTTATATTCATAATATTGACTGAAACATGTTTTCTTTCTTTTGTTTTAGACACATGCGACAATCAACGTCTCTCATTTAGTAGCTGTCAGAGAGTCATTTTTAAAGGGATTTTGTTTTTAATTTCAGATAATTACATATTAAAGATCAAATATGTCAGAACGTGGCGGAACTCGAGGTGGCTTTGGCACACGAGGTGGTATGTATCACGATCAGATTGGAAAAATTCATTAACTATTTGTTTTTACCATTTGAATCAGGTCGTGGCGGTGAAGGTGGACGCGGTCATGGTGAAGGTTTCCGCGGCGAAGGTGAAGGTCGCGGCCGTGGTCGTGGCGAAGGTGCGTATTTCAGATCGGACTGAATCGTTCGTAGAATAAAACTGTCGTTTGTTTATTTACAGGTCGCGGTCGTGGTCGTGGTCGTCGTGGTCAACGTCCAAAAGAAGATTCAACTAAATCATGGGTACCCGTCACCAAACTAGGTCGATTAGTTAATGATGGCAAAATTCGTTCACTTGAAGAAATCTATCTATTTTCTTTACCCATCAAAGTTTGTTTTTTCTTCTGATGACCTATTTCGTCTCTCTAAGATCATCTAACATTCTAGGAGGCTGATATAATTGATCGTCTTTTACCTGGTCTTAAGGATGAAGTACTTAAAATCATGCCAGTACAGAAACAAACCCGTGCTGGTCAACGAACACGTTTCAAGGCTATCGTCGTTGTCGGTGATAATAACGGACACATTGGTCTCGGTGTTAAATGTTCAAAAGAAGTAGCAACCGCTATTCGTGGCGCTATCATTCTTGCTAAACTTTCTGTTATTCCCGTACGACGTGGTTATTGGGGTAACAAGATCGGTGCACCACACACCGTACCATGCAAAGTATGACCTAAAGAGCAAATCGCTTGCTGCTTTATTCCCAATAATGTATTTCGTTTAGGTCACAGGTGAATGCGGTAGTGTACTCGTACGTTTGATTCCTGCACCTCGTGGAACAAGTCTTGTCTGCGCTCCTGTGCCAAAGAAACTTCTCCAAATGGCCGGTATTCAAGATTGTTGGACAGCAGCCAAAGGATGTACCGCTACACTTGGCAACTTCGGTTCGTTTCATTTCTTGAAATAGTTCCTTCGTTGTTCTCATCAATGTCTATTTTTCCTTCAGCTAAAGCTACATATGCTGCTATGGCAATGACCTATTCATACTTGACACCTGATCTATGGAAAGAAACTGTATACACTAAAACACCATTTCAAGAGTTCAGTAGCCATCTTGCCAACACAACCAAGAAATATACTGTTGGCTCAGGTGACAAACACTATCAATAAACAAAGAAGAAACGAATACAAACATCCGACTAAATTAAATTTCGATCTTTTTTTCAGTTGTTTTCGAATGAGTTTAATCTCATGAAAAAAAAATTTTGAATAAGAACAGCATGTGTGTTTTCTTCTCTTGTTATTAATACATCAAAATTCAAACCTTGTATTTGATCGAATAAAAGAGAATAAAAGAATAGCCGTACACATACGCACACATAAATAAAAGAATCTCGATTGAACGAAAGGAAAACATAGACCTATCAGCGGACGAAATGGAAAATGTTATTGCGCAATCTCAACTGAAAATCAAATCGAATAGATAGTTGAGTGATCGTAGGAAATGCCCGGGCCAGTATCGCCACCCATTGGCAGGCTCGTTGCACAACCTGATGCGTCAGAGAAATTCGCTCTCGTCGCTAGTGAAAAAAATGTAGCCGTAGTTAGGATGCGTTTTCTGAGGTGCAACCGGCACTCAGTTTTTTTTTCTCGTGTTTCATTGAACAGAAAAGCTCTCCATTTAATCAATTTTTATTTAGAAAAAGTAAAAAGTGTATCTGACATAGTAAATTCAAATAAAAATTTTTATCTGCGATTCTCATCTGACAAATTATAAGACTTTCGTAAAATTCTGAATGACAAAAAATGGAGCAGTTGAGTCGGTCGATGTATGGTGAATCGGTGGTGGTGGTGTTCGACATCCAAGTAAGTAACCAATGAGTCCAGCCACAGCAATCAAAAGGGAAAGACCTAAGCACGTAAATGCGTACGCACACACTCTATCGCAAACTAAAACGAACCTGATAGCATCAACAGAACAGTACCCCAATGTGGAAATAAACCGTACAGCGCATCATCAGATTGATCCAATTTGAAAGTATGTCGTATACTGTAAGAGACATCATCTAAATTTCCGAAGAACATTCCAAAAATTCCTGTGTATTTCTTCGGTAAGTATTTTATTAACTTACAAGCTGTACTATGCCACACAAAGATGGGGAAAATAAGAACGACACACATTATCGTATTCATTTTTCGAAGATATCTAAAACATATGTCAGGACAACGAACGTTATTTTGCTCTCTATCATTTCAGGATGAGTATTGGCTTGTCAGAATATGCCAGAGAATGAAGGCCTCTTTCGATTTGTTTCTTTAATCTTTATTGATGTAAATATTTCGCGTATATATGTTTCTTTTTCCTATTCAAAAAATTGATATAACATCGTTTTTCTCTTCATTGAACAAAAAAATCCAAGTGAACAAATGTTTTGCTTTTCATATAACAACAAACAAACGCGCAGAAAAAGAAAACAGAAGAAGAGGACACAGAATAAAAAGAAATAAACAAACAAACAAACAAACAACGGACACTTGTAGTGATCATTAGATAAATGAGAAAGTTACAACTTATTTTTTGAAATATATATGTATACTAGAACACCTTAAAATAAATGAGAGACGCATAGAATAAATAAAAAGTCAGAAATCGAACCATTTCCATTGTTTGGTACCATGAGGGCAAGACTGATAAATGTTGTTGGAATATATTTGCAGATCAAGAAAAACACGAAGAGCAAAGAAAGAACGAAAAGGAGAAAGAGAGGGAGAGAATGTTTAAACGCTTTGAAGAATTTCTTGACAACAATGTTCACTTGGCATTCTTAAGTTGATTGGAAAGCCAATCGAGACCTTCGTAGAGACCATCTCCACTTGTTGCACATGTTGCTTGGATGTACCAGTTACGATTTCGCAACGAGTGAAGGCCTAATTTATCGGTGATTTCTGCGGCATTCATGGCATTTGGTAAATCCTAGAGCGAAAGGTGAAATTAACTTATGAAATCACGACCAGAAAAAGGGCAATTGTACCTGTTTGTTAGCAAATATCAAAAGAACGGCTTCTCGTAATTCATCTTCAGCAAGCATACGTTGGAGTTCATCACGAGCTTCACCGACACGTTCTCGATCATTACTATCGACAACGAAAATTAAACCTGAAATTGATCAAATAATGAGCTTTCACAACCCTGCTATGGTATTAGTACCTTGTGTATTTTGAAAGTAATGTCTCCAGAGTGGACGAATTTTATCCTAAGGTGAATTTCAGTCAGTACATTTTCCAAAAAAAAGGAATATCCAACAACATACCTGACCACCGACGTCCCAAACTGTAAAACTAATGTTCTTGTATTCAACAGTTTCGACATTAAAACCTGAATGAAAATGAACCTTCTAGGTCAGAACACTTGAATTCAAAGAAATTTCGTTTACCAATTGTCGGAATGGTTGTAACAATTTCACCTAACTTCAATTTATACAAAATTGTAGTTTTACCTAGCAGAGACAACGAAAATGAGATCACATGACAAGAGTAAGTCGTGTCGAACTAACCTGCAGCGTCAAGACCGACCATTAGAATACGCATTTCTTTCTTGCCGAAGAGATTTTTAAAGAGGTTAGCAAATACATTTCCCATTGTACTCGGTTTTTTTTCTCGATTTGACTTGTTAGGAAAAGGTCACTGAAAATAAATCTAAAGAAATGCAATTCACTCGTATAATTAAAATTGAATGATGATAAATCGAGCCACGTCGGCGGAGACACTTGATGGGCAACAAGCAAAACGAGTGTCGAGAAGAAAAAGAAAGCAGAGGGAACAAACATGACGAAAAATATCAACGGCCATTGATCATGCTAGATGTCCCATTGATTGGGTGAGTTTAACGGCAGACGAAAAATAATTGTTCTACAACTGTGAACTTCTATAATAAACTTTTTCGAAGGATATTTTCGGAATTTTTTAAAGAAAATCCACTGGCGATAAAGCGCCATCTGTGTTGTAGTTTTTGTTTTTAAATACATAACACAGTACTCAAACTATTCCTCCAAATGATAGTCTCGAAAAACAAAATTATGACTGGATTCCGTCGCAAATTTATTATTCAGTAAAACTGTGCCAACCGACATCTACCTCCAATGTACTAAAAGTGCATATATAATTTTAATACCACTATACATAAGTGACATCTATATCTCTTGATGAGCTTTTGCATTTTAAGACAACAAATTTGCAATCTGAAAAAGAAAAATTTATTTGATGCAAGATTTATTTTTCCAGTTATTATCTTTACCTATCACATCATTAAGGTACACATGTATAAACAATGGGAACGATGTGTTCTGTATACTTTTCTATCTTGCGTCCTTTTCTTTCCGACAGCGTCATTGTTTCTCTCTCTCGCTCTCTCTTTTCCTCTCTCTATAATCACATACTAATTTCTTTTTTTTTGCGTTCTGATCGATTCGTTCCTTCAACAACCGAATTAGACAAGACACGAATTGACAACTTTTTTTCTCTCTCTATTTTCTGTAAAAATAATGCTGTCAGAAATTGTACCTATTATTGATATCAGGTAGTTTCCTTTTATCCGACAAAGGCAACAAAGCGATCGATCATTAATTGACATTTCGTTTTCTTTAGTTGTATTCAAAAATATCAAACATAATGAGCGGCTTTGAGTGTTCGTTACTTGAAGAACAGCACTTTCAAACATCGGATTCACTCAAAGATGGCGCTATTTCCTGTTCAGATTGGTCTCGATTTGCTATAGCTTCATCAACTGGTTTTACATTATTGACATTCAGTGGTCATTCATCGCGCAAAGTCCAACTATTTACTGTTTCTTGGTTTCAACTCGATCAACACCTCGAACAAGACGATTTGAGATACTATACGTATACGCCTTTAGCACTCTTCTGTCCTGATTTCTTGAGACCGGATGGAGCACGTTTGTTAGCTGTCGCTTCATCAACTGGTCAACTGGTTATATGTGATGCGAATCAAGAATCGCCTGTTGTCTTGTTTAATGTCTCGAAACGATGGAGATCTCAATTAGACGAACGAAATGGTGGAAATCCAGCAACTTCACGAAAAACAGCAACAAGTAATGGAACGACAACGGGAGGTCTATCTCGTGACGAAGAAGCATTACTAGGTAATGATTAAGTCGAAGGAAACATCCGCTATTTCATGCTTATTTTTTTCTTTAGTACCCACATGTTTGGGATGGTCGAATGTTCTTCGCCGTGATTCTCCATCACGATTCGTTCTTCTCTTTTGTGGTTTAGAATCTGGTCATGTGGCCATTTGGCAATTATCAGAACAACAACAGACCAATAATTTAACCCTAACCTATGCTGCTTTACTTGAACCTAATGCCACCGAACCAACAATACCATCAGCTGCGAAAAAACCCGGCCTGTCACCCACAATGTCCAATGGCTATAATTCAAAACCCGACTCAGCTTACAAACCTCCACACAATTCAATATCCGCCATGGCATGGCTGTCGTTATCAGATACAGCTGGTATTCTCGCGCTTGGCTCTTCTCACGGACATGTCTCTCTCATATCCATATCTTTGACTGGTAATGAATTAGCGCCTTTACTTGCATATACAAAACAAGAATCTCCACATCTTGTTTCCAATGGCGCACGAATTCATCATATTGCTCTGTATCAACAACACAATGAACATCGATTATTTTTCGCTCAGATGGATTCGATCGTTATCGCCACACTAAATATCACATCCACTGGTTACAACACATCCTGTTCACAATTCACAATTAAAACAGTTAATGAATATGCTTTAAACTCGAGCGTTCTAACACACTTCCTATCAGATACACAAGATCTGTATTTAATTTGTCGAGACGGTTTTATTCACCGGCAAGTGACACAAACATTCAATGATCCAATACACCATCATCATGCTCAACACACAACACGATTCGAACAATTCTGTCAATTGTTACCTACAGGTTCGTTGGCCTATTCGTGATAACAATGAGTAATCATTTGTTCCGTATTTCAGGTAGTGAATGTCAAGCAGTTGGTATTACTCCAACTCATTGTACTGTTCTGACAATGAAACGCAGTGAAGCTATTCTAACATTATCAGTTTATTCTTTAAAAGATGTTTCGTCAACAATCACATTTTTCCTTTCGAATCCTCTACCATCATTTCGTCTCAATGATGTTCTCGCTGCCTTACGTGTGTTACTCTATTCAGATAAATCCAATGCATTAACTGATCTCATCATGTCTGTTGCTGATTGTGCTGATCAGGCTAGTGTTAGTTTATTGAAGAAAGTGCATTCATTATGTCGTCTGTTACTATCGTACCATAATAGCGGATTGGGTAGTGGTTTAAGACAAGCACCTTACATGTTATTTCTCGCCGATGTATTCGCTCAAATGATTTCAATCGATTTAATTAAAAAAATCTACGATTACGTTCCAACTGATCAACAAATTCAATTAACACCCATCGAAAAATCGATTCTCTACTGGTGTGAACAATTATTAAGTTTCTCCATTCAACAGCTGCAAGCATCAGCAAATGCAACAAATAGTGGTACAACTGCTAATACTAGTCTGACAGGAAACAATTTAACTGCACAGTTCGGCTCCTTATTGGCTATGGCGAATCCTAATATGACAAGTTCGGCCATTGCCATCCCGAATGGACCAAATCGACCATTACAGATCAATAGTCCATATTTTTCGACGTGTGATCAAAAATATCTCCATTGTCCTCTTTGCGGACAATCATTATATATTCGAACATTCTTCGATGTGGCATGTTCGAACGGACACGAATTTCAACGTTGTAACAAAACCTTTTTACCAATCTTTCTTCAAGAACGCGCTAAACGTTGCTCATTATGTAATTTCTATATAAGTGATACGACCATCGATGAATCGACGCAATTAACAACACTAATCAAAATCTTAGGAGGATTTACTTGCACATTTTGCGGTTGAGTTTTGTGTTTATGTACAGTTTGTTTGTTTGTTTGTTTGTTTGCTGTGTCTCTGTGTGTGTTGTATATATGATCTATGTCTACTCTACTTGTTGTTTTGTACTATCTATTTTTCATTGAGCAAAGATTCATAGTGATTATTCTATTTGCAATTTTTGTTTGCATGTATAGAAAACAAATTGAATGTGAGCACGACGTAAGAGTGTTTTCGTTTTCTTTTCTTTCTTTTTTTTGTATTATATATATTCATATACACACACGTATTACGCGAAAAAAGACATGAGTTTGAGTGAGAAAGAAAAACTAAGTTTCTTTTTTTCTTATGACTATTATTAAAAAAAAAAGAAAAACAAGAATTTTTGTTTCTTATTTTAGAGAAAAATTTTGCGATTCTATCAACGCTTGTTGAATAACTGGTAGGCTAGAAGGAAGATCAACCATTCACAGAATGAATGATTAGTTCGTGCTTTTTCAGCTGATGGGCAATCAACAAGCAGCAGGTCGAACTCGAAGTGATACCTACACACGGTATGAACGTGACGGTGAAGATGGTCGTTATGTGACACTTGATCATAACGATTACACGGGCAGTGGAAATCTGTCTTCCTACGATGAACGAGTAAATTGAATCGCTGAGATGACTTCTATGCGATCACGTCTTTGTAGGCTGGATTGCGACACGATGCAAGTCTACCAATACGTATCCGAAATCAGCGACCTATGCAACAACATCATACGCAACACGCAGCGCAAGCAGAAATGCAGAATGAAAAGAAAACTATTCCCGTTGTTTTTCGATATCCAGCATTAGCAAAAGATAAAGAAGCTCTGTTGACTGGTTCGTTTAATAACTGGAAGGAGAAAGTACCGATGGTAAAAAGGTTCGTTGTTTGACATATATTCGTTGAGGAAATCGAAGATTCTTTTGACATTTCCAGTGACAATGATTTCGTTGTTATTTTGGAATTACCTGAAGGTGAACATGAATACAAATTTCTTATCGATGGTCGATGGGAGTACAACTTGAATGAGGTATGATTATCATCTAGCTTTCATAAATTTGTCTAATAAATCTTTTGCAGGCATCGAAAGACGATGGTCTGAATGGTCGAAACAATGTCGTTACAGTAAAAAAGAGCGATTTCGAAGTCATGGAAGCATTAATATCGGATTCAATTCCAGCGAATAGTCAAAACCAAAGTCTGAACAAACAGCAATGTAAAGGTTTTCTTAGAAGTTTACGAATTAATTATTAATTTCTCGAAAATATATTTAGCAAGCGATTCAGATATAGCACGCTCACCACCTGGCTCCTACGAGCAGAGCTGGCCACCAGCAAACCAGAAAGATTTTCCACAATCAGATAAACCGCCGATTTTACCACCACATCTTCTCAACATTATCCTTAACAAGGACACCGCCGCTCACGTAAGTGAACAATATTGCTTCTTCCTTTTAAATTTACTTCAAATTTAATTAACTGATAGTATGAACCAGCTCTATTACCTGAACCGAACCATGTTATGTTGAAACATCTCTACGCTTTATCTATTCGTGTAAGTATCTATTCGTTCAAGAGAACATCGATTTATATCTGATTCAAAATAGGATGGTGTTATGGTATTAAGTACAACAACGCGTTATAAACAAAAATTTGTCACAACATGTTTTTATAAGCCTACTGCAAAATGAATCAACCGAACAGAGTCTTTTATTTTGTACGAGAGTATTTTTCCGGTTGATGATAATATTTACCCGTTAGTTTTTTTTTTAATTCTATTTTGTGATGGAGACGTTTGTTTCATCACAGCCTTGTTCTTCTCATATCAAACCGAACATGTGTTCATGTATATACATACCTGCGTACGTTTTTTAAAGTAATATTTGATTTTATCTTCTGTATTCAATAACTATTAACACAAACACTCATGTTTTCTTTCCTTACTCGATTGTCAATTCAAATAAATCGATCAATTATATAGATTATGCAGAAAATTACATTGATTCCAACTTTTCATGAGAGTAGAAATGTCTTTACATTTATTTACAAAAAGAAAACAATCATTTCGATATCTTAGGCTTCCATATAAATGATTTGGATACAGGAGCAGTAGCAGGTGGCTGTGGTGGTGACGTTGATGTTTCATTTGTAGTCAAATCAAGTATGTCCGGTACGGAAACAGATCGAACTGCATCCTCTGGCGGATCGTTATCTAGATTAGATGACTGGCGAGTAGTTTTTGCTGATACTCGTGATGCATCAACTTCGTCACTCGTTGATAGTACAAGAGTTTGATCGGTTCGCTGACGATTACTTTCTCGAGTTTTCTATTCAAGGACAAGGAAAATAGGAACGCATAGTAGAGAAACAAACTATCGACTTACCGACGACGTGCGCACTGGAGCTTCAGTAGTAGAGTTAGGATTCTCAACAGCCGAAGTTCGCTCATTCGCTCTTCTCGGACGCAACCGTCTCGGCGATGTTGTCTTTTTCGTGTCTGTAGCTACCGGTGACGGCGTTCTAGATCGTTCATCAGGAACTGAACAAAGAAAGAAATGAAATAAGTCCAATCTAAAAAAATTAAAATTACCCTCTGTGGATTGATTCTCCGTAGGCAGTAACGTTCCATATTCAGGGGACATATCACCGACGGGTAGCGATGTTTCAATGGGTGCAGGTGTTGAGGAAGGAGGAGACGATGGTGTATCGAAATTTTCATGCTCAAGACTTGTTGAGAATTTGAGCGGTCGCAATTTCTTTGGTTTAGTTGCAGTCTAAAAGGCAATTTTACGTTAGACGAAGACACGAGAGTATAGGAGATCGAACTTTACCGAGGCAGGTGGAGAAGACGAGGATGATAGTTCCAGTATACTCAGATCTCTAGATAGAATAAGTGAATTAATACCAATCTGATTCCATATGAACAAGAAAAAGATATGTACTCTGTTTCATATTGTTCATTCGAATATTTTGGATTTGGTCGACGTGATCGTAGTTTACGTGTGTCCGTTTCATTGGCTGCCATTGGTGGCACTGTACTTTCCGCTAAAAATAAATCGACTTGCTATGAGTAAAATTCGAATGGACAACTGTACCGTTTTGTTCAGATGCGTTTTTCGCTAGATTGTCATCAGTTTTGATCTTTTTCTTTTTGATAGTAGTCGTCGAACTTTCATCTTTGCTATTCTCGACTGAACGCTTGGCTTTACGCGGGGTTTCCGTATTCGAAGAGTGTGGCAATGGTGGTGCGATGCAAACGACAGGTGGAGGTGGTGACGGGCTTGATGATATTGCTGTAGGTTCGGCTTCAATGACAGTAATTGATACTGGAGATATATCTACTAAGTCACTGGGTGAATGTGTTGGTGAGAGAACACGCGTTTTCTTTGGCTCTTTAGTTTGTACTTCTTTTGAAGGTGGAATTGATTTCTTCTTTGATACGACAGACGCCTTATTTGGTGTTTGTGTTAGAGATGTTTTATTGACTACAACTTTTGGTTTCGATGGAATCGATTCTTTCTTAACTGGAGGTATAGGTTTTGGATCTGTTTTTACTGGTTCTTGAGGAGTTGGAATCGATTGGGTATAAGATGGTGGCGGACGATAAACATGCGTTCCTCCAATCGAATTATAAACATGCTCGAGATGATCAGAGACGAACGATAAGAGACGGGGCTGAATTAATTGATCTTGACAGGATTGCATATATTCATTAACGAGCGTTGGCAAGGTATCTTTGATTAAATTCGACCTATTTGATATGAACTTCGTTTCAATCGAACAAAAAAATTTGATGCGTTCTTACGTTTCTACATGCCGTCGTGCGCGTTCACGTAAGTCCGACTTTTTCAATGCTGGACTCCATTTATGTTCGGATAGATAGGTTGACATCAACGATTCAATTTGTGATTTTAAATCTAAATAAGATTGCTGGAAAGAACAAAACGTAAATGATCAGATAAGGAATTTCATTTCACAAACTTTTTGTTCAATATCAGATATGAGATCACGTCGAATGGAATCAAACAAGCCATCAGCTTTCACTTTCCGCATCACATCATGTAGTACATAGGAATCGGACATAATTCTGAAAAAGAAAGGATGATGTATGAAAAAGAAACTAAATTCTACAAGTTCTCAGTTTTTTTTATTTGTTTAGCAAAACGACAAGAAAAACTAGAAAATATGCTAAACGAAAAACGGTCTTTCATATGTTAACATCGAATCGCACTGCCAATGGCCATAAATGTGCCAAAAGTTCCACCCGCAGAGATCACGGATTTGCCGACGGTCGAAAGAAGTTCACGACCACGTAAACCATGTCTGAAGAAAAAGAATTTTTCGATTGAAAACGGTTTTTTCTCAAAAAAAAGCAGACCTTAACGCTGTAAATCCACCGAAAACAATACCGGTAACCATTCCAACGGTAAAACCCATCGTAAAGCCGAGTTTTACACGATCAAAACAGCTCGGTTTGTTCATCTGACCACCACTTGTATAACCCGTAGGTACAGCTGGCATTGTAAAGCGAAATAAAGTGTTAATTGAGTTGAAAACAACAGGTATTTGTGTATGTGGATATGGAAAAGAGAAATGGATGGATGGACGATGCAATTCATCTCCTCATTCAAAGAATCTCTACACCAATTGGAATCGCTGGTAATAGATGACTCTAGTTGAAACTAATTGTTATACTTCGAATATATCCATCATGAAATTGTTGTAATGCAATCGATTGAAAACGTGCTTTGATAGAATCTCATCCGGTGAAAATTG
The DNA here is from genome assembly GCA_905250025.1 of Adineta ricciae. Taxonomy (NCBI): domain Eukaryota; kingdom Metazoa; phylum Rotifera; class Eurotatoria; order Adinetida; family Adinetidae; genus Adineta; species Adineta ricciae. The sequence goes on from CAJNOJ010000024.1 coordinate 113,716, forward strand.
GCTTTACAGTTGACGGTTAATAAAGTTGTGCATTCTGTAGTAATTATCCATGAAAGTGTTATTCTTGTATTTGGTGATATTTGGAAGCAAACATCAAAAGACGAAAGTCCAAGTGAGATGATCCGGTAGTTAATTCAATTATCATGATGCATCGTTTCTTGGGTCTTCTTTTCTGATGTTTTTTGTGCGTGTTGTGTTATATTTAGTTGCTTACATGAGTTTTCTCTCTAATTATTTGCAAAAACTGCAAAGTACGCCGGTAGTTGCGATTATTCTTTTCTCTCGTAATCTCTCTCTCTCTGTATTACGCGTGCTCTGTTTGTATCCCTGTCTGTTTCTCATTCGTCTTGTGTTACCTTACTGGACGTCAAAGACATTCTGCTATGAATAGAGAAGTGTTACATCCATCGCGAACGCTATAACAAAAAAAATCAAGAAAAAGACTTAGAAGAAGGAGAAGCAAGCAGACTATTACTCGCCACGATCAACAACAGACAAAGGCGACTGTGCTGACGGACAACTTGCTATGCTTGATCTCGAAATCGTTAATTGATTTCGACATCTCATCACTTTTCAAGACTGACAAGTCTTTCCGAAGGCGACGAGACAACGAGAGAGAGAGTTGTGTGTGTATATATAATACTCTACAAAGTATCAACGAAGAACTATACATGTGTTCTCTCTATTGTCGAATTCAATTCATTTAATGAAGACGTATGCTAAACAGTCACATGGAAGAACATCTAGCACCATATATTATTCGTTTGGAGATATTCAACGACATTCTGTATCAAATATTAACGTCGAAAAACAAGTTAGACAATTGTCCACAAAAGAGCTACGACGCTTACTACAATCACGTAAGAAACCGCATCTACAACATGTTCACTCGGGCAAATATGGGATTAAAGCAATATGGTCGTCTGAGGATGAATTACGTGAGCACAGAAAGTCCAAAAGAAAATCGTTGCAGGTAATGTTTAACAATCTTTTGAATCGATCAAGTTCTGTACATGATTTTATATGGACAATGTTTTACGAAGAGATGAGATATATCTATTGATTATCGTTTTTGTTATTGTGACCATAGGTACATGAATAATACGATCATTGTCTGAGATTTATATACTCATTAGGCTATCAGACGTTTCATCATCGATAAACAGAAACAGAAATAGGAAAAGGACACAGCAGCGAGAAAGAATGATTACTCAATGTATAAGTGTATATACAGGGTGGTAGATAAGGTATTAACTCTCATTTATTCTCTTCGCATCTTCTTGTTTAATCTTCAATCACAATAACAGAACAAGTAGTACTTTGTCTGAAAATATACATATATACATCTATCGCGATTGATGAGAAAAAGAAGACTAAGTCATCATCGTTGTCTTCGTCTTTTTTGTTTGTTGTTGTTGTTGTGTTGTTGCTGTGTCTTATCTCGATCGTAGCATAGTATTAGAGAGAATATTACAAGAGAGGGTAAGAAAATAAGAAAGCATGTTACCCCGGTTAACATCTGTATAGAAGGGTGGAACGCCTACTATAACCGATCGCTAACGCAACATAATAATGCTCGACGTGTTAAGAAGGAAAACCATAAGACAAGAAGAGGAAAAAAAGACATACAGAAGATAAAGAGCATCTATCTATTTGCACCCTTCTTGATGCCTTTTTTCCTCTTGGATTTTATTTCCACGAACGTCGACCGTGTCATCTGAAATCTGCGGGTCCGTAGACTTTAAACAAGCAATATAGACAAAAAAAAGCAAGTGATTTCTTTCCAAACACAATTTTCCTCAAAAGAAAACCAAAAAAAAGAAAATCCTGTGTCTGCTTGATATTCACGCAGTAACAAGAATCAGTCTAATGAAGGGAAACCCTAAGAGCATCAAATAACATCATTAGTTCGAAGAAAATTACCATCAATCTATCTATTATAGAATTGGTCGTTTTCTCCTATTCTAATGGCATCCGCAGATATTGATCGAGGTCGATGCTTGCGTTACAAGTCAGATGTACAGGTCGGTTTTGTTTTCTTTAAAAAACAATCAAGTCAATGTTTCATTGTCTATTCTTAGAAGAAACCTCTTCTCCCACCTACATCAACAGTTCCAGTTGTCGATCAACGACATGGCTCACCATTGATGTGGATAGTTATTTCTATAATACTTCTTCTTCTATTTATTCTTTTTCGTCGTGGTCAAGACAAATCAGATGAAAATGAAGCTAATGATGATCAAGAGCAGTCCAATGAAACAATATCCGGAAACGGTATGCATCATCGTGAACCGTCGGAATATCGTCTATCAGCTTCTCAAATATTACCGACGATAGCGGAAGAAAATCCAGTAACACTTTCGCCCTCGAATTCGAATGCAAAGTTTACTCCGTATGTCACAGCTATCAATACAATTTCACCACCAGCATTAGGTAGGAAAAATCGAATATCTGCTTTCCAACAAAAAAAAATTATCAACACGTCATCTTTAGACGGATATGACATGGGTCATTTATCATCGACATCTTTACGTCAACGTCAAGTACCGAAAACTGATAGTATCGATGATATAGATGGTTTTGTTCAAATACCACCGATAAAACAGGAAAAGTCATACTCTATGAATAAAGATACGTCGGAAAGTATCGATGATTTATCACCGGTGCTAAATGAGACTGGTCATCCAGTGATATTTCGTATGTTGATGAAAAGGAAACGGTCGCCCTAAGATGAAATCATGAATGTTTTGATTTTCGCAGGAAAATATTGTGTCCCGCATGAAAATGCCATTCGAGATGATTTTTCGTCAATAGAAGAAGTCAATCAAGCTGTCAAAGATGTTGGTCTCCTCCGCTCGCAGCTGATCTTTGGCATTGATTATACCATCAGTAATTTAGAAACAGGCAAATATTCATTTAATGGCTTATCGTTACATCATATCGAAGAAGGTCTACTTAATCCATACCAAAGCGTAAGAAAATAACTATGAAAGCACATTGAGTATATGTGTGCTAGCTACTTTCACATAGGTTATTACAATCATTGGTCGAACTCTAGAACAATTCGATTCTGACACCTTAATTCCCGCATTTGGCTTTGGTGACCGAACAACACTTGATCGAAAAATTTTTCCGCTACGTGTATGTTTATTATTCTTTCTACTTAGTAATCATAATCAACATTCTCGTCTCTGTTATCCTATAGCCAGATGGATCGTATTGTAAAGGTTTTCGTGGAGTGCTTGATGCATATAATAAGATCACTCCTAAAGTACGCATGTCGGGCCCAACGAATTTTGCTCCATTGATCAAAGAAGCTATCCGTATAGTGAAAAAAACAGGACAAGTACGACCTTGGTCAAGAGATAAACTTGTTTTTCTGTACTGATTATGTATTTCTCTCTCTTAGTATCATATTCTCGTTATCGTTGCCGATGGTCAAGTTACTAATGAACGTCAGACGAAAGATGCAATTGTTGAAGCAAGTAGTTATCCATTATCAATTGTTATGATTGGTGTAGGCGATGGACCTTGGGATGTCATGAACGAATTCGATGATTCGCTACCAGCACGACAATTCGATAATTTTCAATTTGTTAATTATAATAGTGTTATTCAAGCATCTAATGATGCTGATTCGGATTTTGCTCTTCATGCACTTATGGAAATACCGTCACAATATGCAGCCATCAAAAGACTTGGTCTACTTAACGATAGTTAGTTTTTTTCACTAGTCAGTTCTTTTTCTTCTTTTTTACTCGTGCAAATTTTGCCGGAAAAACAAAAGCAAAACAATATAGATACATTCACCCATATAAATATATACACACCATATAAAATAAGTATGTGTATGAAATCCTCTAAACAGATGTTTCTTCATCATCATCATCATCATCATCATTCTCATCGCTATCATCGTCTTCTTCTTCTTCTTCTTCCTCATTATTATCATCATCGTCATCTTCATTTTCATCTTCATCACTATCATCATCATCATCAAAATCTTCGAGTTCGTAGATTTCTTCGTCGTCATCCTCATCTGTGGCGTTTGCTAATGCTTGTAAGCGCATACGACGTTCATTTCGAATACGTAAGATGTTGTTGTTAAAGTTTGTGTTCACTTTAACGAAAAGCGCAGTCATTCCGCATGAATGAAGAATAACACCAATAAGGTTAATTATTATCGTGCCAAGAGCAACTGTTGTCGAACATTGGTTTTCGAAATCTTTTGGATAGAGAACATCAACACTTGGAATATAAGCGGTGGTCGTAGTTGTTGTTGTAGTCGCTAAAAAAGAAAGAAGCTTGATGAGAACTGATCGGTATATGCTTGTCAATTCACTAGTGGTAGCGGTTGTTGTTGTAGTGCTTGTCGATGACGTTGATGTTGTTGAAGTCGTTGTTGTTGTTGTTCGAGTCGTGTACGCCGGAATACCTGTTGTAGTAAGTAGTGTATTAACGCTTGTCGTACTCGAACCCTATATGCAAAACAAAACATGCAAATCGATCTTCAGCATAAATAAATAAGAGACGATGTATTGTTTATTGATTATACTAAGATCTGTCGGGAGAATGTTGTTTTCAAGAAAACCAAGACGATTATACTAATTGCTCTGGGGAAGAAGTGAATACATACTCTTGTTGCAACAGTATAGACCGTTAGTGAGGGTGTCGTTGTCGATGGCGTCGTTGTTGTAGATGACAACGAAGGATTCCAGATTGTGAATCGCCAAGCAGTTGTACCTCAATGAGGAAGAGCACAGAACATTTATATGAATTTGTTCATCGAATATCTTACTACCAAAACCAGTTGCTTCAGGACCGCAATAGTAATCAGCAGTTGCTACTCCGTCTGTAAGAGTTATGTAATAAGTCGCACCCAATACCCATGGCGGGTTAGGAACAAAAAAAATCAATGTGCTATTAAAGATATAAACATCTGTTGAATATTTGCAATCGATTCGACGAACAAGACTTCCGCCCACGCGATATATACTGATATATGTTTGATTAAGTGTTGTTCTTCTCAATGGTTGTGTAGCTAGAGACAACAATGGATAGTCTATAGTGATCAGAAAGACATGTATACCTTGAATGCTAAACCGTAATTGTGTCGACATAACAGTTCCAACCGGTGAAGCTGTACCTTGTACAAATCTTGGAGCAGGTAAAACAGGATTCACTGTACCGACGGCAATCATAATACAGTACTGACTACTTGTTTGACCATTGTTATCTACAGATGCTACACAAAATGGCTGAAGACCTAAACAGAACTATAAGCAATCCTGATACGGATAGATACTGACCAGTTTGATCAGTGGTCGGAACCCATGTAATGTTGATACCCCATGTATAATTCGAGATTTGATAAACAACAGATCTTTGCACAAATAGAGGCGACGTAGATATAAATTCGACAATGGTATCATTCAAACAGCTGACTGTGCTTTGAAAACGAAAAGGGGTGCCAGAACCAACGGATACAGCTAGAATTGAAATATAATCGATCATGTACTATCAAATAATACACGCTTTCAAATTACCATAACACGCTAGATTACGACGAGGAAATCCAGAAATACTCGGTCGATTCGAACAAACGCCAGATGGTCGAGTCGAAACTTGTACTAAAACTTGATGTGGCACTGAACTTAGGGCAATTGTGCTTGATGCATTGACGAAATCCTCAGCTGTGATTGCTGCAACATAAGTCGATTCAGTTAAACCATTAGCGATATCTTCTGAACGAAGTACTGGCAGCCATGTTATAGCACAATCAATTGAACTCAATGATGCACTCGGTAGATCAGAACAAATATTTCCACATTCGTCCAATGGTGACTGTTGTGACCAGCGGCATCGAACCGTATGATCATCGTCCCAATCATATACAATGATCTGTATGACTGATAGTTCGTTGACGTAGAGTTGGAAAACAGGCAGTGAACCAGTTACTTATATGATATCGAACAGATACGAAAATACAAGAGACAATCACAACTCACCTGGTGATGTATTGATTTTTCCCGAAACAGGTGTGAGATCGATATGAGCAACCATCGACCATGAATTTGTTAATATTTCATTTGCCCATGAAGCACCTCGTGCAGTGATGTCAATAATCGAATTAACAGCTAGATTTTCTTTCGTATAATTCGATCCTGTAGATACTTGAAAACTTGTCGAAAAGTCCGTACAATACAGATCAGTAACAATCGTCTGATACAATGATGATGTACATGCCGCTGCTGAACTTATACAAGTTAATGTCGGTGATGTTGAACTCAATGTATCATTGAAACTAGCTAAGGTATTGATAGTTGTTTCATCACATTGGTATCGAGACAATGTCCATGACTGTCGTTGTGTGATGATGACTTCAATGGGACTTGTTAAGGATGATGGATTTGTCGGTTTCCACGACAAACTGCCACCTTTGTAATGATCCGCGAAACAGAGATTGTTCGATCGGAGAACGAACACAATCCACAGCCAAGCGAACATGCAAAATAAACGTAAATGATTTTAGCGGACGAAAAGCGTTGTGTTGTTTTGCTACTTGAAAATGTCATTTTGAAAGAAAACACAATGAATACATTTTCCCTTTTTTTTTACAAAATCATTTAAATAACGCTCTTTTCGATCGCTTGGTTGACTTAACCTTTAGTATACATATAAAGGTGTACGTTTGTACTGGTAAGCTGAATTCTTACCGAGACGAATCGCATTGTCATGATTCAAAAAACTTAAGAAAGATCAACATTACCATCGAATCTCTTCTGAAAAGCTTTACAGAAAAAAATCCTAGACTGCTAAACATCACATGTAGACTGTCTGACTACAAATCATCCGTGTATATCACGACAATTTCAAAATGGTTCCAATTAATTTCACAATCCATTCGTAATAAGCCAAGGAAAGCGCTTTTCATCCTGTACAATACAGAATCTACGTGTATGGATATCAAGCACTGGTGGTTCAGTGGTAGAATGCTCGCTTGCCACGCGGGCGACCCGGGTCCGATTCCCGGCCAGTGCACTTTTTTTTTCTTTTACTCTATGTTGTTCTTCAAGATAAATCTATCGTCTGGCGATAAGATTTTGGCGATAAAATGAATGAAAAAAGTTAACTTCATTCTGTTCTTGTTTGTTATATAATTACAGTTCATTTTATTTTTCTGATGGCTCACTGATATACTTGAAAAAAAAAGAAAACGAAAAGAAAGAGAAAGGCATTAAAACATTTGAAGACAAGCCAAGAAGAAAAAGAAAAACAAGAAGAAAGAAAACGAAAGAAGAAAACGAAGAAAAATATAGAAACATCATTATGATGTCGCAACAGGTTGATGAAGGATATTTGTTGTGGATGTTGTTAGCGGATCTGTATTAATACCAATCGTTTGCTTGGTTGGAGAAACAACAGGGGATGGTTGTGAAGAATGTCTGTTCATTAAACTAGCAATGGACGGTAATGGAGATATTTGCTGCTGCTGCTGTTGTTGTTGCTGCAAATGTGACGTTGTGCCTTTGGTGAACATATCGACGATTTCATATCGAATATCAGTTATAGGTGTTGAGGATAAACTATCTTTTGTTCTTGAATGAATGTTAGTCAATAGATTACATGGTTCGTCGAGATGCAAATGTCTTGCCATGTTGAAATCGAGTAGATTTTCGGGACGAGATGTATGGGTATTAATTGATGGTGATACGGACAGGGTTTGTAAGAGATTAGTAGTTGGAATCGATTGCAGTTTTCTTTTCGATGGTCGCGGTCTTTGACGAGCACTTGTTGATTTACGATTATTTACTAGCGCTTTAGGATCGAACGTATCTAAAATCATTAACCGAGCATGATGGAATGTTTTGTATATCGACAGAACTTACAGGAAGTTGGTTTATTTCCATTCTGATTTATTACATCACTGGACTTTCTATTCAGTTCAAAAGATTCATTATGTGCATCGTCACTAACATCATCGATTGTTCGGTACATTTCAGCTTCAGAAGCTGTACGTGTTGATATTGAATGATCAATATCCGAACATGATTCGAGCCAGGTATCAGCATCGTGTCCTTCGGAATTTAATTCGACTTTTAACGAACTAAGACGATGTTGTAGTTCAGCATTGCGAGCTGACAACGCAGATATCTCTTGTTCATATTCACGCTCTTTTCGTGTTAGAGTCTAAATACAAAGAACAAATATATAGGATGCTGTTATCTTCTGAGAAGATACTTTCATACCTGGATGTATTTGATGGCTAGATTGAGTACTTGAAGATTAGTTATTTTTCGATCACGTTGACAAGGAACTTCTGCTTTGAGAGAATCGAAGCAATCTTTCAAATGAGCTCGTCTAAAATTGGCAAACAAGCAATGTTTCTGAAGACGTTCACGCAAAACTACCTTCTAGCTTCTTTGGGAGATACCATAGGAAACAAAGAATACAAAAGATAGTGATGATATACTCTGACTCGAGTCTCGAACTAGCGCACCTGACTTTCGTTTTATGTTTGATAACGAAGCCAATGAAAATTCTCCTAATATTCGCTTATTTACTTCATTCGAAGACAAAAATATTTTTGGAGATTTTATTTTAGTCGGATGATAATTCCCTTAGCAAAAGTTCGATAAAAGATGGCGCTACTTACCGATGTTTCTCAAGTCGATTGTGAATTTCACGATCTCGAAAACACGTTGTTTGCCCACTAGAACAAACATCAAACTCAAGAGGAGAACAAGAAGAAGGTAAGCAATATTTACCGATTGGTTGTTTCACTGTTTCCATTAATATTCTGATCGCTGGTTTCGTCGTCATCATCCTCGTCATCGTCATCGTTATGATCTAATGACAATCGTTGCTGAGCGCGATGATTGTGATGATGAAAATTGAGATTAAGATCGAGTTGAGGATAATCATCCGTGGGATCAGTTTTTAGTAAAGATGATGTTGACGATGTCACTGTTGGTAGGATGTTTGTACTCGTCGAATTTGTATTGATTGGTGTTGGAGACAGAACACTGGTAGGAACATGATTAGGTGGAGGAGATGATCGATCGCCTAGAACAAAACATACGAAAAATTAAATCATAAAAATATTCTAAACATACACCAATACCACATTGTTAACATAGATGATCAGAGTACATATGTCTGTATGTATGATATGACGATCTTTCCTTTCTCTCTCTCTCTTGTTTTCTCGCTTATTTGTTTTGAAATCAATCACTGTAGATGTACGACCGTCTGTCCGGCTCTATCTATATTCGAACCGTTAGACAAGCGATGACGAAGGAAGGAAAAGGAAATGAACATAACATATGTGTGCGCATATATATATATATATGTATGTGTGTTTCTTTTCGATCGACGAAGAAAAGATACTTGTAGCGAAGTATTTTTATAGCAGTTAAGTTTAACAGAACAGATTTTTATATTTTTGTTCTGTCTGTTTATTGTCTCGTCCGTCGTTTTTATAAACTCACAATCGAACTAAATACTTACCTAACAATAAGATGAAATCGAATTGCATATTTTTTTTTAAAGTTATAATAACATGAAAGAGGAGAAAAGTCGACCTTGTCTCATGAAAAAAAACGAGAGTAATCGACGATAAAAGAGAAAAATGTATTCAGTACTCGTATCAACGCACGTCACACATGAGCGCATTCTGCCTGCTTTTAACTCTCATTACTATCATCGATCGACAATGACAACGAGCATGAGCAGAGGAAAAAACTGATGACAATCACTATCATATGATCGGCCGGGTGTACAATCACGAAAACAAACTATATTTTATACAAGAAATCGATGTCTCATGTCTTTTCATCAACCTCCGTGGCCACACAAGGCCAACATCTCGCAGAAGAAATGCCCAAGTCATTTTGTACATAATCTCAGTTTTTATCTATTCTTTTTCTTTTATCTCCGTATGTTTACATGAATTGATTGTTAGCCACGTGCGTGATTCATTCATTACACATACATATAAGTATCTATATCTTTCGAACGGAGCAGATAGAGGAGGAAAATACTGAGAAAGTATGAGTCATACTCACCTCTTCCGAGCCGTTTTTTGGGAGGAATTGATTGTTGATTTTCCAGGATTTGAGCTGCTTGCAGCAACGTTTCAATATTCATCATTGCTTGAAAGATTATTTGAAATAAATTTTTTTAGAAAGAAATATTGAATTATGGTCGTAATAATAATAATAATCACGATGGATGGATGGATAGATGAAATCAGTTGTGCAGAAAGAAAGAAAAAATACACACACACACGCACACAAACACACGCTTAGACAGAGACAAAATAGAAGGTAATGAAACTATATTGTATTAAAAATTGTTGCTGTCGTTGTTGTTTCTAGTTTTTGCTGCTGTTGCCACTGCTGCCATTCGATTCTTTCAGCTGCGCAAAGCATGTAGTTGTCGACTGTCGATCGGTCGGGCGGCGCTCATGATGTTGGCATTGTAGATGAAGAAAAAGAAGAAGAAGAAGAAGGAGAAGAAGAACGTGCGCACGGGACCACGCATACACACACGAGAAGAAGAAAAACGCGAGACGACACCAACAAGCAATGAGAGGAGAGAAAAGAGGGCATAAAAATACAAATGACGACTTGCTTATGTGTATGCGCGCTCGAGAACCGAGAGAGAAAAAAAGACGTCGACACACACACACACACACAAAAGCCACGAAACAGTGTGCGTGTCAAACAAAAAAAAAGATGCGAGGAAAGGAGAAAGACAAGAAAGTGATTGTGTATGTATGTATGTATGTGTCTGAAAGAAAAAGAATCTACACGTGTGTAATGTGTGCACCAGTTTTTCTTTTCTCCCTCTTTCTCTCTCTCTCTTTCTTCGTTGGCTCGCAGACGATGAGAAAAGTGAGCACAAGTAACTCGTGTTTTATGTATGCGTGTATATATGCGAGTAGTAAAAAAAAAGAATTACACAAAATTGAGATAGAAAGAGAAGAAAAATAAACACATGGACTGTAAAATGAAGTAAGAAAAGAAAGGCTCGATAAATTCTTTTTTCTTGACTTTCTCTTTGCATACAGATGTGTGTGCGTGAAATATTGATGGAGTTCGGCGTGATTTTACGTCATGTTTTTCTCCTAACATTTACATTGAATTCATCAATAATCAAGTTTGTTCTTTAACTATTGGCAACAATCTAATACATCAGCAATGACAAAAAAACTCAGTTTTTTTTTCTTTCATTTCTTCGAAAATCGATTATATACTCATACATACATATTTATATATAGATGAAAGACAAGCTCATCGGTTCTTCCGCTTGTTCTCTCGCTCGATTTTTTCTTCCTTTCTGAGCAATATTTCTCCGCATGTTATCAGAAGAGAAAATCGACTCTTCTTCCAGCCTACATGACACATAACGTCTGGATGGATAAATAAAAAAAAAGTCGTTTTTTATCATTTCTTTTTGCCATGGTTGCACTCATATCTATGTATTTTTTTTGTTATTCGCAGTGCATACATCATTGGGTGAAGACAATAAAAAGAGTAGGCAAAATCTACTCGTAAATCATGATGCAGCATACGCGGTAAAAGTTATTTTATCACAAAGAAAAGCGAATCATATCAAATGCAGCATATACTCTGATTTCTTGAAATTCTGTCGACGACAGACAGACTCGAGCTTGTTTACCAGGGAAAAAAGTGTTGATTTGTTTTTTATGGTGTCGATGTGGGAAAATGACATCGAGATTTACTTGTCAAACTGTATATCAACTAATGGTCCCCCACCGTTTTTGTTATATATCAAATATACAAATTAGAATAGTAGGATGTGTAGTAGGAAGACTGATAGGCCACAAACTCCTGCGTCTGAAAGATCGAAAGGATCCAGAGTAATTCAGATACATTCACGTTGTGATTGAAGAACGTTTTGATTTATTTCAATGGGTTGTATATCAGGTTGTCATTTGAAATGAGAGACAAACATGAAAGTGGAGTGTAATGGCAGGGGTGAAAACACACGCACACAGAGATTTCCCTACAAAAACAGCAACGATATGAATTGTATAACAATAACAAGAAGAGTGATAACAATAGTCTGAGTGATTGATTTTAACGATGATTAATCCATGTTCATCGCTTTCGCAGCATTGGATATTTCACTTGATGATTTTGGTACTTTGACTGTTTCATCGATACTTAAAATCAAACAAGCAGCTTCACTTGCAGCTGTAATTGCATTGATTTTGACAATTGCCGGTTCCCAAACGGCTGATGTATAGTTATCACTAACATCTTCATGTGTCACGTCAACTCCAAACCAGATATTATCTATTCGAATGAAAAAAAAGTTTGAAATACACCATTTTATTCCAACCCCTACCTTCGGCATGTTTTTGTCGAAGTTTGTTTAAGATGTTCGTTGCATCGAATCCCGCGTTTTCACACAATTGTCTCGGGATGATTTCAAATGCTTTGGCATAGGCAGCGATGATCATTTGTTCTTTCCCAGCAACTGTTCGACTGTATTCTCTCAGGGTGCGACTTAGTGCCATTTCAATGGCACCACCTCCAGCCACAATAGCATCGTTTTTAACAGCACGTCGTACAATCATGATGGCGTCGTGCAATGAACGTTCAACTTCATCGATGAATTGTTCTGCTCCACCACGTAAGATCATTGTTGCCGTTTTCGCTCTTGGACAACCAGTGAAGAAATTATAACGTTCCGAGCCGATTTGAATTTCTTCAAACAGATCACATGTACCAAAGATTTGATGAGATTTTTCATCGAGATTCTCAACTGTCGTGACGATCGCGCCTCCACATGCTTTTTGTGTACGCTTAAGATCATCATCTTGCACGCGACCAGCACAAAACATTTCTCTGAAAGATAAATCCAGATTTGATTCTAGCTATTCTCTTAGGAAGAGTTTTTACCGATCGGCGAAATATTGTGTTGCAACATCACCAATCGGTAGCTTAGACAGAACAACATTCACACCGGCTCTGTGAAGTTTCTCCAGTTTATCATAAAGAATTGTCCATTCAGCATCGACTATCTTTTGATATTCCTAACAAATGATAGATATACATGAGAGAAATCTGGTTTGAGGAGAACATTAACTTACAGCGACATTATCAAGTCGAAGTTCAGCGTTATCACGTTCAGCTTTCAGTTCAAGTTCAATATTAAGCAAAGCAATTTTCGGGTTCGAGTATTTTTTCTGTTGCATTTCAAAACCAGCATAGCTAAATGTTTTCTTAAATGCGACGCCAGCAACTAAACGTGACTCCTGAAGGAAGAACAACATTTTCTAAAAAACTAACATCTTCTTAGATATTCTGTTTTACCTCGAGCGAACCGCCAGTTACTTTTTTGATTCCAATCCTAGACATAAGATAAAGTGAAACAATCGTGCATATAAATAGAACATACATATTTAATGGAAGTAAATCATCCAACATGAGAACTGCATCGACAACCATCTTAGCAAAGAATTCTCGTTGCCGCGCAATCAATTTCGAATTCAATGTTGTTCGGGCACATTTTTCGAGCAATAATTTTTGTTCTCTACACACAAGTAGAGCGGTATTCGAAGTTTATAGAGACCATTCATATTTGTCTTACTTCGCATCATCTTTCTTAACATTAATCGAAATTTCCCTGATCTTTTCCGTAGCCAATGCTGTTGCTTTTCGTACAGCACGAATAACAATCGTTGGATGCATGCCATCTTCAATAAATGTCCTCGTACTTTTCAAAATCTCTGCTGCTAGTAACACAACCGACGTTGTACCATCACCAACCTCAGCATCTTGAGATTTAGCAATATCGACCAGTGTACGAGCAGCGGGATGAACAACTTCCAAGAGTTTGAGAATCGTTGCACCGTCGTTCGATATCGTTGCTTTGCCACGTTTATCGACAATAAGTTTATCCATGCCACGAGGACCTAAGGTCGTGCGGATTGCTTCCGCAACTGCTTGGCACGCGCTGATATTTGATAGAACTTGAGGTTTACCCTGCGAGGAATCAGTTCCATCCTTAAGAATCACTATCATTGGTTTCATGTTTCAAATATATCTAAAAAGTTCAGCGCGTATTATTCAGTGAAGAAACGAGAAAGAAGTGATTGTAATCATTCAACTGTTGCACCAAAATGTGCCATAACTCAAGATAGGACACTAGGCAACAGAGAATGATTGAAGAGACAAACAAGGTAACTAATGAGATGCAATTGGATCATTCTATCAATCGACCTTACTCATTAGATTCAATTTTTAAACACTGAGACAAATTCGATATACCTCAAACAAACTCTCGATCCACGCGAAACATTTTACATAAACTTTTCCGTGCAGATGTCGTTGGTGGCATTATCTTGGTCAGGTGTGATAGTCGAATGCAAATAATGTTGTATTCATATGATAGTTTGACTATGTTGCAGTCTATAGATACCGTAAGGACAGGCTTTCTTTGTCCACAATGCCACCAGGATATGTCAAATATGGAAATGCTACAAGTACATTTTCAGAATGTGCATACGAAGCAACTATCGGCTTCGACTGCCAGCAAAAGTATCGAAGTATTTTATTAATCGAATGATCTATTCAATTTTTAGGTTTCTTTTCATTTGCAAAACAAAAACTGAAGAGTGTGCAAGGTAGTTTTCAGACTCCGACCGAGCCATCAAAGCCTCATGCTCAATATTTTTCATCTGACTCGAACAACAGACAACAGTTTATCGGATATTCGATTTCGCATGACGAACTACTACGAACGATACGGAAAAAGAAGCACGATGAATTCTTTCATCGAACCGATCAGCTGTTACTGCATACTCGATTGTTAACTACTAAGAATGAATACATTCCACTGAATAAAGATACAAAAGAACGTCGAAGTAGATCGTTTGATTATGAATTTACGTTGGATAATCATCGACGTTTTGTTTTTAGAATACGAACAGGGTATTGTATCATGGACAGAAAATTCTGTTGCCTCACAATGCGCGTCCTGTTCAAAAACATTTGGCATTTCGAAACGAAAACATCATTGTCGTTTAGATGGTCGAGTTATATGCAGTCAGTGCTCTCGATTGTTACCATTTTCCGTTGCACGTCTGCTTTCATTTTGTTTCGGATTTGTTTCCCCTCTATTTCTCCCTCATTGTAGAAGATCTCATCGATCCAACTGTGTCTCCACTATCATCGACAGCAAATACAGTTATGTTGCAAAGATTGGTCAATCTCACCAGTCTAATACCATCGGCGATGATTCAGGATGCATCGAATGAAGATAATCTACGAATTTGCATACGTTGCGAGTTTATTTTACAGAAATATCATAATCAAATTCGCTATAAACATATTCCGGTCGATCAAATATTTTCTCTCTATGAAGTAAATCTCATCACATACATTTTCATACCAAAGAATACTAAAATGAACATTTTTCAGAAAATTATTCAAGCGGAAAAGCAATACAAATCGATTCAGTCGAAATATACAACAATAATCGAGTCCCTTCTGTAAACACTCTCAGAGAATTTCAAAACAAAATTTCTCTTCTACGTTCTGTGTTGATAGAAATGGAAATACACAATACCAACTGGTCGATGCTCAACGCATCTATCGAGAATTGAGTATTCACTATGATAAAATTGATTCCGTTTCGTATGTCGATCAGCAAAGGAAATAGAAAGATATTTGTCATGACTTATTATTTTTCAGGAAATCAATTAGTAAGTTGGCTGAAGGCGATTCGACTACACCAGTGAGTAATCGTTATGCAGCACTCTGTCGGAATATTCGAACCTATTCTATACAAATGATGCAGAATTTTTCGATCTCGATAAGACGTTTACCTACTGAGGATGATCTTAGACGCATCCGCGAAGAGAAAAAACGATCCGAAGATGAACGAATGGTGGAATGTGCGGCAAAGATACTAGGAATGAAGGACAATTTAATAGAGATACCACCCGAGCTCGAACCATTTGTCCAGCAATACTATCGTGTTACACAATTTCTCGAAGAAGCACGACTCGCTGGTCATCTGGATGAAGTCCAGGCATTAGAAAAGAATTTGAAGGAACTTGAAAAAGCAATACGTATGGTTCAACTAAATTGATTTCAGTTAATAAAGAATAAATCGGCTTTTTTTCCCACTAAACTTGTACATTTTATCACATATCGGCAGATTTCATAGAAATATTTATGTAACATTTCATCAATCAATAATGGAGTCAACTATTTACTCCAGTAAGTCGATTTTTGACATGGTTGTGGTAATCGGTTGGTAACAAGCACTGGTGGTTCAGTGGTAGAATGCTCGCTTGCCACGCGGGCGACCCGGGTCCGATTCCCGGCCAGTGCACTTTCTTTTTCGCGAATTTCACATAACTCATGCACTCATTTCTCTTTATACATCTTTATTTTTATTGAATAGCAAAAGGAAACGCGGTGTTCATGGTTTAGTTACTTGAGAATATAAGAAAACAAAGAACCAACAAGATATATGACTTTACAGATATTTTGAAGAAAATATATTCTTTTTTCGTTTGTTATCTCTATACATTATGCAATATATTCATAAACATTAGCATTGTCCGCCGATCGCTTCATGTATTCGCGTTCTAGTAAGCTTTCGATGCGTGTTTTAACTGTTGATGTCTAGAAGGGAAAAACACAGGTGAAGTTTTTTGAAGAATATTTTCAATTCCATACTGAAATAGGAAATTTCAGTTGAGCAAACACTTCCGACATTAATTGGGCATGTGGCAATGTTTTACGCGTTTTCATAATTCGTACGACTGCAGCATCAATTTGATAATGACGATCTTGAACAACACGTTGTGTAGTGGAGCTGTTTTCTTCTTGCTGCAAAAAGTCAACAGATGTCAAAGAGATTCGCGAAGTTTGTTCTACGAACTGTTTCCTTCAATTGAACTTGATTGATTTTAATTCGAATTAATTTATGTTCAAACGATGTATTCAGGGTAAATTGATCATTAGGATTGATCTCTTTCGTCTACAGTACAAAAAAATATCCAGTATAAATAGCTATAGACTGGCGGCAGGTACCAATGGTTTTTTATTCAGTAGGCGAATCTTTCCACAAGCTAATGATTGTAGCGTTCGATGCAATTCTGCTTCTTCTACATGAACAATCGAAACTAAGATAGACAATTCTCTCGCAATGAATACAAACGGAGTTTTGTTTGTTCTTTGATATCATTGTAATTCAGTTCGAGATGTTGATTAAAAAGAAGGAGCACCAATGCTTGGAACAGTGATACTTGAAATTCTTTCGGCATCTGAAAATAGGCGTTTTGAGCGAGTTTATTTTCCATATTGATTAACGAACTTTATCTTTCAACCATCCTTTCAGTAAACAATGGTCCAGTGAATACTGCCAATGAAGCTTGCGTCCTGTATGTTTACTCAAATAAAATTTCGCGAAGATTTCTTGTAATCGACACAGCTACAAGCATCAATCAAATATAAATAAAAGTGATCAGCGGAGGTCTTACTTCGGGTGGTAGAATAGCAGTAACTGGTTGATATGTTGGCCAGAAACCCATTGTTAGTATCGAAACATACATATTGATATTGCCAGGAGTCTCTCGGCCATGCATATGCTGAAAATGTCTGTGTGAAAGATGTTTTTTTAATCTAACGATCGCTCACTTGTTCAAAAGCTGACATGATATCTTTCGATAGTTCCATGTCCTTGAACATACCTTCCAGTTTACTTGTAAATACATTTCCACATTCTATAATTCGAATTAGACAATGAATGATGGGAATGAATGAAAGTAACGAACCATGTTTGAGCTTGAGTAACATTGATTTTTCTGCATCGACTGAGGCACTTTTTCCGACTAACAATCGTTTAGCGAGATCTTTCTTGTAAAAAGCTTCGAAGACATCTTTTCCATGGATAAATCGAAAAAGTACTAATAATTTATCGAGGATTTTCTCCAATTCTTCCTCCGACGCTTCTTTATTTCCAGTGCGCAATCTCGCGTCAACGGCTTTGGCTAATATAAAATAAAATCAGATGAACTGTATGAAAGAAAGAGACACCGACCAATGAGTTCTGCTGGTTTATTTGAGCGTTGGTTAAGGAAGTGTTCAAAGGAGTCTTTTAACGTATTGGAAAATTTTTCATTGTTGTGGAAACATTCCAGTAGGAATTGATCTAGTTTTTCTTTGAATTCAAGCAACTCATCGACCATTTTCTCATCTTTCTCAGCGTCAACAACAAGTGCGCGTCCATGTTTCTAAACAACCGAAATCCTCTCATCGGTCAATCGTATATTCTAGAGTATAGATTTACTTTAATGTAATTTCCGAATGCTTCTCGAAGTTCCGACATGCCCGTTTGACCAACACGTAGGAGAAGTTCGTACATTAATGTAATCGATCCATAACGATTTTCGTCGATTAATGTGTCAAAACCTTTGGAAAGCATTTCTTTGATATGCAGAGTGATTAGATTGGTTTCTACGAGATGAATCAATTGTACTCTAGGAGAGAAATTTTCAATATGAAGGATAAAACATAAAGTTGTGAATGTATTTTACTTCGTTGATTGGTCGATATAATGTGTAATTCGAGTTTGTTCTTCTCGCAGACGACGTTCAACATGAGTGAGATATTGACTGAGTTCTAGAGTTTGAATTAATTGACGACCTTCATTGTGATAGAGTTGTTCAGTGGTTCGTAGAAATACAGGTTCGAAGTCTTTTCGATATAACTGTAAAGAGTATGATTGAGAAATAACGATTCTTCGAAATGCAATAAGATCTTACGTGAAGATCAATTAACATTCGAATCAGACTTTTAATCAAACTTCGATCGACTGTTTCACTTCGTCTTTCTTGTTCAATCAATTTCAGCAAACCATTGATACACCTAAATAAACGAAACAACTCAAATAACGACATCAAAAATCTTTTCACTGACCTGTTTGAGATCTTCAAATTTTGCATAATGTGTCGACGGAACAAATCCTGATTTAGTTCCCAAATACTGGGCACAGCTGCGTGCAGAACATACGTTCGATCAAGAACGATAAACAATTGCCGAATGAGGCTCTACAAAGCCATATGAATAACTTAGAATCCTTTGAAGAATTTGAATACATACTGATCGTACCATATGATCATTCCAAACTGTATTGAGTGTTCGAAGATAATCTAAACTGTCATTTGGTTCACTAGAAAATGATTCAGTTTTCATTTCATCGAATGTGCCGTCTAAATGAGGTTGTCGATCTACCTGAGTAGAACAGGTACAAGTGTTTGAATGTGTTCATCAAGAATTTTTCTTAGATTTTCATAGAGAAGATTTGATGATGGGTTAGCATCATTACTTGACGTCGTACAGAGATGATTAATGTGTCGATAGAGTTGCTCTTCATTGGTCGGACTTGTCGTGCCGTTGAGAATCGCTTCTAAGGCTTGCTTCAGCAAAGGCCAGATTTTATCGAAATAATCTGGCGGTGGAACAAGAGGTGCAGCTAAAAGAGAATTATCGAAGAATTACAATTAATGTTTGAAATATTTGGTCGTTCCAACGAACATTTCAGATTCTTGATCACGAGTTTCTTCGTCGAGTTGGTCGGCATGAAAGTTGACGATGAAGATCCATTTGGGTATCGATTTCGTGCTTCCTTATCCACAACTGGTGTGTTATGCTGTTGTTTTTGCTTTTTTATCGGCGAGGAAGATACTGTCGATTCTTCTGTCAGACTATTTTGATGATCGCGTTTCAAGCGAACCGACGAATTTGTAGCACTTGTTTTTGACATTCACAAAGTTCAGAGCATAAAAAATTATAGAGGGGAAATAGTACAGGGTAAAATATCGCTAGTTGCTTGTTCTGTGTTCACTTCTTTAAATAACTGACGAACATTCAGAATAATAACAAACAGCTGATTACGCACTGACTGTACACGATTGGTTAGATTTGAAGCAATCAGAAAACTGCTGTTTCTGTCTCTTGTGAGCGAGCAACGAGCATGAAACCGTCTTTTTCTAGTCTTTTATTTCTTTAGCGCTAGCAATGATTCTTTTTTACAATACTAAAATTTAAACCAAAACATCAGATCGAAAGTTCGGAATGTATTTTTGTAATGAGAATGAGATCTCGTCGGTTGTAAATGGTGTCCATTTGTCCGTGAGATTTGGATCTAATAGAATTGAGAGAATATCTTGAGGAGGAGTTCTCTTGTTCGGCAATTGTCGTCTAATCATATCTGTAATGAGTTTACGGCGTTCATCCAACGCTGCTCTATCGTGAAAATCATACGGCGGTAGTTGTCGATAATATAGCAATGGATAGATAAATAATTCATATGTTCGAATGAATTCCTCTCGTTGTTGTTGTGAACTTGATGATGAACTGAGGAAACGGCGTTGTCGAGAACGATAAACTCGGCGTAATCCATAAATAAGATCAGGTTGTTCGATTGCTTGAAAGAACGTACTAAGAAAAATCGAATCGATCGGTGTTGTCGACAGGCCTGTAGGATGTTGCCGTTTATACAATTGATAGGCAAGTTCATTGCGATAGTACGCCAATGATTTCGTGAGATTCAATGGCACAATGATCGATTGAATCGGTAGATTATCGTAGAGTAAGTCTAGATCTGTTTCGCGTGATTCAACGGAAAATTTGATTCGTGCTCGTTTGATACGATCGATTTTCCCAGATAGACCATCACTGCGAAGGATTTTGTACTGAGGATCAAGAAGAACGTTGGTTTCATCAACATGTCCACCGTGTAAGAGTTCATTGTAACCTTTTGTATCCGTGATGAGTGGTGGTTTCTCGTCCTGTAATGGAACCATAGCCCAACCACAAGCAACTTCACATTTTTCCTGTGTGACAGTCGATTGACACCATTGAGATAGTTCGAATAGTAATTTTAAACGTTGACTGCTATTCGCCGTGTTCGATCGAATCAACAGTTGATTTTGCTCATCGATTAAGGTGTTAATATCATTCGGTACAAACTGCCAATCTTCGGTTAAATCCCGTTCGTCGAGTTTCTTTGGAACGATAGCACGAACGGTATGAATATTCGAAATTATTTCAAATCCATCATACAGACAAACTCGAACCGAACGATCGAGTACTCGTACCTAAATAAGCTGTTGTTTTTGTGTCTGTATGACGAAGAACAATATTTACCTGATCGCCTTTAATTCGAGGAATTTTAACGCATGTTTTTAGCGTTAAAATTTTTTGAAAAGTAGTATCATGAACATGAATTTTATCTACTTCCGGACGCCAACAAAGGTCAGCGAACGCCAAATTTGACTCGGTCATTTTCGGTACGATGGCTCGCCATAATTTATATTCTTCTAAATCTGCCAATGGTGCCAGATCGGAAGCGATGTAACCAGCGGGCATGCTATTTGCAGCTTTGAATGCGTCGACAAGTACGGTCGCTGATGTATTTGGTTTAGCACGACGTCGAGCTATCTGTCCAGTTGATAAGGGTTGAATGGCATTGATGGGTACAGCACCTTGTTGATTTTGCGCGTTTTTAAATAACCACCAATCATCTGGACGTTGTTCATCGAGCGTTAAGATTTCGCCACGATGAACTGTTAAGTCACCCGTTTGCTTGCTAGCGATGTCATGTGTAACAAGAAATTGGGATCCGGGTGCATATTTACTTGTTCGAAGTTGTTGAACTTTGGTATTAACAGCAGCTGCTCCATCCTCTTCTCCATCATCATATTCCTGATCGGATTCTGGTTCGTCATAGTCACCAGTATCACGTAAACCTTGTAGTTCATGATCGACATCGTCATTTTCATCACTCTCTTCAAAGTACGAATCTTCTCCACTGTCTTCATCTTGTTTTTTAGCTGCAGCCACTTCAGGACGTCGTCGAGGACTTGGTGTTTTCTTTCGTGCGGACGATGGTGGTAATGGCGATGCTCTTGCCGATTTTTTAGGCTTCGTTGTCGGTGCTAGTGGTGCAGATTCAGCTAAAGCTGCGACACTTCTCGCCTTACTAGCTGGCAGTGCTGGTGATTGTGATCGACGACCATCACTGCTTGTTTCCTTTTTCGGTTCTCCAGCTCCTACTACAGTGACCAATGCCCGATGTATGTCATAATTGTCTTTGGCATCTGCATCATCATCTTCTTCTTCGTCTTCGCTTTCGTCCTCATCTTCCTCGCTGCCTTCACTAGCTGCTTCGGATTTCTTTGTTTCTGGTGCCGCTGGTACAGTTGTTTTACTAACTGGAGCTGACGGTTTGGATTCTAAATATTGAAATAATTCAATACAATGCAATAGCTTCACTCATTTTCGTCTTACCTTTCTTTTTATCTGATACTACATCTTCATCATCGTCATCCTCTTCGTCACTTCCTTCTTCATCTTCATCATCTTGTTCTTCTGTGGTTTTCTTAGAAGTTTCTTGACCAGTTCCTTCGACAGGCTTCTCTGCCACTGGTGCTGCTGCTGTCGTTGTCGCTGCCGGTGATGAAGTTGCAAGCGATTCTCTCGATGCCGATTTTTTTCGACTGCCAAATGGAAATCTATCCAGTAATGCTCCAAGTCCTTTGCTATTTTCACTCTCAGCCGGTGCCGCTGGAGTAGCAGCGCCAGCAGTTGATGGTATCGTGTCAACTAACTTCTTTAGATTCTTATCCACTTGATCCAGCTTTTTAGTAAGATTGGTCAATAATTTGGATGCATCTGCTTTCTTTCGATAGAATGTATTATGCATAGGATCGGTCGTTGGTGGTTCTTGCATTTCTTTGACTTCTTTCAAATGAGTGTCGATCCGTTTTTTCAAGTCGTCAATTTGTATTCGACCTTTGGTTGCCGCATCACGATTTTCAGCAGCTTTCTTGCGTCCGGTATCGATATTTTTCAAAACTTTCACTGCAGATTCGCCTTCTTGATTGAGTTTTTCCACATCAGCTAGTATCTGTTCTCTTGTTCTGTCGGCTGTTGACACAGTCGTTGGTGGAGCTGCAGGACCTCGAAGTCCTGCTGCTATTGCTGAAGACGTTGCCATCTTCTCAAGGAAATCGTTCTATGCTATGCAGAGTAATTCAGGCTTGCTCATCTGAACAATGCAAGAGTATCCTAGCAACTGCACTCATCATCATCTGAAACGCAACCATTATTCATACGAATCGCTGTACATTTATCTTCAAATCACAGCTAATTTCGTTGATTACGAAATTGGCGAGTTTTTATCATAATACCTCGATAAAACACCAGTGACCTCTATCGCTTGAATGCCAGTGAGAAATATAGAACTCAGTCACACACACACATTTCTTCTGTTCGCGACAATCTCTATCTTTACTATTTCCACATTCAGAAAATACTTGTAATCTCATGAAAACACCAAATTATCATCTAAACATGTCGATCACACGATACCGTGCTGGTCGTATTGAATTACCGTCACACAATATGCATAGCAATGATGTAATTCAACTCAGCAGATAAGCAAACAAAGATGAAGATGCATGAGTATGTAGTACATGAGAAAAAAAATTAGAAAGCTTTTATTTCTTTATGAAAAATTTCCAGAATAAATAAAAAATCCATCAGATGCATAGGTAAATACATATATATATTCTACATCAATAGTGACCAGGCAAAGAAAAAGAACAAACGAAATTCCACGTAGAGACAAGAAGAGATCTAATGATCAATACGGAATGCGAATGTAGTAAAATAAAGTTTTAGTTTTGGTAAAAATCAAATGAACAACATAAAATAGAATTATTATCATTTCCTAGTCTTTTCAAGATCGCGTTTCGTATAGGCCACTTTTACCAATATAACGCACCCATTTAATCGTTTCCGAGTCGGAATAATTTAATTTATGTTCGAAGACTTTTAGATATCGAACTTTGAAACCTGAGGGTGCAAATGGTACTTCGAAATTCATTGAAATGGGTGGACGATTCCATTTCTTCTTATCATTTGGTGTTAATTCGATTTCTGCACTTAATTGAGATTCTTTCATGCCACCCATGCGTTTCATCTTCCAAACAATGGCGTTGTCCGATGCTTTGTGTTTCGCTTTACCTTTCATACACAATAATTGTACGTCGCAAGTGTTGGGCGGTGTAGGAATACGTATTTCAATCTTTTGTCCAATCAATGTTGGTTTGAAATTGGACTTAACTACGACTTTCACTTCCATTTTCGTCCGACCTATTTCTCTTACTAGAGGTATAACACGAAATGGTAAACTAATATCTTTGGTTGTGCGATAACGCATCAGTTCGAATTCACCATCGGGTGGAATAAATGATATTGCATGTTCGGATTCGAACTTCGATAATTTAACACATTGATGGAATTGACAATCGTCAATAGCGATTGCCGTTTTGGTTGTTGTGGTTGTTGAAGGATTTGTCGAACCATTGGTTGATGTATCTGTTTGATTCTTTGCTCGATTTTCTACGGTAATTTTATCATTGATACCAAACTTACACTCAGGCATACCGGATAGATAACTCTTCATGACGACTCGACCAGCAACGTGTGTGCTGAGAACTTGACCCTGTTGGGACATGAGTAAATTAACTGATTCAATAACATCGAGGAATAGTTCGTTTCGACGATATTTTATACCTTCACGTCGCCAACCGATTTGTCCAGTGACAGCTGAAGTCACATTGGTTTGTTCTTCTCGTGTAACTGGTCGAACACCTTGTTGAGTTATGAAAGATTTCAATACACCTGTGTCACTGTTTTGCGGATAACCAAAATCAAGTATTTCATCCAATAATTCATAGATGAGAACGAAGTTATTCTTAACATTTTCTTCGCTGATTTTACCAAAATACGATTGCATGATATCGATCATTTTAGTTAAGAATTCGAAGACCATAGCTGCATTAATATTCTGTTTAGCCACTGCACATAGCCAGATGTTTGAACGTTTAGTATAGAAGAAACTCGTTCGAGCTATGTTAACCACTGGAAAACGTGATTGTTGACGAGCGTGAATTACATTCACTCGAAAGGCATCGACAGCATTACGTCCGATATCATCACGATAAACACGCTAAACAAACTCATTTTATGTGAAACTTCAAACAGAAAGGTTCGTTTTCTTACTGATATAAGAACTTCACCCTTGTGATTGTAGATAAAAACACCACCGATCATCTATCTATTTTAATGATGAGATTAAATGAGTAAAAAGAAAGAAAGAAGTGAAAAAACTAATATTTGGATTACGACTTCATCCATAGAATACCCCCAACGAGTCATCTATGCATTTATGTTTTCAATTTTCTTTTTTATTTTCATGCTTATAATGGTCGTCACTCTGTAATAGTTTTTATTATACCTATGGGTAACAATGAACGAATAGGCTTTTTTCAAATTATTTTTCTATTAACAACGACGTAGTGTTTTTTTTTCTCTTCTATGAGATGCGATGCTGACACATGCACAAACACATGTAAGTGCATATTCATCTCGCGCCCTATTGCACATTGTTTGCTCCAACAATAAGAAAAGACGTTATTCAATAAAGCATCTCACAATCAGACTTATTTCTAGATTGTTCCTTTTTCGAACTTTATTTCTTACTTTCCTCAACATAAAATCTCCACAATGCCTTCAAATCCCGTTGATCAATACACAAAATTGTTATCACGAGAGCAGCAAGAAAATGACAAATACGTAGTGATCGATTCTAAATGGTTTGAGCATTGGAAGCGCTATGTCGGAATCGATTCTCCACCTGAAAAGAATGCGCCGCCGGGTCCGATTAATTTCACTAATCTCATCGATCCACAAACAACTGATCATCCCGATGGTGTTCAATTGCGACCCGATGCCGTCGAGGGTAATGATTACACCTTTATTCCATATGAACTTTACCAAGAACTTGTACAACAGTATACGAAAACCGGAACAGAAATCGTTCGAAAAGTAATTCCATCAGGTGATTTTCAAACAGTCATTGAAGCCTATCTTATACCATTACGCATACGAAAATCACGGCAATCGACAACAACAACCAAGCAAATCTATCGCAGTCGTCGAACGAAACTGGAAGATTTAAAGAACGACATTTGTAGAATACTGAACCTTACATCCGATTCCAATTATCGTTTGTATACATCTACTGATGAATATGGTGACAATTGGGAACCCATCGACATGCGCGCGAATTCTGTTCTTGCCGATGTTGAATTACCTAAGAATGCCATTCTGACATACGAACCTCTTGCATTATCACGCAATAATTTATCACCCGTCCCTACCGGAACGTTTTATACACCTGGACTCTGTGGTTTATCAAACTTAGGTAATACCTGTTTCATGAACTCAGCCTTGCAATGTATATCCAACGTACCAGCATTAACTCAATACTTTCTCTCTCGAGACTATGTCAATCATATCAATCGAGATAATCCGCTAGGAATGAAGGGAGACGTTGCTCAAGCATATGGTGATTTAATCATGAATATGTGGTCAGGCAAAATTAACTATTACGCACCAAAAGCATTGAAACAAAACGTTGCACGTTATGCGCCACAATTCAGTGGCTATTCACAGCAAGATTCACAGGAATTTATGTCGTTTTTACTCGATGGTTTACATGAGGATTTGAATTTGATTAAACAAAAACCGTATATGGAAAAGAAAGATGATGATGGTGTTGCCGAAGATTCGAAACTAGCTGCCGAACAATGGGATTACTATCGCAAACGAAATCAATCGAAAATACACGACATCTTTCATGGGCAAATCAAATCAGTTGTTCAATGTCTCGAATGTAAAACATTAGGACGAACATTTGATCCGATTTGTTTTCTCAGTTTACCACTGCCAAATAAGAAAAAGATTCGCGTATTCAAAATTGAGTACGTTCGTTTAAATGGACAAATCAAATATTATTACATTAAATCGAATGAACGTGGACGTATGCACAATCTCTTAAAAGATTTCTGCGAACGTTTTCAACCGAAACCGAAAAATGACACACACGAACCAATGGATGCAGAAGATGAGTCAACATCCAATGCAGCTAATGCCAATAATCAAGATGATGAACAAGAAGAAGATTTGACGTTAGCACCTGATTATGACGGACACCAACCTAAACCCGAATTGATCTTGCCCGTGGAAGTTTACAATCATCGTATTCATCTCCAATATAGTGATGACGCGCTATTAACGAATATTCTCGAACGTGATCAAATCGTTTTCTACGAAGTGCCAGTATCATTGAAAAAAGAAAATAATGATACTATTCTTATGCCATGTTTATTTCGAACAGCCGATAGTTTACATCAAAATTTTGGCTTACCAATCTATTTGAATATTCCAAGACATAAATGCACGGGAAAGCACATTCAAGATGCTCTACAGGTAAGGCAATTCAATACCAATGTGAACCTCACAATCATTTATGTTCTTGGTAGAATTCAATCGGTAGTTTCCTCCCACTGCCAGCTAATAACTCATCAGAGAAATCACTTTACACGGCATCATGTGTTTTCAATCAAAATTACACTCAAACAACGAAACCATTGGCATCGTGTCTTGATGATCACATTGATTTCAATCGTACAAATACGACACTCGTTGTTGATGTTTCACCAGCCGTGGTGGAAAAGTACGAACAAGAGGAAAAGAAACGTTTAGACAAAGATCATCTTCAGCCGACATCATCAACAAATAACAGCGGCGTCCAAACACGTAGTCAACACAAACAATCGACAACGTCATTGTTGGATTGTTTCAAATACTTTACAACAAAAGAAACTTTGTCCGATAATGATCAATGGTACTGTCCAAAATGTAAACAATTGAAAAATGCTTCGAAAAAGATCGATCTCTGGCTGTTACCTAAAGTTCTCATTGTTCAATTGAAACGCTTTAATTACACGCGTCACTATCGGGATAAAATTGATCTATTTATCGATTGTCCTATCTATGATTTAGATCTCTCACAATTCGTTCTTAATCCAGCTGAGAAAGCCAACGCAAAATATGATCTGATTGCGGTTAGTAATCATATGGGTGGCTTAGGCGGCGGACACTACACAGCGCATGCGAAGAATGCTCATGACCAAAAATGGCATACATTCGATGACTCATGTGTGACAGATATCGATGAATCTAATGTGATTAGTAAATCCGCTTATGTACTGATTTATCAGCAGCAACAACAACAACAACAACAGCCATCGTCATCTTCGCAATCGAATCAACAACTAGCGAAAGAATCACCACGAAAGGCCAGTGCACGAGCGGCGAAAACATCTAGTTAAATAAAAGAACAATCTCAAGTTTTTCTCTTTCTGTCCTATTCTTCTTTGTTCAATCAGTGTTGTCTTTTCTTCTGTCTCTCTTTTTTTTTGTCGATCGTTTCAACAGAAACACTAACACTGGATTTGTCAAGCAATTTTTTGACAGAAAACCAACAAATTCTACATATATATATATATTTTATGTTCTCATACTTACATTGCTCTTCTCTTTTAATGTTATTATCCTTGCACACACTCTTTGGAAGAGATCACACCTACAAAGAAATAATCAATCTTTTCCTTTTTCTTTCTTTCTTTTTGTTACAGGTTATTTAATAAACACGCTGCAATGGCAGGACGACGAACTGGTCGTCCGTAATCTAAAGTGAAGAAAATTCTCATATATAGACAGCTGATTGACCACTCTGCTAAAAGTTGCTCCACACCTTGTAAGATCAACTACGAGAGGAAATGTTGTTTCATTTCAGATATCCGCTACATAAAACGAGGAGTATTTCGATCTATTCATGGATGTCAATCGCGATAGTAAGTGTGTATCCTGCTGAACGAATCATTTTCAACGCTTTCTCTAGATTTTTACGATGTTTTACCTCAAGTTTTACGAGATATCAACGAAGCGGACTATGTAGCAATCGATGGAGAATTCTCCGGAATCCTATCATTCGATAAAATGAATTATTTCGACACGCCAGCTGAACGATACAAGCGTCATTATGAAGTAAAAGATCATGGAAATCAATCTTTTGAAAATATATCATATTGTAGTGTGATCGACACTATATGATGGTTCAAGCAGGTCTCGCAATGATTCGATGTACCAATCACGAAGAGAATCGCTATACATTGAAAGCCTACAACTTTTATCTCTTTCCTGAAAATGAATCCGATGCGTTTGACTTCCGATCGAAAGTAATTTGCCAAACATTGCGCGGAGGAAAGACTATTTTGTGCATTTGTAGACTTCATCATTGCAATTCTTAGCTGCGAATCGTTTTGATTTCGCTCAATTATTTCTCAAAGGAATTCCTTTTGTTTGCAAGACGACTTATTTAGAAAAACTTCGAACTCAACCACATTCATTATCTCGTCGTAACAATCGTCAGATGGTCAATGGTAATACAAACGAAAAGTAAAGC
Source organism: Adineta ricciae (assembly GCA_905250025.1). Lineage (NCBI taxonomy): Eukaryota > Metazoa > Rotifera > Eurotatoria > Adinetida > Adinetidae > Adineta > Adineta ricciae. The sequence goes on from CAJNOJ010000024.1 coordinate 143,155, forward strand.
ACTCTCTTTGATCGATATGATAACTCATCGAACGAGTAGGAAATTGGATGCAATGAATTCTCCGAAACCATCTGAAATAGAAAATATGTCAGATGCTGAGTTATTAAGCAAATCAATGACAGGCTTTTCCGAAGTTATTTGGTATGTTTCATCTTTGTCAAAGATCAACAATCGATTTTGAATTTATTTTTAGGAAACTCCAAGAATCTGTAAGTGTTATCGATCGTATAATGAATTTGAAATGTTGAAGATGAGAGTGCGGTTCGATCTTGTTTTAGGGTAAACCTGTGATTGGACATAATCTTCACATGGATATTTTACATATAATCAATCAGTTCTTTACACCAATACCTGCTGTTTGTATACTTTGAAATTCTTCGAGTTGCTTACACTTTTTCTTTTAGTCATATGAAGACTACAAATCGATTGTAAGATCTTTATTTCCAAAGTATAAACATTTTACTTAATTGAGTTTTCGCCATCGTTCCTTTGTCTGACTTCAAGGTTGGTCGATACAAAAACGATTGCATCGTCATCAATTTTCCAAGTAGGGAACACCTGGATTGATTGCATAAAAGATCTCTTCTTTTCATTGATAGAATATCATCTCAAACACCGCACTAAATGCTGTTTACAAAACTATTCGTGAGCCGTCATTTCCACAATGCCGTTTTGGTACAAATTCAATAAAAAAAACTGATCTCTTTCTTACGATGTATAATTGTTTCTTCTTTAGAAACACCTGAAAATTTCAAGTATGGAACAGGCGAACACGAACATACAGCTGGTTATGATGCAATGTGCACAGCAGTTTGTATGGTTAAGATGATGGCGTTTATCGGTAAGAAGTATGCCTCAATAAGACGTGATCATTTATTTTCATGGTTTCTTTTTAGCTGAGAAAACAGAATTTAAACAAAATCCTGTTGAACATACGTTGATTAGTAAATTCACTGGAAAGTAGGTTGAACATATCTGTTGAGAAAGAGTTCATAGGAAAATCTCTATTCGTCTAGGTTATTTTATATGCGTTCGTTCGATCTGAAATATTCAGATCTTCTCAATGATGATGGTTAGTAGAAAAAGCATTTATTGTGTACAAAATAATCGATTTTCTGTATTCTTTTTCAAAAGATTTACCCGACCGATCGTGCGTATTTTATGTAACTCATCCAGAATCATGTTCAACAGGAAATATCAAAGAATTCTTTTCACAATGGAATCTTCTTTCATACGATCGATTCGACACAAAAACACACATCATTGGAGTATCATTGAAGAAGGACACTGTAGAAACAAGTAACTATTAAAGATATGTGTGTTATATTAGCTTGGATTTATGTGTATAGTGTTGACAAAAATGCGTACTAATGACAAGAACTTTGTCATTACTCCGTACGCCGAATTTCACAGCTTAGATACTTCAAAAATCAAAATCAAAGAGCTCGATCATCTTCTCGACGTTGATCCGGAAAATAGAAGATCTAATAAACGACCTTATGTCGATAGAGATGCGACTGAACCTACACCGGAAACTCCAGTCATCGTAAGACAATGTTGTTCTTGTTATACATCCAACGATATACATACGTTTTATTCTAGTCGTTGGAAGTAACTTCTGACATCATACAAAAATCATCGCCAGCGACAAGAAGTCCAACAATAGAACAATTAATTGAACAAAAACAGAAGGCGACAGGAGCGAAGAAACCGAAATTATTTGATTATGATGATGAATGGTAAAAAGATAATCTAAGTAATCTTGTTTTCGTATTTTGTGTATTTTCATTAAATAAAAAAACTTGATTGTGTTTAATAATACTGATGATACAAGAAATGAGCATATTGAATACAGCGCGAAGTTTGATGATGGAAATGAACTTTTTTTGCTAGGCAAGGATGTTGCCTGGTTGTTCAGTTCGGATTGCTCTCTGTTTAGTGAATTTGTGTTGAATATTTGGCAATTTTAGTCACATCCAACTCACTCAGCCCAAACCTTGAACCAACATTTGTTATCAAGCGTGTCTAAGCAAAGTACTTTCAAGGTTGTGTAGAAATATCGTTGTCGAACGAAAGTTGAAAATCGAAATTTCATTCATCGATTAGCGCCACTATAGTTTCTCTTATAATTTCTGTTTGATGTTTTGTTGAATACAGATATACTTGACAATCATGGCTGAAATGTCTAAAGATCTCTCACGAACAAGCGCGTCGATCTTAGATGAATATTGTCGATACTATTCTGATTTTAGTAACTGATTGATTCTTACGTGTTGAATTCAGACGAAATCGTCTCTCCTTGTCTTAAGGTAAAATATTAGATGTCTATGTGAAACACATCTATCCACAATTTCATTTCGAATTTCAACAACTACTCGACGCTTCGTACAATGTCTGGCATCGTCTAAGCGACGCGGATAAAGTTTCTCTAGCAACATTCGTCGAAGAACTCAATCGAGCAAGTTTATCACCGAGCTTTGCAATAGTTTATCTTTCCTTATGTAGGAAGGCTGTTCATCATTAAGAACGACAACATGTGATGCGGCGACACATTCAGTCTTGAGTCCAAAGTCATTAGCATTGAATACAAGTTCAAATTCGAAAATGAGCAAAACAAATTTTAGCAAGCGTGCTTCAATCACACCTTTATATTTCTTTATGAGAGACGAACGAAAGAAACTTCGTCAAAGTCATTCGAACATATCGATGCGTGAGATCAATAGACGTCTGTCTGAGCGTTGGCAAAAAATGTCGAAGCGAATGAAATATAAATATGAATACCGTTCATATCTCGCAAAGAAACGTCTGTATAAGAAGCAAGGTCAAGCAATTCGATTGAAAAAGCCCTCTTTTATTAAACGAATGTCATCGAAAACAGTACAAAAACATGTAAGAAACTCCTCACGAGGTCATCTTGCCGTTAAAAACAAATGAATTCACGAACTGTTTTTCTTTCTTTTCTGCTTCAATGTCTTTTTCTCGCTTGCTAATAAAACTATATTCATTGATTTGTAAAAAAAGGATGTTGCAATAATTGGTCAGCACTCGGACGACGGACAGGATTGACTTGTAAGCATTGTTTAAGTACATCGCGAAGATAAGGATTCGTTGTTGGTGGAATGGTCGGAGTGTGTTTCAGTCGAGCTATATATGACATCTTATCATAGTTGTCTTGAACATGTTCGAATGGTCGATAACCAAAGATCATTTCGAAGAGTAGAACACCTAGAAGAACAAGAAGATCGTGCAAGATTCGGTCAGGGAGAAGGAATGAAAGTACAAACCAAGTGCCCAAATATCTGATGCTCGTCCTTGATGAGAATATTGGCCATTCTGTATTTGACATACTTCTGGCGGCATATATTCAGGTGTACCTTTGAATATGCGAGGAGAATTTACATCGAAAGAAAGACTATTCAAAGATTTCCACCTGCAAATGGTCTAAGAACGGATGCTTGACTTTGTGGTAATCGAAATGAAAGACCTAGATCGATAATGCGAAGTTGTCCACCTTGTGTCAAAATGAAATTTTCTGGTTTGATATCTAAAACGAAGAAAGTGAATATATTCCGACAATAGAGATTTTTCTACCTGAATGAACGATCCCATTTCGATGAAGTAATGCAACCGCTTCAACCATTTGTTGCCAATAGAACTTCGCTTGTGGTACACTCATCTTTTTCTCACTAGCTGGTGCTTGTAATGGCAGAAGGAAACGAAAGTCATGTCCTGTTTCCATGACGATCTTGCCCGTTTGAGATTTACTATCGAATTCATGGTTATAAACTCGGATGACGTACGGATTTCGTGGTTGCAGTTTCGTTAAGTAACGAATCTCTTTGAAAAACATTTTCGAATGTCCCTGACTATCGACTGAATCGAGATTTTGTACAACTTTAATGGCAACCGATTGAGTCGTGCGAGGATCGTAGGCAGCATAAACTCGACTGTGAAGACCTTCGCCTAATAAACGAACGACTGTGTATGACACACCGTTGACGAATATAGTTGTTGCTTGTGGTTTAGCATTTACTAATGGAGCCGAGGGAGACGTTTGGATTGGACGATTCCAATTGATCGGTGCTGGTAATGCTAAAACAGAAAAACTATTGTTTAGTTTTATCTTTGAATAGAAGCAATCTTACTGGCATCACATGTTGGTTTGTAGTTGGCCGGAAATGGTCGAAATGCATAGGCGATTTTCATCATTGGGTAAGAGGTTCTTCTCTATGATATGATCATATACGATGAGATAGACATACCAATGTATAATCAAATATGCGTTTGCCCTTCTCGTTTTCTCCTATGCACTTTGCTTCTACTCTTTTGTTAACACGGTCTAAGGTTAGATATCAATTGGACGACGATGAACTATTGTATTCTGAACTGGATTCAAGGCCAAGGTTTCGTTTTTCTTTTCTCTTTTTTTCCTCACTAAATAATACCGTCACACATCTTACCTCTAATACTCTAAAGAAAAATCGACATGTCGAATAATATGTTGATTGCTCAGTTGAACAGCTTGTCGCCGTTATTCATTCAAAATATTGTTATCAACCATCCTCACATACGAATATATCATATGCTTGTTACATGCTTGATTGATGTTTGTGTCGTATATATAGCTCAATAACTGCTGATTCAATGTTCGTCGTCTTCGTTTTTTTCCTCCCTCTCTGTGCTTCTCTCTTATCCTCTCTCTCTCTATTGCATTCAATTTACGTAAGATGAAAACGACAGTGTAACGTTGCGCGAACAAGAACGAATACTTGATGCATAATTTTCTCTCTTTTTCGATATTCATTCACTGGTCCTATATTTGATCAGACTTCGTTTTCATACGATTGATAATCGCATCCGAATTTATTTCGAGTGACATCATGATTCACTATGGATTAATTGTTCTTCGTCGTTTTATTTTATTTAATTATAGTATGATCGAAAAAAAAAGAAAAGAAGCAGAAACGTACATAGAAAATATGTTATTAAATATGTCTAAACGAATTCATTTTGATTGAAAAAGAAAATATAATCAGATTATGTGCGTCGATGTCAAATCAAATTTCTCGCTGTCAAACCATAATACGTGCACCGGGAATGTACCGAGTATCTTTCCAAATGTTGGATTTACCATAATTGTCCAAAGTTCGTTGACATTGAGCACAACGACTGTATTCATCACATTGTTCGTGAACAAGAATACCTTGGGGAGCCTTCATATGCATCTTTTCTTCTTCGTCACGTTTGTGTTTCTCATCCATAGCATTGATCCAATCACTTTCCAAATCTTTACGGATTTTTATATCGCGACGATATCGTTCACGACGTTCTCCTATTAAACTACAAGACATTTCATAGTTTCAATTATGAAGACGAACAACATCAACGATCATACTCTTCTTTCATAATATCCAAAGCTTTTAGTTCGTATTCTTGCTCTTGAATTTGTTTCAATAATTGTTGTCGTTGTCGTTGTTCGATAAGTTCTTTCTGTTGACGAACAATATCGATTGCGTGAAGACGACGTTCTTGTAGTTTTTCAGTAGACATATCATTGAGACCGAATAGAGTAGCATCAGGTTGATCAGGCACTTCTTTTGGTTTACTACGGATCTAGATTTTAGGTTGAAAATAATTACCATTAATCATGTCAATTTTGAGGACAATTTACTTGATTGAGTAATGTACTTTTCAACTGTTCTTGTTGAAGACGTTTGTTTCGTATGTAACTTTCACGTTCTTGTGCCAATCTGAAGCAAAATGCATGAAAAAGGGCAGTTTGTTCTTTTCTTGTAAACGTACGACTCAGCTAATTGTATTTGTTCGAGACGTTCGCTGAAATCTTTGTCTAATTTCTCTGTCTGTTGTTCTTCTTGTCGCCATTTGATCTGTGCTTCGATTTGCCGAGCGAAGTCTTGTTGTTTAAGGTAACTCGGAGGAGTACGAAGACGTTTTCGAAAGATAATCGAACGCTAAAAGAACAGATGATATTCCTTCGAGTTCTCAAATCAAAATTCTCACTGGTATTTCCAGTTCTTGAGATCGGTCTAATTTCTTTGCTCGCGTTGCTTCAGCAATACCCAAATTGTACTAGAAATCATGTATTTATGCATAAATCAAACAAAATAATAGACACTTACAGCTGCAATTTTCTGTCTTTCTTCTCTAGCGGCTTTCGAGGCTTCCTAAAAAAACAAAAGACGATCACATTGAGGATTTCCCTTCTCAAAAGGACTGACATCTTGTTTTTTCTGCTCCTCCATATCTTTGTTATCTCGATATCGATTGAGAAGTTCGTCTTCTTCAGCTTCTCGTATACGTTTCTCTTCGTGCAAATAGACCGGTACGTTGAGTTTGGCACGTCGATGACACAGACTGCACAAGTCTTGTCCGATACCATAATGACCACATGATGTCATTTGAGGAGGATCAGCATTAACGGAAGCTGAAAGGCGTCTTGTTTCCGATCGAGATAAACTAAATGAAGGCAGATCTTCTTGTTTGGAACGAGGGACAACAGAGCTTGGTCGTGGTAGTCTAAACAGGGAAGGAAAATATATGTGCTAATCGTGATGAAAATTGATCAACGGAGAGGAAAGAAATCAAGCAGCAAGAGTGTGTTATCGCTTACGATGGAATAACTGTAAATTTTCTTCGTAGGAACTAGATAGAAGAAATTTATAAGATACAAATGATGAAATGATGGAAAGATTAACTTTCAGTGAATAATTCTATATTTACTCCAAATAGAACAACGATTTTCATCCTTTTCTGACTTTGAGTAGTCTATCTATCAAAAAGTTAATTATTAATTTCAATTGTCATGTGTTCTAAATCACTGTCAACCATTGAAAAGTCATTGCTTTATCCTAAAAATGAATGACTTCATCATGAATTCAATGAATCATTTCCTTCTTTTGAACTATTTATATACACGCAATGAATTTCAGTTTCCGTAGCAACTGAAACTATAGTCACAGACATAAACTTACATAGGAACTGGCTCATTTGATGGCTCCCCTTGATACATCGATACTGATCGCCGTAGTGGAGTTGTGGTTGATGAAGATCTTCTTTTCGTTGTTGCTGGCGGAGCCGGAGTGGGTGCCGTGGGTGGAACGAGATCAGCCGTTGAAAAAAGTGATGCAATTGGAATAATTGCTTCTTGCGAATATCCTCGTCCAGTCGTTTTTACCACGTGCGGATTGTGTTTTGTTGTTGCTGTTGTTTCTACAGTAAAATTAGGTAATACTGAACTAGCTGAATAACCATATCTTCCAGCAGCCGATTTACAAAGTTGAAACTTTCTATTCGACATGACGCTCTCTGATATCGTAGGAGACAAAGTAATATAACAGTGAACAAGAAAAGAACTATTTGGATATTTTTTTTGCTTTTTCCCGTTCTTTAGTCAGTGACAAGCTAATAGTTCTTTCATCTTCGCCGAACAACAGATGCTAAACAGAGCTAAATTTTCTCATTGTTATTTCATAACCGATACGGAGAATAGAAAATCAAGCAAATAGTCTAAGGTTCCAATGACTCGTTGCTTAGAAACAGCAAACTTGACTTTACCTTGTTGAAATTCATCTTTCCGGCTAGTCTCTTGTTGTTGTTCATCTTCGTGTTGACTTTCTTCTTGAATGACTTGCATTGTTGGATTACCAACACGACTATTAAGTCTAACAGAAATAAAGTATCTCGTTGACAATTAGCTCTCTAATAGATTGAATACGTACCGTGGAAGAACAACGTTCGAAGATGTTGGTGGCCGAGCAGCTTCGCGTGCTGACATAACTGAATCACATGTTTGTGGTCTCTAAATAAACAAACGGTTATCATCGACATGTTTTCGATGTTCGAAAGTACGCACATTGCACATATTGTCAATAATATGTTTGCCATTTTCATCGACAGAGCTGACGAATTCTTTGAAAAATCTCATTTTGACTTTACCATCGCGAATTTGTAATTTGCCAATGTTTGAGAAGGTGAACTCGACATTACGTTGGGCAGCAATGGAACGATTGAATATTTGGAGAACATGTTTAACACAAAGATCAATTTGATCCCGTGTATAAACTGATTGTGTCTGGATGAAGCAATAATTTAATGGATGGACAGGAATTGAACCATTAACAGGATACTGCGTCGTTTTTAAACCATGGGTTTGAGCGATTTTTTCCGAAAAAATGAAAACCGGACGTTGAAGAAGTAGATACTTGTTATTTCCTACATCCACACGTTTGTGTATGAAACTAAATGTACCAAAACCCGGAATAGACACCCCCTGAAACACAACATACATTCCGATCGAATTTCGTCGTATGATCCGATCACTTTACCTTGGATTGTCTCATAAAAGATTCGATATACGTCGACACGGCATCCCAGATCTTCACTACATCTAAGCGAGAGGAAAAAAGAAAACATTCCAGGTTTTTTTCTTCTGTTAAATTGCTAGTTGTTTGTTTATTCAAGAACTGCTGGATAAGCACTTTCAATAAAGTACGGTCGAAAGCGCGTTTTGGAACAAAAAAAAAGAAAAACAAATGACAAACAATCGGAAATCATTTATGTATGGCAATGTTCAACGAGTAGACGCAATAAGGAATAGAATTCCTTCATTTTTCCTTTCATTGTCTCGAATAGAACGTATTCGGTAAAAACTAAAACTCTATACAAAGTGATTATTTGACTGGAAGCAATGAAAAGAAGCGCCGTTTTCGTCAGCAACATGAGAACAGCATCATGAATGTGAAAACTAAATAATGATCTCTGCGATATTCTCGCTGAGTAACGAATCAATGTAGCGGAACGATAAACTTCACTGAAGAAATATATTTCAAGATAATATCTCCTATCCGATATACAATTTCAAGCAATAAAATGAGTTTTCTCTACGTCGGAAAAAATTAATTCATCAAAAGACAAGCCGGCTTACCATCATCTGTAAGATTGGCAATCGAAGCAGTTGTCTGATGCCGTTTATCGAGATTTTGCGACAATTTATTTATATTATCCGTCATAATTGAATATTTGAGGCACTGAAATTTCTTCACAAAACGTTTCTTAATGTTTCTCTCATTTACACCCGCAACGATCGATTGTTGCTAAGCATTGTATTTAATTATTCGGATAGATGTCGCTAATACAGAAGAGAAAAAAAACAAGATAACTCCATCTATTTTATCCTTCTTAACAAAGATGTATCAATGGTCTATAAGATTCAATCATTGATTAGTCGAGTATCATCTCATTCTCTTAGATTCATAATCAAAAGAAAAATCATGCTATTTGCAATGTTTACATTTCACTATTCTGATTTCATTTCATAATTCGACGCGTTTTCTTCTCTACTTCAGACTACATGGTATCATCCATTTTGTTGACTACATGACAATAGAAATGGATGAAAATGAAACAATAAACCATAATAATGCTAATTCAAAACAAGGTCCACAAGCATCGACAATATCGATCGTACCAAGTGATGTACGCACTGGAGGCCGAGGACCAGGCTTAGCGACAACCACCGTGGAAAAATCGAATGAAACAACTGCGTCAACATCAGCCTCGGCTACAACTAGTTCCGGTCCGAATGCTATGCTTATGGTGGGACCCAACTTTCGCGTTGGAAAACGAATAGGTGCCGGTAATTTCGGAGAAATTCGTTTAGGAAAAAACTTGTACAATAATGAACATGTTGCGATCAAATTAGTAAGTCGAGTCGAGCGAATCAATTCGCAATCGAACATGTTCTGTTCTTTTCAGGAACCTATGAAATCTCGTGCTCCCCAACTCCATCTCGAATATCGATTTTACCGGCAACTTGGAACTTGCGGTTCGTGTATATTGGAAACTAAATTTCTCGTCTACTAAAATTCCTTTGTTTTCTTCAGAGGGTGTGCCACAAGTACATTATTTTGGACCATGTGGAAAATACAATGCTCTGGTTGTTGAATTACTCGGACCGTCTCTTGAAGATTTATTTGACAATTGCGATCGTAAATTTTCCTTGAAAACTGTCCTGATGATTGCTATTCAATTAGTAAGGAAAAAAACATTTGAAATCAAACTGATTCGATTTTCTGTTTTAGATCACTCGAATGGAATACGTTCATTCGAAAAATTTGATCTATCGAGAGTGAGTTTGATAGAAAGATGAATTACTCTCATAGATATGTTGTTTGTATTAGTGTTAAACCTGAAAATTTCCTTATTGGACGTTCGTCTACTCGCAAACAGCATTTGATACATATTATCGATTTCGGATTAGCAAAAGAATATATCGATCCAGATACTGGTCGGCATATTCCATTTCGCGAACATAAAAGTTTAACTGGTTCGTTCAGAATTAGGAATGAACTTTAACGACATTTTCATCTGTGATTTGACTTTTAGGAACAGCCAGATATATGAGTATTAATACTCATCTCGGAAAAGGTGAGGAGTTCATTCTGAAAATAACATTTGATATACTTTTATTGTAGAACAAAGTCGTCGAGACGATTTGGAAGCATTAGGGCATATGTTCATGTACTTTTTACGCGGTAGTTTACCGGTATGAGGGTTGTCATTTCTGCGAATCAGTTTGAATTGACGTCTTCCGTTTGCATTTTAGTGGCAAGGCCTAAAAGCCGAAACATTGAAAGAACGTTATCAAAAGATAGGTGATACGAAACGTGCCACGCATATCGACGTTTTGTGCCAAAATCATCCAGAAGAATTCGCAAAGTATCTAAAATATGTACGAAATCTAGACTTCTTCGAAACTCCAAACGTAAGTTTCATGGCCAGCGAACAAGTCAAGACGTAATCATATTCGTTTCCTTTCAGTACGAATATTTAAGAAAACTATTCAAAGATCTTATGGACGCGAGAAATTACGTATGTGATTACAACTTTGATTGGGTAGAGAAAATGCAGAAACTAACGAACCGAGTATGAAAAACGATCGATTTTCACATTCTTCTTTTCTTATTGATATCTTCCATTCAGCCATCCACCAATAATAACTCTCAATATCCAACATCGACTCAACCGGAGGCAACATCTAGTCCACTCGCCCGACAGACTAACAGAGTAAGTCAACTGATCACCTAAGAAGGCAATCATTTCGAATAGAAAAAAAAAACATTCACTTTGAATTTTCCCTTCCCTCTCAGACGGGCCAAAATGGTTCGGAAGTTTTGAATGCTCAGCTTTCACCATCATCACATCAAATGCACGGGTTAATCCAGGTATTTAAGTATCTCTTCGTCTGTGGACCCACACCTTTAGAAAGAATGCCTAATGTCAAAATACATTGAAAAACCCTTGAATAGCATATAAACTCTTACGTCTTTCTTTCTAGCCGGCCAATGCAGCTGATGAAGATCCTGGTCGAGAACATGCACGTATTATTTTACCATCATCTCCGCCCAACGTTGATGTTATTAGTGATACAAAGTAAGTGCTTGTCGGTTGTGCCATGAAGGTGCTGAAGTGAATTATTTTAGTCCGAAAAATTTCTTTTTTATTGATGAATATTCAAATAAGAAAGTGTAAGATGGAATTAGCAGACTCTTCTTTCTAGATTTGCTTCTTCTCCTTTTGAGATTGCCCGTAATTTTGATATCGATTTGTAAAATGTTGCTTTTGTTTAGGTGTTGTTGTTTTTTTAATCGTCGTACAAGACATGCAAATAACAAACAAACAAGGAAATAATTCGTCAAACATGGCATTCATTGTTTCAGAACAGTTAAACACATCAAAATACGACGTGTAAGTGAGCTGCTACTCATCTACTTCGTTTCCAGGGGAAAAAAAGGTTAGAGAGAACCCATGCCAAGAAGAAAACAACCATTTCAATGAAGAACAGCATGACCGTATGATGCTCTGCCATAATGTAATGATGAATATCAAATATCGACAAATCACTTCAGGCTATCGCGAAGATTTGATTTACCGTTGATGAAGAAAGTTTAATTTAAAGGTTAATCATTTCTCTTCATTACGTGAAATCTTGCCGAAGTTAAGTATACGACTAAGACGACGAAGAGTTTAAGAAAAGCAACACGCCTCTTTCTCATGTTCTTAATCATTAAGTAAAGAGCTTCGTGTCACAGGGTTTTATTGTCGCTTCCTCATCGGATGTTGAATAAGCTATCCGGATTTGAGAAGAAAAAAAAAGAAAACGTCGGTGTCATCAATCATTGATTTCAAGACCAAACGAAACTTTTGTCAATTATCTATTTCTATTTTAGTGTTATCAAATCGGTTCTATATCTTTGTATCTGCTCGTTTTCTTATCTTTTCGTACAGTGATTTTGGCGTTGGTGAAAACGATAACGACACAAAATCCGCTGTTTATTCCTTCCAATCGGCATTATGGATAAATTTTGCCGTTGCTCTCTTTTTGTTTGTTTGTTGTTATTGAGTGCGTGCGTGTGTATTATTGTATTTCGAATCATTTCTTCTCTCTCTCGTCTCTTACTGTGTCCACCTGCCCATTGTTATAACTTTTGCTTATGCCTTGTTCTCTACTTTCTCATTCTGCTAGTGTCTGTACTTGAGCATGCTCTGTCAAGCCCAAAAGGAGAAACCAAAACAAAACACACAAACTACCAAAAGATGGAATATTTTTTATTTCTTATCTGAGAAAACAACAACAATTAATCACCGAATTAATATTCTGAGAGAACAGTCTAGGTCAAATTCTATGTATATAAAAGACTGATAAGAACGCATACATACATACATATTTATGATCGAGAAAAAAACACAAATAAAATTCAAAAGGCGATTTAGTACGCACACTGTTTTTTTTCGAAACTCCTGTGTTCGAGCTTTTCCTTATTTTCTTTTCTTTTTTTTGTCAATATCTGATGTGTGTGAGTGCGAGTGTTTTCTTCTTCATTTTTCTGTACTAATTCTTACAGACATCAACATTTTTCTTTCTCTTTATCTTTCACTCTACGTTCGTCATATTTTCATTTACATTATCATTTGTTATGCGCTTCTATGGTATGTGTGTGTGTGCGTGTGCGTGTGTATTGAGAAAATAAAGACATTAGCAGTCAAATATCAAAGAAAATACATCTTGATTGTTGTTTTGTTTGAAGGTCATCTGGTGTGGCGATGAACGAAGATGAAGAAGCACCAAGTCTGGCCGAAATTCATATCGCAGCAAGTCATTTACGTTCGTTATCATTACCAATAACACCGATTCTAACCAGTTCAACATTAAATACTTTAACCGGAAGACATATTTATTTGAAATGCGAGAATTTCCAACGTACCGGATCGTTTAAAAGTCGTGGTGCACTCAATGCCGTCTTGAATGCAATGAAAGTTGATCCGAATGTAAAAGGCTTTGTCACACATTCGTCGGGTAATCACGGACAAGCTTTAGCATACGCTGCATCGATTGTCAAACGAGCATGTGTTGTTGTTGTGCCTCAAGGCACGCCTAAAAACAAAATAGATGCAATCGAACGCTATGGAGCCGAACTGGTTGTCTGTGAGCCGACGCCAGCAAGCCGAACAGCCACATCTCTACAGATCAGTCAAGAAAGAGATTATCTAATGATACCACCGTTCGATCATCGAGATGTTATTGCAGGTGAGACTCATTAATCTTCTTACATGTTTATTCGATGTATTATCTAGGACAAGGAACAATTGCTGTCGAACTTCTCGAACAATTACCTAATCTGGATGCGATTCTAGTGCCCGTCAGCGGTGGTGGATTGATTAGTGGCATTGCTTTATATGCTAAACGAATTAATCCGAATATACGAATCTATGCGTGTGTACCCGATGGGAAAATATTGGGAGAATGTTTAAAGGAACAGAAACGTCTATGGCCAAATCCTCCACAGTTTCTTCAAACAAAATGCGAGGGTACTGAACTTCTCTGATCTTTCTTTTCCTCACTTCCTGATTTTATTTCGTTTGTTCAGCTTGTCGTTTGCAACAGTGTGGTACACTCACTTTTCCGATAATGTGCTCCTTGGTTGAAAAGCAGGTCTTTAGTATATCAGATAAAACAATGATCGAAGCCACTCGTTTTGCTTTCGAACAACTGAAATTAGTTGTCGAACTCGCCGCCGGTTTGTCTCTAGGTGCCATACTTTCTCAATCCGATCAGTTAGACGCTGATGTTCGCAATGTTGCTCTTATTCTTTGTGGTGGAAATATTGATTTGAATGAAAAATTGCCTTGGCAAAACTAATTTTGTAATCATAATTCAGTACATCTTTGAGTATTTGTTATTGTCGTAGTTGGAGATAGATGTTGATTAATAAATCGTCGAAGATAATAGAATGAATTCAATGGACTATCATCTCTCGTATCATAACGCGCCTTTTCATCTTCAATACATCGACCCGAACGAATACTTCGTTCCAATATTCTCAAATAAGTACGCTTCTCATGGTCGATCGTTGAAGATTTGCGTTCAGGATTTGAACAAGCTATGCTGAGATCGGCTTCAGCTTCATTGATTTGTTTTAATGCTGTAATGTAATAAGTTCGTTCTCGGCGTTTATGTAAATAGCTATACATACAACTGCTCAATTTTTCCTTTTCGAAGAAAATTCACTTACTGTAAAATTCTGGGTTGTACAGCACAAATCACTATAAATAAACAAATTCCACAAATGGTTAATATCGTTAGAGTAATAAGAATAACTGCAAAAACATCCATCGATAACAATGAATGTCAACTTATTGAGACGCACTAGAGTTTCATCCAGCTCTTAACATTATCGAAGTCTGCTGAAATGTCACTCCAAATGGAGTCGTTCGAAGAGATAAGAACAAGCAACTCTATACATATGCAATAAGCCCGGAAACAATGAACAGCAACGTAAATCAACGCAGTCAGAACTCAATGAGAATGATGGATGGTAGTTTTATCTCTTCGTCGTTCTCGTGACATATACAGAAACTATTTGTAACTATTGCAAGTTGGACTAACATACATTCTCCTTTTTTTTTCTGCTCCCCTTTGTTCGTTGATGAAGCTCGTTTTGTTTTGATCGAACGACTGACTCGGAAAACAATGTCCAATATAAAGACGACTATTCATGGCCGTAAAACGAGAACGATCAATACAAACACCTGCTTTGTTGGACCAAAAAAAGAAACTCTAAATTGGCAAACAAAAGACACATCGAGAATACAAATGTCAATATAGATGACTTGACAAGAGAACAAGTCAAGACTGGGATAATCGATCGATGATGGTTGCATGCGAGAAATCTTCGGAGAATCAATCTTGATTAAATCTTTTGGTGATAATTGCATGAATTTCGATTCAGAAATAAAATCCTGCAGATGATTCACTGATTTGTTACTTGCGATATTCAGTCGCTATTGTCTTAACGAAGTGAATGAATCCGCATAGTTTTTGAAAAGTCTGTTCTCACAAGTGTAAAGACGTTGATCTTTTACATGTAGTTTTCTTTCCTCTTTCATCTTTGACATGTTCGAATATCTTTTATCATCACCGACAGGCGAACAGAAAGCTCATTAATGATTGACAATATTTTATGCACTAAAAGTTTGTCTATCAATGATTTGATGATGACTATGTTCTCGAGTGACAAAGCGGAATCTATTTAATGTTTCTAATTGCTATTCGACTAGGAATTCATTCATAGTTCCTCATAAATTAGTTGTATGTTCTTATTCGAACGGATGACATAGAAAAAAAGAAGAAGAAGAAGAAACGAGACAAGTAGAAAAGTAACATTCAAATAATGATGACGAAGATGAATTAAGTGGAAGCGACTAAGAGGATATGAAGAAAAGGTTAGTAGATTGCGCATGATGCACACACAGTCTGAAAATCAAGATAATTTAGATTAAACGACATATTGGTAAGAATTGAGAGAATTATTGTGTAAATCAATTCTATTCAGTTGAGCAATTAGTGTAACGATTGCCATTATGTTCATAGTTTACATAAAAATAACGAATAGAAGTCGATATTGTTTTTTTCCTTCTAGAGATATTATGTCTAAAACAACTCTTGATCTTTACCGATGTTACTTCGCGTTGGAAGATAGTCTTCAAGCGACACGCAAGCCAATCTCAAGCTTTTTTATCAACGATATCCTCGACTATTCGTACAGCATGTCCGCAGATGCGAAAAATCATGTGCGAAAAACGAAGTCGAATAAGAAAAGTCGAACAACGTTTACGGGAAAACAAATCTCTGAACTCGAGAAGAAGTTCGAAAGCAAAAAGTACCTCTCATCCACGGAACGTGCAGAAATGGCTTCATTATTAACAGTAACAGAGACACAAGTGAAGATTTGGTAAGAGGTTAAGAACGCTAAAAGGACATGCAGATTGCTTCCTTCTTTTTATCAGGTTTCAAAACCGTCGAACAAAATGGAAGAAGATAGAGAATATTCCGAGCACCATAGTTGCTGAACATAAACTGCAAGCACGACAAACGTTGTCCAATCATACATCTGCTGACAGCAGTGGAAATAGTACATGCAGTTCGATTAGTTCTCGTCGATCTGATCCACATGCGGACGATGTATGATCGGATTGTACCATACCGATTTGAAGATAATATATATTCCACACGGTCATTTTTTTTAAAATAAATATAAACTTGCCGGAGCATTTTCGCTTTTCTCGGTTGAGAAAATGTGTACTTGTCATGTTAATTCAACTTAATTTTACCATTCTTCACTTGGTATGACACCATTAGAATGAAAATAGCATTAGTCGTGTTCATTAACAATCTATTTTTGACTTTATATTTCCTCAAACCTACGGTTTATGGCAATCTAAATACCAGACACATGTACTTAAGTTCAAGTTTTCCTTGATAGACAAAAAATGATTCTAATTACTTTCATAGACACGATATCGTACTGATCGTTTCTTTTTCCTTGCACAGTAGCGCTAACTATTGAAATGCGAAGTTGATTTTAAGAGAGGTCGTTGCCTCTTTAAAGTGTAAAGCAATGGCAAAATTGTAAAAGAAAGCTGTAACTATCAACTATACATATAGTTTAATTGTTGTCTACTGTTTCATCAACATGTCGGACGAAGAAGCTGAACATGAAGAGGCTGAAGAAATGGAAAATGAAACGAAATCAGGTTTGTCATGTAAAATCTTTCATTTGACTCGCCTAATTTCTCTTCAAAACAGAGGGTGAGGGTGAAGAAGAAGAAAAATTGGAACATGGAGAAGAAGAAGCACAAGAAGAAGTACGTATGTTTCGTCTCGTCTTCCGAATTCTCGATCTTTTCCTAGGCCCGTGACGAAGTTCCCCTAACAGACGAAATCATCGCTCAATCCCTTTCATTACTAGCCAAAACGGGGAATGGGTTAGCACACGCGTATACTCGGTTCGAAGCAACTAATCGGTAGAGAAACGGTTTTCTTCTGATGAATATCGCTCGAAGTTATTTGTAGAAATCTAACGGATATCACTCGTCTTGAACCATTTGTTCATTTACGTTTCATCGATCTATCGAACAATGGCCTTCGCACGGTTGCTTCGTTAAGTCGTTTGAAATTTCTCTTAACATTAAAATTAGATTCGAATGAATTATCAATGTTCGATTTACCACCCTTTCCTTACTTACAAACACTTCGCTTAAGTGACAATCGCATCAAATCTGTGAAAGGCATTGAACAACCACGATTAGAAATACTTAATCTGAATCGTATGGCGAAGATTGATTTTTCAGAGAGAACATGAGACTATTTCATCTTTCTTTTAGAGAATCAAATCGACAGTTGTGAAGGCTTGGAACAAAGTAAACTACCGAATTTAATGACGCTCGAAATGCGTCAGAATCGTCTGACAACAACCAAGGGAATAGCATTATTGAACTTAAAAAATCTATTTCTGGTAATTGTTGTCGAGATTCTTTGACAAAATGACTTATTGACGTTTGTTTAGGCTGCGAATGAAATCACCAAACTGGAAGATTTACAAGATTTAAGTCGATTGACAACACTGCATTTACGTGACAATAAAGTAGGAACATTGGATGGTTTTAGTGAAAACATGAAGCAATTGCAATATGTCAATTTACGTGCGAATGAAGTCACTGATCCTGAAGAATTGAAGAAATTGGCTGTGTTGCCAATGTTAAGAGCACTTGTTCTGTTAGGTAGAAGCATCAATGAATGAAAACTCGGTTTATTCTTAGACTAATGTTTGATTTCTAGAAACACCTCTATCAGAAACGGATTCCTATCGAACGGAAGTTTTAGTTGCGCTCGAGAAACTTGAACGGTAGGTTGATTTTCTTTTGATAACTTTGAATATTTTTGTTGTCTTAGACTGGATAAAGATCAATTCGATGAAGATGAGCGAGCCGAAGCAGATGACGAACGAAAACGTCGTGCTGACGAAGCTCAAGAAGCACAGGAAGCAGCCACGGACGATGGTTCGAAACAGGAGGAAGCTGCTGACAAAGAATGAACTTCGTTTTGCCTATATGCATGTAGTATGAAAAGAATCTTTTTTTCACATTTAAATAAACCATTTGTTGAAACAAACACATCAGTCTCATGTGCACGGAAATCGAATTAGACGCATATTCAACTGCCCGGTCGGAGAGCGTCATACGATCAAGTAAAATAGAATCAGACAACATTGAGATGACTAGCGGGCATCAAGAGCAAGTAAAGTGATTTGTCAGCAAGTGACCATGATCAATAGGATGAGTTCAAATAGAATCCGTTCGCTGTTATCTTGAGATGAGAGAGAATGAAAGACACCGGCAAGGCAACGATAGATGAACATTGAATGGTTATTTGTAAGTAGGTGAAAAGATATTCGTGCAAATTTGCTTGTGCATTCGTATCTGATACCATTCGATTTCGTAATCTTTAACCTTTACAAAATAAATATGAGTTATGTACGCAATGTGAAGAACAATCGAAGAAAAAGGTGTAGACATATATCTAAAGAAAAACTATTCGATTACCGAAACGATTCAATAATGATCAAGAAAAAAAGAAAGAAAATGATACACAAAGAAGTTTCTTTTTTATCTTTACTTTCATTTATTCCCTTCTATTTATATAATCAAAAGAAAGCTGTATGTGTTAGAAAGTAAGTCTAATATTGGTTTCACTGAATATAATTAGAAATAAACAATCTAATGTCTTTCGAATTGCACGATAGTTCAATTAGATGATATAACACATCGATATACACTTATGCTTTTAGCACATTGATGAAGCAGAACAATTGATTTGCGGCAGAGGAGATATCTAATGAAAAAACCTAGTTCGATGGTGATGATGATGATGACTCGCTATACCTTCTGTAGATCATTCTCAGGCCAAAAAACAAAAACATTCAAATAGATCAATCACTGCCAGACATCCAAATGTTCAATCGATCGATCAGTTCGTAATTGTCATTTACGATGTTATTCTACTCGTACATCATTCATATCGGTGGACTAGACGAAACAGGATATTCGATGATCGATCGATTTAGAAAACTGAAATCGACGATCACGAGTTATGAAGACGACTCGATATAACAAGTTTAGCAAGCGAGATGGTAGAAGTATACCTGGCCGAATAACTGAACTGATGAATTCAATAACCTTATTGATTGACACTGTATGGATAAGAGAAATAACATACAATTGATGTTATTTCAAGGTCAGTTCAATCGTACGTGTATGTACACTTAAAAGCGCGAGAACGAAGAAAAGTAATGCACCATTAGCTGTATATATGTACAGTATATATGATTGACAGGGGAGAGAGAGAGAGAGGAACAGTAGTAAATGAGTAGACGAGGAAGAGAAAGAGCGCGTCCTCGTCAATTTCATTCCTTGATAATATTATATGGTTATGTTTAGAAAAACACCTCCCATCAGATTATCATAGGTTATTTTTATATTCAATTCGACCATGAATCGTCCTTTTCTCTCAAGTAGTTACAATTTAATTTACCTGTCAAAGAATGACTTTCATCTTTTTTTTCTTCTAAAGTCATTCCTACTAGTTTCACATTGACGGATAGAGATAATGAATGCTGTCATCGATGTGTAATTTGAGACGTTCAGCGACTGATAGAGTCGAGAAACATATTCTGCAAGATTACAGATGCATCGTTTGGTGAAATCAAGGTTACTTGTCTTCTGAGCATTCGTACAGTTCAGTTGTATGTCTTTAATCAATGAGAATACTCAGTTCGCTTTTCAATATGCTAATAAGTATTCATTATTCTTCAGTTTCAACTGCTCTTCTTTTCTTTCTTTCTTGCTAGAATATATAATTAAAAGTTTTTTTTTATGCACTGAACGAAACACTGATGTTATAACACTTAGCTGTGTAAGCAGAGAAGAACATATTGTCACAGATGTTGTTGAAGATAAAAAATAGTCCATTCCTTTTTCTTCTTTCGTTGAATATTGAATAGCAAGAGAAATCTAAGAAAGTTTATTGCCTCTTGACGAATGTAGCAGCCGTGTAAGCGTTACCATTACGTCATACATATGTATATGAACTAAAAAAATTTCTCTTTCGATGAGAAAGTCATGGTTCTATTCAATGGCAACATGTGTTGATCAATGCTGACGTTAACTAATACAGAAAATGTTTGAAAGAGATTATGTTATTTCCAAGTTGACTAGGTATGGGCGTGCGCATGCATGAGTATTGCATATTACATATCCATGTCTATCTACTTTTCCCTCTTCCATTCTGGCAATGCATGCAACACATGTCTCGAATACAGTACCTTCTGGTAATAGAACATGAACGTGAGACTGATTTGTAAGTATCTTTAAACATATATGTGAAGGTTGACTAAAGCCCTGCAGTTTTGTAAACTTGAATCAATCAATCAATCAGTATGATGATGATGATGATCAAAAAAAGGCCGTCTTCAATCACATCATTTTCAATATGTCTAATTTTTCAAGTGGTATCCTGGAGTGCATATTGAATTTCGTTTTTTTTCCTCCTCTCTGCGTTCAGTTAACTTTTTTTTCAAAGCGACTAGTTAATTTTCGTTTTTGTGTCGTATGCCACTTGATCAATGAACGATTGAATATGTAGATAGAGAGAGAGGGGGAGAGAGAAAGAGAATTATGATTATTCCCTAGCGAGAGAGAAAAAAAAAGAAAAGAGAACAAATGAGTGAGCAGTCCTGAATAAACTTACTTTTGTTCAAGATGAAATTTGTTCACTCAGAAAAAATTAATGATGTCTCTGATAAATATATAACTGCATTTCTTCTTCTTGTCATCTCCCGATAACGCGCCTGATTGTCGCTCGTACGTATGTCTTAGCGTTTAATGATTATTACACACCTATTTGCACAGAACTGTACATGATAGCGATCCTCTATTTGCTTTTTTTCTCCCTCACAGTCTAGTGAAAGATCTTCTATCTACACTCGTCATTTCCGCTTGTCAAACTGTGTCATTGTTACAAGGCTACAATGAAAGCGACGCAAGAGAGACAACTCACATAATCATGTCTCATTTCTTCCGTTTCTTTTTTTTTTTGTACGTCGAAACTTGAATAAGAAAGTAGTGTACATTAAGTAGAGAAAGTTTTTTTGTATGAATGTGCTAATCACTGCTTGTGTGCATGATTGAATTTCGAGTATTTCATACAATTATGAGTAATGTTCAAAACTACCCCTTCAGTGCTAAAAAGAACAGTAATGTATGTATGTTTATGTTTCTGACTGTATCTTAGAAGATTGAAAGTGACCGATACTGTTCGAGCATGTACATATTGAATTAGATATGCTTGTTCACTTGGAGAAAAGAAAAACATAACATGATCGATGATCATGTCAGGTTTTCATCTGATTAGAAACTATTTAGCACCTGTCGTTCGCAGACAAATGCATCATTAATATCTCTTCTCTTCACGCATGTCTTTCGATTTCTATTTAATGAAAATGAACCATTCTCTTTCAAGATCTGTATTCTTAATAAATTATTGATTGAACGATGTTCAATAATTTATTTGTTTTATTTATTCTCCTATTCTTTTCGTTTATCGCTTGTGATCCTATTGAGTTATCCAATGTAAGTATACGTGAACACACACCAGTTGGTCAGTTGTTGGTTCGATTGAACGGCACAAGTACACAACGAAATGCGTTTCGATTTGTTAGTAACAATTATCGAGATATTCAACGATATTTTTCCTTAAATGCTTCAACGGGTGAACTACGCATTGCGATGGACATCGATCGAGAGATCATCTGTGCACATCGTCGTGTTCATTGTCAATTTTTATTAAAAGTTTTCGAAATATTCCATGAGAAACTTTATCACATACCTGTTATCATCGAAGATATCAATGATCATCGACCGATATTTCCATATCAATCATCGCCAGTGGAACTGCACATATCAGAAAACTCGCCGGCGCATCAATCGAAACTTTTCATTCAACAAGCCTACGATCAAGATCAAATGGATAATCAAAAACAATTAAAATATCAATTGAAAAATTTTGACAGCAACTTTCCATTCACTCTCGAAGTTAACGACGATATTTCTAATCGTTTAGCTCTTGTATTAGTTCAACCATTAGATAGAGAATCAATTGATTCATACAATTGTACGTTGTATGTTGTTGACACAGGTGGACACGAAGAACAATTACAAATGAAGATTATCATCGATGATGTCAATGATCAATCGCCAATGTAAGTGATTTCATTTAACTCGAAAGACGCTCATTCTTTTTGATGTTCGTTTCAGTTTCGACAGCAGCACATACTCAGTGGAGTTATCGGAAAGTACGCCGATCAATACGACTATTCTTCGTGTTCATGCCACCGATGCAGATATTGGTTTGAATGCACGCATTACGTATGACTTTACTGATGCGTCGAAACAGTTCAGTAGTATGTTTTACATTCACAATGAAACCGGTATTCTTCGACTTCGTTCATCCCTCGACTATGAACAACGCTCGTCATATATTTTCTATATCGAAGCTCGAGATTCCGGCAAAGAGATTCGTTCATCTCAAACGCTGATTAATATCACCATTCTTGATGAAAATGATTGTTATCCTGTCATTTCATTTCGTTTTCTTCCGGATCTTTACTACAATTCATCAGCCGATGTTCTCGAAATCTCCGAAACGTATCCAATCGATAAGTTTTTCGTTCAAATCCTCGTTACCGATCTAGACAGTTCTCTGAACGGACACGTGCGTCTTTGGTTTGATGTACTCGACGCTCATCCTTCATTGACCAATCATTCGTTCGATTTCTATCAGATTGATAATTTTACCTATTTTCTCAACCGTACTCAACCCTTCGATTTCGAAACTCAACAGCAATATCGTTTGAAGTTTCTTGCCGAAGATCTCAGTCCAAAAAAGCCATTGCGAACCACGAAATTCCTAACTATCAATGTTCGCGATGAAAACGATAATCCTCCTCAATTCCTGCATTCATTCTATCATTTGTCTATTCATGAAAATAATGAATTGAACGCCATTCTAACCAAGATCGAAGCGTTCGATTCGGATAATGGTGACAATGGACGAATTCAGTACGATATTCTCAGCAATGAAACATTTTTACCATTTGATATCGATCCGAAAACAGGCATTCTGCGTTGTTTGGAATCGTTCGATCGAGAGAAACGTTTATCATATCATTTCGAAATCCTTGCTCGAGACTTCGGTTCGCCCAAAAGTCTTTCTTCGAAAATTCCCGTCGAAATCGAAATCAAAGATTTGAATGATAACAAGCCACGATTCGAGCAAGAAAATTACGAGTTTTCCATTCGGGAAGACTTTGAACGAATGAAAACCATCGCTCGTATCCAAGCATACGACCACGATTTCAATCCACACTTAATCTATCGAATCGAAAGCGATGTGAACAAATTCGGCATTCATCAAAATGGAGAACTTTACCTTCAAGAAACACTCGATCGAGAAATTCAAGATCAATATCACTTTATCGTCACAGTCGACGATACTCTATACAGAACATCGGTCTCCGTTCATATTCAAATCTTAGATGTCAACGATTGTCAACCACGCTGGTTAAGTCCATCAGAAAATCGAACAGTTCTTATTGTAAATAAAGATGTATTAACCATCGGAATGAGTATGATGAAATTGCAAGCAGTTGATAATGATGACATCGCTAATGGCAATGGTTTAATAACTTACTCTTTAGAAGATACTCATGAGTTCTTTGATATCTTCAACAACGACGAATTGGTTTTCAATTCTACTCCCACCATCGGACGATATTTATTGAAAGTCTATGCGAATGATCACGGAAAAGAAGTGCAACATTCTTCACTGATTGAAATCGATTTATTTATTGGAAATAATCATACCAATGGAAGTGTTTTCTACGATAAATTTTACAAAATCAATTCGTTGTCAACGATGAAACGCGTGATTTTGCTGGCCACATTCTTTCTTTCGGTTACGTTCATTCTCGTTTTCATCATTTCAATTATATTCATTATGATTTGTCGATATCGAAAACATAAATATCTCTATTATGTGAAATGCAATGGACAACAAAAGATGACAATGATCGAAAATCGTCTGACGCGATCAAGTTCGAATTCGTCAAAATTGAGTTTGGTATGATAAAAACCTAATTCGTTTCCTTTTAATAGCAAATGTTTTGCTTTGCAGGAAGATCTTCAACAGAAACGCTTTCTCGACCATTCGTCGTCACCTTCGTATATCGGTAATAGACATTGCATGCATTGATTTCACCTTGAAATGAACGAGTCAAGAGAAAAACAAAGGATAAAAGTTTTTAGTAAATGAGTTCGTCTCACGCATCGACAAGATGAAAGACGAACGTCCTCCATTCTTTCGATAGTGAACAGAAATGATCAATAAAGAGAAAATGATTGTACTTTAATTTTCTTAGGTACGAATATCTACACTCAACATCATCAAATCCCATCAATCATCCAGCCTACAAGTGATTATTATAGTAATAGTAGCAAGCATGAAGAAGGTTAGATTCGTTTTCTTTGATGTTCGTGTTGTTTTCGGATGTGCATGTCTTTTTCTTAGATGTCGACGAATGGACGGATGAACAACGTCAATCGAGTTTGACGAATCCGAACACTGAATGGTCAATTGAAAAGATTCTCTATCCTGACTGGTTGTACAAAGATGTGATCGTTACATCAATGAAGCCTTTGAACACTTCGACATTTACGGAGTTGAATTCCTGTCAGACGTTCACAACAAATGAAAGTGCAATGAGTAGTGCAAGTAGCGGCAGACGAACGATGTCATCGAACAGTCAACCATCGCCTAAACAAGTTCGATTCGGTTATCAAGATCATATCCGTTCACAGCCGCATTTGAATACAACGATACGACAATTCAAATCAGGAATAATGACGACACTCTCAGCTGATGAATCACCACATACATTCATTTGAATGTTCGATGTGTTTTTTGTTTTGTTTTTCTTTGATTTAGTACAGTTCTTCGCTTTGTTTTTTTTTCTTTTCATTTCGGTGTCTCTTTTCTATGTTGGTATGATTATGATGATAAGAAAAAACGGAGTTGACTTTTCTATGATAAATTATATTATTTATTTTGACGTATGACTGCTGAAGTGAATCAAATGAATACTTCCTAATTAGATTACTAATCCATATTAATTATAGTATGAAATGTCGTCACTGATTCGATTCGCAAGACTTTGATCGGAATTGTGTTTCGGTTTCTTTTAACCAACTTGTATCGTACTATTATTAATGTAAACGCATACTCTATCTTATCAGTCGTCGGTACTAATGCTCTTTCGACTCTTCTATCGTATGATTTTTACACGCTGGACGTATTTTTAATTCAAAAGAGCACATGCAGTTGGTGCACGCCTACAGAAAAAGAAGCAAAGCCGAGATAGGAACAATCACACTTCTTTTTTCTTTCTTGGGTATTTTGTTCGACTGTAGGTTGGCTGTAGACGAAACGACTCACCCACTCAGCCAACGCATGTCTTCTGATAAAATCTAACCTTGATAGAAAAATCGTAGGGTGACTGGCGATGGAAGAATGTATTTATTTGACGCACATTTCGTTCTTTTGACTATTAACGATGAGTAGCAACGGGTATACAAACGGACATTCAACGCGAAAAATCAATTTCGGGGCGGGACCAGCTCAGTTACCAGTAGAAGTATGATTGAGACGTTCGTATCTCTCCAAGGAAATCGCTTGTTTTCGATAGGTTTTAGAAACTATTCAAAATGAATTTCTTGATTTTAATGGATCTGGATCAAATGTTATGGGTAGAGCACAGAATATAACTACATTTTCATTTTTATGTCGATATTTGTTGTTTTCGAACAGAACTTAGTCATCGGTCGTCGGCATTCGCCAAAATTATCCAAGAAGCCGAACGCGATATTCGAGAAATATTGTAAAGAAATTTAAATTCAGTGTTTTTCAAAACTTAACCGTCAATTTTAGAACGATACCTGATTCGTATGCTGTTCTGTTCTTGCAAGGCGGCGCTACTGCTCAATTCAGTGCCGTTGCATTAAATTTCCTCAATTTGAAACCGTCGAAAACAGCTGATTATCTTGTCACAGGTTATTGGTCAGAAAAAGCGGCGAAAGAAGCCGAAAAATTCGGCAAGATTAATTGGGTTGTGCCAAAGTCTAGCAAGTACCAAGGTAATTGTATTCAAACAAAACCAAAATATCGCTTAATAAACGCTTTGAATGAAATAGGTGTACCAGCCGAAGATACTTGGAAATTATCTGAAGAACCGTCGTACTTTTATTACTGCGCAAATGAAACAATTGACGGAGTCGAAATGGAGAATATCCCAACAGTTGTACCGAAAGATGTACCGATCGTGTGCGATATGTCATCGAATTTCTTAACACGGCCCTTCGATGTCACCAAAGTAAACAAAATAATACTCTCATTTTACCTTCAACATATCTATTCTTTCTCATAGTACGCCGTTATCTTTGCCAGTGCCCAGAAGAATTTCGGTGCAAGCGGCCTTGTTCTCGTTATCCTAAGAAAAGATTTGGTGGAAAACAATACGAATAAATCAATACCGATCATTTTGGATTACAAAGTGCAAATTGCCAATGAATCAATGTACAATACTCCACCGACATTTTCGTAAGTTCTGTTTATTCCCATTTCGTCCTAACTCTACTTTTCCTCCTTTAGAATCTATGTTGCAAACAAAATGTTTGCTTGGACTAAAGCGCAAGGTGGCTTGAAAGCACTGAATCAACAATCGGCTAGCAAGTCTTCGCTCGTATATGAAACAATTGATGAATCGAACGGTTTTTATGTGAATTCTGTCGAGAAGAACTACCGTAGTCGTGTGAACATTCCATTACGTATCGTCACCAACGGTACAACTAACGAGACACTTGAAGCGTTGTTTCTTGCTGAAGTAGTCAAGTCGAATATGTTCGAATTGAAAGGTCATCGAGCTGTTGGCGGAATTCGTATAAGTCTTTACAATGGCATCACAGTTAAAGAAACGGAAAAATTAGTAAATTTTATGAGAACATTTCAAGCAAAGAATAATTCAGTCTAGTAGATATTTGTTTTTATTTTACAATAGAAAACTGTAGTTATGAACGTGAACGCGTTTTCATTGTTAAATAACGTTGTAATTCCTAGAAAAAGAAAAGAATTGTTCTATATTTTAAATTAAAAGTGATTGACTTACAGCCAGCTTTTGTTCTCGCATTGCATCAATCGAAGCATCAGCATATTGAGGATCACGCCCGTAATCTTGCAGCAACGATGGATCACGTTTCTCAACCTTGAAAATAAAGATTTTATCAAAAGTAAGTAGACGAAAACACATTTACTTCTTGGGGAAATTGTTTGCAAAACGTCGCCCTCCACATGGCGAAAGGTGAGCTAGTATAAAACGTTGATTAAATAAAAAGCCTCGATGGCACTAAGCCTTACTTTTCATTCATCGCGTCAAGATCAAGATCCTTGATAGGCGGTGCACCAATTTGTTCCTCAGTTTCACTACCAGACTTGACATACAGTGGTCCGAGATGATCTATTTGTGGCTTTTTCCTAGGAAATAATGATCGATGATTAATATACGATCTCATTACTTCTTACTCGGGCAGTTTCGTATCGAATAGAAGATGATTTAGTACAGATTTCAGGTAGACCGTATCTTTTTCACTGTATGACTAAAAAAGACAAGGATATGAATTGAGAAAATGTGTCAATAACTTGTTACCAGCAACGTCGCGCCATGATAAAATGCGAGAAAGCGAAGTGTTTTATAGATTGTCTTTTTGTCATTCGGCTGAAAACTCTAATATAAAACAAGAGAACAATGAGATGTGTACCACCGATGGGTTTCGAACGACGGTCATGGCGATTCCTTACTTGAAATTCATCATATTTTGATCCGACAATTACCAACGGAATACGAAGAGGTTCAACAAGATCTCTGTTCTAAATAGCAACTAGACAGATGAAGATATCGAATATTCGATAATTTGACAAACCGCGTCACCAATTCGTTTCACAATTGACTCTTTGAGTTTGTCTTTTAGAGTGGGATTTTGTTTTGATGCTTCACTAATGCAATACTTGACTCGTTTGGTTATTGCTTCATATAAAGTTTCATAAGTATGCCATAACTCTTGCGGCCGAGAGAGGTCGAGTACAAGTACTACGGATGCATTTCTAAATGTTTGAAGATGATTCAAGGTGATTTCAATTTGGAAAAATGACATTTACGCAATAGTTTCTGGTGTCAGAGCAACATCGATCAATTTGGCAAGAAATGTACCATCGCCCAATTCCCACAAATGACCAATATCCTTTCCTACCTGTGAGAAATGTTATATGAAGGAGAGGAAAGTGCACCATACTGTATCGGCTGTTTTCGGTTTTCGTGCATAGTTGTAATCAAGTGCAATTGTCGGTTTCGCTGATTCACTTGTTCTACATAAAATAAACATTACAGTGAATAATTCAATCGAATATGTACAAACCTTTCTAAGTAACGTAGAATCATCGTTGATTTACCCTGAAATATTGATATTATATTTGAAACGGAAATCAAAGTACAATTCATTTTACCCCACTGCGACTACCAGCGAACAGAACAGTATTTGATTCTGTTGGTAATGTTTCAGCTACGAAAAATAACGAACTTTAATTACATAAAATCCATCTCCCGAATGTATACCTTGTTCTCGACTTGCAACGATCTCTCTCGCCGCATCCCACAGTGATTTACCACTACTACCGCCTCTATTTCAATAAATCAACTAGAAATTCTACAACATAAAAGATTCAACAATACCCTAAATCTGTTTCCTGTTTTTTCCGTCCACCATAGAAATTCTCATCATGTCTAAATACACTGTTGAAAGCAAAACTTCATAATCTTTCGAAGATAGAAAACCTTTTATTCGTTTGTACATCATCATCATCATCGTCATCTTGGATACGTCGTGGCATGTTTATGAATAGATATTATTTCCGTTCAAAACTAATACCATGCAAATGCTTATATCTAAAGTAACAACCCTCATTTTATTTCTCCTCACCTGCGACATCTGTGCATTGTGCGTTAGACAATCGACGCATTATCGTTGCTCCGACAACAACAGTTCTGATGATTGAAAAGAAAAAGAAAATAAATGCGAGCTTATTCGTTCGGTTTGCTTTTGCACATCTTAAATTGATAAATATTGATAAGATTATTTAATCTCTTGAGCATGTTCTAATTCAAAGCGTCGATGAACATTGAACAGTCCTATTGATGAAAAGAGAGAAAACTCTGCAGATTACTGCGTCTGTTCCTCTCACGTCGATTGGAATAATGAGATTTCTCTTTTTTTTTCTCACAGTATTTCGATTAAAAATGATGACTTACGGCGCTTTTACCGCTTCATACATCTCAACCATGAAAAGTGACAGTTGTTGTTTTGCTTTTAGATGTTGAAAAGAACTTTTTTAGTCGGATTCTTAACTTTAATTAACTACCGGTGATTAGATACAATTTCTTTCAATGGAGAGTAAGATCTTTTCCTTTGAAATCTCGCTCCGACATTGTCTCTCTTGTAGAATATCGTATACTGGGAAAGAAAGGTGAAGGAACGTTCTCAGAAGTTCTGAAATGTCAGAATGTACGCGATGGAACGTACTGGGCAGCGAAAAAGATGAAGCAATTGTATAAAAGGTAAACTGCGAGTGTCTCTTTCTTTTCCGTTTTTTATTATTCCGTCATGTTGCAGTATGGATGAAATTCAGCAAATTCGTGAAATACGTGTTTTGAAACAACTCAATGGTCATCCGAATATCATCTTCCTTCGTGAAATAATCTTGTAAGTGATTTGATTATTGTGTATTCGCATTCGATTGTCAATGCGTTTACCCCTTCAGTGACAAACGATCAGGTGTACTATGCTTGATATTTGAACTAATGAATCTGAATCTATACGAATATATTCGCGGCCGACAACGATTGCTATCGAGTGAAATTGTATGCAAATTTATGTATCAATTAATTAAAGCTCTCGAGTTTCTACACAGGTATTTCATCGTAACTACTTTTCACAAGAGAAACTTCGTTCTTTTCTTTTCGTTTTCTAGACACACCTTCTTTCATCGCGATGTAAATTTGACGAGATTGCAATTTGAAACTATCTTGAGAGAACATTTGTATGCTTCTAGGTCAAACCCGAGAATATCCTGATCAAAGATGATATTTTGAAGTTAGCTGATTTTGGATCATGTCGACAAACTCTATCCAAACAACCATTTACCGAATACATCTCAACTCGATGGTAAATACATGAGAAAATGAACATCATTCATATTTAACTCCGTTTTCTTTCTATCTCCTATTCAATTAAGGTACCGGGCGCCAGAATGTTTACTTACAGATGGATACTATCGAAATCAAATGGATATTTGGTCTGCCGGTAAATTGTGAAACAATTTCCGATCTTATTCTTATAGGTTTATTTATACCCAAAGGTTGCGTGATGTATGAGATCATCACATTGAAACCGTTATTTCCTGGTAGCAACGAAATCGATCAAATGAATCGAATTCATGACGTGTTGGGTACGCCGTCGCCTAGCGTACTCGACAAATTTCAACAGTGAGTATTTTCACCTTAGTCATGAATGAAAACCCGAAAATTTACCATTTAGCCGAAATACGGCGATCGATTTCAACTTCCCTCCCCGTGCCGGCACTGGCATTGCTCGAAATCTTGCACATTGCACGTCCGACACAGTTGATCTCATTAATCAACTATGCATTTATGATCCAGATCATCGTTTATCAGCTGCGAAGGCTCTCCGACATCCATATTTCGAGGTGATACGGTAAGTATCCAACAGAATCACTTGAGTTCAATCCTTCTTACGTTTTCATAGCGCCCAAGAAGCTGCTCAATTGCAGGAACAACAGAATATTCAATTAGAAAACGGAGTTCGTCTAGTGAAAACCAGTGAAGATCGATATGAACGATCCGATTCGAGTGATAGTAAATCGAATGCAGCAGACGAAAGTATCTCTCCGAGATCCAACCCTCACATGTCGTCAACATTACACCACTCGCCAGTAATGAGACCTGATGTGAATCGAGTATTCCTTCATTTCTTGATTGAACTGAATAATAGAATGCGGTTTTTTCTTCTTCCTAGTTAATCTATGTCCCAGGCAAAAGTCAATCATTAGTTGATGCTGGTATTCAAGGTCAACCTATGAAAAAATCCATCAAACCGTATCCAATGAATACGAAGATGAAATATACACATTCGAATCCTCCTCAATCACATGCTAATCATGCACAAACGTTTTACAATAGTCTATCGTCATTAGGAACAAATCATTTACATTATCAAACTCACGCTACTCGAAAAACAACGAAAAACGGTCCTACGCCGTTTCTACCATCGGTATCAGGTGCTTCTGCTTTTTCCAATTATTCAACGAATAGTGGTCAATCTTCCTCAATAGTCAATACCAAAGTAAATTATCAGCCATTCTTCTGAACTTGCGCACGATCTTTTTTCTCATTATAGAACTCCTCTCCGGCCAAAAATCTGGTTGGCTATTATCCAATCATGTCCTATCGGCCATACAAAAAATGACTTTTATCCGCATGTCTCGTATGAAATCTTGTACATTGCTTTTCTTATCGTTTGTGACTATACATATTCGAAATGAAGATTTTATCCAAAGAGAAAACAGCGAACATCTACGTATTGAGAAAATTCCATTTTGTTTATATCAATCATTTTTATGACAGAAAAAGACAAAGAAGAAAAGTAATATTCTGAATAAAATAGAACTACAGAAGCAAGAAAGAAGATAGATATGCACATGAGTTAAAAATTATGCCACTGTTCAACGCGTAATCATCGACTAGAGATTTTGCATGAGAAGTTTGTTATTTTCTTTTTGACACTTATGATGATTTGAAGTTTGAGAAATCAAGTCGAAGAGGAAGCGATGGCGCTTGCGATGGTGAGTTCATCGATGAAAGATAGGATTTTGATGAATAACTCGATTCCTTTTCATCTTTTTGTTGCTGTTGAAGTTGCTTCAATTGTTGTTGACGACGAATAGCAGTTTCAAGTCTCGTACGAAGATCCGGTAGACTTTGAAGAATAAGTCGAAATTCATTCGGATATATTGGAATTAGGGACTGAACACGATCAATAACATAACTGGTTAAACGTGCATTGGTATTTGTTAGTTTAACAGGCGATGATGATGATGATGCAGGGTCAGGAAGGAAATTGATAAATATTGGAATGATTAATGATGCTAAACGTATACCTAAACATGAAAATGCATTAAGAATTTAACCAACAGAGAGTACAGGAATACATACGTAGCGTTGAATCAACAGCTGCTAGAAGTGTTTCAAATATTTTCAAAATTTCAATAATCTGCTGATGTTGAGTTTCGTTTAACTTCTTCAATTCATTGAGCAACAACGGTGTAAACAGCTGTATTAATTGATTACGCACGGAGATATTCGAACATTGAAATAACTGGTTGAGACATTGTAGAACACGAATATGAGTCTAAATCAAACCACAAGATTTGATTTGGAAAACATTCGAAATGTATTTTTTACTTCGGGATCTTCGTCATCAAACGCTTTTCGATAGAAATCAATACATTGTTCAGTCAATTGAATAGATGTTGAATTAATCATCAATGACGTTAAAGATTGAACAAAATGTCCATTATCAGAAAGATTCTTATCCATGACTAGAGCAAAAGAAAATTATCTTTCGAGGTTGTGACACGCTCTTTACTTACGATTGGCTCTGAAATTTATGATCGTAACTATTGTACAGTAGAGAATATTATTATCAATTGTAGTCGAGAAGATATTTTCGAGAAATTGATTGATTGCGGTTAATAAAGACGTTTGGTAGTCATTTTTGGTTGACAGGAGGACATAACTTGTCGATAATAACAATTGTAAAATCACAGGAATCAATGCTTGCAGACCTACGACAATCATTCGAACTTTTCTGCACAGATTCAACTAGTTATTTTTACCTTCAGTTGTAGTGCACAGTGTAATTAACTCACTAAGAAGTTTGACATTAGCTAAGAACAAATTGTTGATTTGTTGATTGTCAGCATTTGATTTCATCGAAAGTTTCATTTGAAAGATAGGTCCTAGTTGTAAATCGCCAGCGATGTTTGGATAGTAACTAATGAGAACACAGATAAGTAGTTCCAATGATGCAAACAAGAAGGATTCACCGGGCACCAGGTGATCCTCGTTAGCAGTGGCAGCGATTTGGGAACATGAAGGTACAATGTGAAAGATTTTATCGACTATTTTCAAGATTCGAAGATGAGTTTTCAAATCCGTACGAACGAAATATAAACTAAACATCGATAGATCAGATATTTTCATCAAAACTAAGTTAGTTTCATCTTACCGATGAAGAACGTTGAGTATTTCAATACACACCGGCATAGTCAATTGATTGGTCGCTATTTCTGCTTGAAGTAAATTAATCAATGATGATAGGATATCCTCAATTGTTTCATCAGTTTGTTCGGATACTGAGATGGACAGTGCTTCGATGCAACAACCCAGAAGCATCGCAAAAATGTCTTCTCTCTTTTCAGGAAATGTTCGAATTTTATTTGTTAAAGTTGATGTGATAAATTTCGTCATTAAACTATCGCGNCAATTGATTGGTCGCTATTTCTGCTTGAAGTAAATTAATCAATGATGATAGGATATCCTCAATTGTTTCATCAGTTTGTTCGGATACTGAGATGGACAGTGCTTCGATGCAACAACCCAGAAGCATCGCAAAAATGTCTTCTCTCTTTTCAGGAAATGTTCGAATTTTATTTGTTAAAGTTGATGTGATAAATTTCGTCATTAAACTATCGCGTTGTCGATATCCGATTAGTTTCTGATTGGCTGCTAACGTTTCCAATTCATAGTGATGTTCGCCAAGCCATTGAGTGGTAGCCTGCATAACTGATGCCCAATTTGCTTTGTAAATTGTTCGTGTTAGGTCGAGATTTGATTCAGCGGAATAAAAATTTCCGCCATGAGAATTTTCGTCAATGGTATTTCCACCGAATTCACTAGGCAGAATTAAAAATGCATAATCTGTCAAAGCAGCAAGCCAATGATGAATGAGAACGTTCAGTTCAGGTTGAACAAGAATCAGTAGATTGCTATTCGGACTATTCTTTTCTTGATTTTGTCGTTCGGTAGCAACATTGTACACGTCGGCCCATGCGCGGAGAACAGCTAGATTTTCAATAGTTAGCGCATTTTCACTGTAGACCATTGATGTATCATTTTTATGTTGTTGAATTGAAGTAAACTTTTGTAAGGACGAAACCAACAATTGATGAACACGGCGAAGGTCGTTCAAATCGTGTGCAACACCGCTAGATATCCACGTACTGCATACGTCACAAGCTTGGGCAGTAACGTGTGATGATGTGTCTTGAGAAAATGCTGGCCGTAATGCAGCGCCGACTTGTGCTTGATATTGTTCAAGGATGACATGACCGGGTAGATCGATATCTTCTTCAACATGAGCAAATTTCACGATAATCTGTCTTAACAATGAGAGGCCAGATAAACGTAGCTGATCACTTGTTGATGTACACGACATAAACGAAAATGTGATTAAGGTATTTAAATGTGTAACCAGATAATCTTCACTCGGATGCGTACGAAGGCGTTCTTTGGCGGCAATAAAATCAAAATGTAGATTGGATGCTGTGGTTTGTTCACAATAGTTGATTAGTTTTTGTACACAATCAGCAGCGAAAACTTTTGTTGGCCATTTCGCTGATGATGTTGCACGGCGAATGGAGTTTTGATTCGACGGTGTCTGCAATTGTTCATCACCACCTGTATCCGCAAAATCATTGTCATCATCTTGTAGACCAAAACTATCTTCATCATCATCAGCAGTAGCTATGGGACGTGATGATGATGATGATTTCGGATAGGCTGATGAGCCTGACGCTGATCCAGATTGTTTCTGCTGTGATTGCTCGGTCTGCACCGATGGTGTTGTACTTGATGTTTCTAAACAAATCTACAGTGACTAGATGTATTTAAGCAAATCTGTCACTTACCAGTTGTGGCTGCAAGAACATCTTTACATAATTGTAACCAGTGTTTCAAATTGCTTGCTCCAAGTGCTTGCAACATATACACGAGTGTATCTTGCACATTTGAACTTAGTTTGCTGTCTGTTTCGGTGTCCAACATTGAAAAGAGCAATTCTAAAATATCAGATGCTTGATCGTATTAGAGAAGAATCGTGAATTACTTTCATACCTTCAAGACTTCGGAATTCTGAAA
Organism: Adineta ricciae; assembly: GCA_905250025.1. Lineage (NCBI taxonomy): Eukaryota > Metazoa > Rotifera > Eurotatoria > Adinetida > Adinetidae > Adineta > Adineta ricciae. The sequence continues at coordinate 179,001 of CAJNOJ010000024.1, forward strand.
GTTCATTCGATAGTTCCGATGCTTTGTCTTTCATGAATAATTTCGCATGCTCGCTAACTTCTTTTGCTTCTCGTTGTGATAGTTGTCTCAGACATGAAACACACGCACGTCGTAGAGATAAATCTCGACTTTTTAATGCTTTGATGAGTTCAGGCACCAATGCTGACAAGTTGACATGTCGTGGAGCAAATAAATGTAATTGTTGCAAAGCTTGGATAGCTTCCGCTTGAACAATGGGCTCGATATGCATTTGTAAAAGGCTACTTGCTGTTAAACAAGATGAACGTAATATTGAGATATAGTTCGTATTTGTTTGAAGTTCGGGACCAATGGTAGTTATCAAAGCACCAAGTAAACGCCCACAGCATTGAAATACATCCGATTGCGAAGGCGGAATCGACAGGAGAAGATGTAGGATAAGTGCTAAACTGGGTTCAACATACGAACGAAACATTTGTCCACCACAATCAGCGATCAACGCTAAAGCGTGCAATGCCCATACTTGTACTGTCGATGCTGATTGATCTTGTGCAAGTGCAAGCAAGATAGATACAGATAAATTTAAATATTGTCCTGTACTCATTCCACCGACGTAACGATGCAAACAACCGAGTGCTAAGGAATAACCGGTGCGAGATGGTACATCGCGTAATTCTTTCAAACGATCGAAACAGATTTGAGCAATTTCAGCCACAAATCGTCCATCACTGACAACTTGTGTTAAACGACCGACAGCTTCGCCAGCTGCACAACGCAGAATCGGATTCTGATGACTTAGAGTTTGCATGACAAGTGTATATGCCGATTTCTTGACATTTTCATCATCCATGGCAGATGACTGTTTCGTTTCAGCTAAGATTTTCAATGCTGATAACACAGCTGTAAATATATTCACTTGCACGGCTTCCTGACGTGGACCTTTCGATTGTTTGATTGTATCGATAAAATGTTGTAACATATTCAAACGATGTTTATTTGGCACACGAATAAACATTGTACCATAGAGAAGTATTGATGCGTCAATAACTGCAACACCTACCGGTAATGGATCGGTAATATTCGTATCAGCGGGACGTGAATAATACGCATTGCTCGAATTATTATCGGTGGTTGATGATGAACGGAAAAGATAATTAATTATATTGAATGACGTTAACGATGTGTCACGACGATAGAGATAAGTTTCATCGTGTTCAAGTGCGCCTGAACCGCTAGCTGAATTCGGTTGTAGTTGTTCTTCAACCATCTGATAATCTGTTTCTTGAAGCCAATTGCCTAGCAAGACACTGTCATTATCATGGCAGACAGAGCGAAGTAGCGAAGTTGTGGTATTCGATGAATTGTCAGTTAGTGTAAACTCGGCAACTAATTCTCGCAATAAAACTTTGAAATGTTGTTCGTAGAATTTAGTAGGAATTAATAGAAGTAGTTCGTAGAGACGAAGACGAAACATGGCGGTTGAGGCTTTTAATGGTGGACCGAATTGTTTGATTAGATTCGGTATATGAACAAGAACAAGAATGGCATTCTCAATTGGATTTAACATCCGCTTGAGTAAATCATCTGTAACCAAGTGTTCGTCACCTGTTGAACAATTATTGAGAAATGATATCATTGAACAAAGTGCGCCTGAACGTTGATTGAACGAAAGTGTCCATGTAAATGAATCGCCGCGTTGTTTTTCCTGTTCAAAATCAGCTTGCGAACGAGGAAAAACATTCCGCCAAAGAAGAACTAAACGCGGAACGAACTTCTTAATGACTTGTTGACCCAGAGTACAAGAAGCAGCGAGTAAATGCCAAGCTGTATGCGTACGTTGAAGTATAACGCGTGGGATAAGAGACTGTTGCTGGCCAGCCGTTGAAGCCGTCGCTGTCCGAAGCAAATCATCGGCAAAATCAAAAATAGATTTAGCGCGTTGCGATGGAATACCTGTAATAGAAAAATGAAAGAGAGCTTTCTAACTGAATTATTTCTGTTTTTATTATCAGTAATCGAGTCATTCGATCGTTGCTTTTTTCTTGACGTGTTTATCAAGAAAATGTCAAGCTAATTTATTAATTAGAGTACAATTGGATAATTCAACTAACCTAATGGGCATCGATAAACAGCTCCGAGTAATGCTTGCAAAGCCATAGCAAATCCCGACATGGCATCTGTATTGTATGAGTTGGATTGTTTAGCTAAACTTTTCATTTTCTCTAGACAACGATCAATTAATGGTGTCATCAAAGAGGGTAAAGCTGTCGTAATCGATCGAAGACACCAGGCCGCAGATAATCTAACCGGATGCGACGGATTCAAAATAACGAGAAATAGTGTATCAATCAAACCATGACAACTGTCTTGTAATAACAGTGTTGTTGATGTGCCGATACTTTGAACCAATAAACTTAATTCATGTAAGGCACAAATGAGTATATGTTGAGTGTATTCTAAGTTTGATGACGATGATTCGAATGTATTCGTCGATGAACCGTACGATTGTATCATCGAATTCGTACTCGAATTGAGTGAAGATGAACCTGTCGATATATTTAATTCATTAGTTGATGTCGTAGACGTGGCCGAAGTCGATTGTAATAATTGTGGATTGGTATATCGGGTTATGATCGTTGTAAGTTCTTTCGCGGCTGCGAATTGAGCTTTTTCGCCTAGACGAGATCCGATGACTGAACGAAGAATAAACGCAATACATTTGCGCGAATAGACAGCATCGACATGTGATGTGGACGCCCGAGGATTTCCAGCTAATTCAAGAACGTGGTTAATAAATAAGGAAAGATTTTGTTCGATCCAGGTGGTGCCAAGTACGAGTGCTAATTCAACATAAGTCTACACGGAAGAAAAGCACGATTATTGAAATAATCAACTATTTGAAAATTTACATGAGTGACACCAATACGTATTTCACGTTGAACCGTCGTAGGTCCTTTAATTCGTTCGGTGGTATTTGTTTTCAAAAAACCAATGTTGCCTCGCAGAAAACCCCCGGCAAGATAATTCAGTATATCTTCTGCTTTGATTTTCTTCGCATTGGCAGCATTTGTCGTTGATTTACTCATCGTATCTACACACAAAAGAAAACAGCAATAATGATTTTCATCCCTATTTCATTCGTTACGAACTTACTTGAATTTGGATTTGATGTGACATCTTGCGTTGCAGCTAACAAAGCTGCTAAATACTTCGCTACAGAACAGCGAACTTCGTAATTTGAACTATCAAGAGCTCGAAAGGCCAGTGTTACATTTCCTTCTAATTCGGTTGTATACATGAAATTATTTTGATTGATTAAAGCGATCAGGCACTAAGAGAAACAGAAGGATTAGGTTTGCATATTGATAAAATATTAGCGATTAATACCATTGCAGCAGCTGATCGAACAGGCAATGCTCGGTCGCAGATATGAGCTTTGGCAACTTTGAAGATTTCTCGATGAACATTGTTACCAGCTGAGCCAAGTCCGTTGACGATACGTTCGAGTGTGAACATGATTTCGAAACGCATTTGAGAATCACCATTTTTGAGTGTTTTTAATAGTAATTGAACCGTTTCTTCATATGAACGACCGACTAAACGACCAAGACGTTCGTAAAGTGCGCCAATCACAACTACTGTAGCTCTGGAGAAAGCATGTCTTGTTCAGTTTTTGTCTGAGAAACAGAGTTCGTGTTCAACTTACAACTTTGCTACTTCATCTTTTGCTTTTAACGTATCATTACAGCAGTTGACTGTATTGAACAATGGAAAAGGATCTCCAACACTAAACAACGTTGCTAAATTTCGACCAATTAACGTTCGTATAGGTGGTCCAGGTCCATCTTGAACTTGTTGCATGAGCTGTTTGACAATGCGTGGTTGACATTCTCGAATATCATTCTAGGAAAATGGTTGTATGTGATTCGATTAAATTCACCGTTGACTTTTACTTTTTGAGCAGCAACGAGTACTTTATTGAGAAAACAAAGCCATTCATAAATGAACACAGGTCGTTTATTTTCCGGTAGACTTTTGAGTGCTTCTTCGTTGAGAACTAAACTTTGAGCAAGTTCAAGCATCGATCTAGAAACGAAAAAATGAAACTGTCAATATGATAGGAAAAGACAAATGAGATTATCGAACATCTTTCTTGTCTCTGATGGATAGTTGCAAAGGATAGATGAAAAAAAAAGAATGCTTAGGAAGACGTGACAACAGTCTCAATAAATACTCATCTTCTTAGAAGATGTAGATAAAATAAATAACCGAGAAATGGTCTTCTATCACAAAGATTTTTCTTTCCTTCCTTCCGCTCGTTTTTTTTTGTGTATTAGTCAGTTGTATGAGCTCTAGTAGATAAGTTTTTATTTCTTTTTTTTGTCGTTCTACCAGTAGGAAAGGCGAACGACCAATAGGAAGAGCAGTCACCGCAAGGAAATGAATACTAACGTCATCTGTTCGATATCATGACAAAAAACATGTGTATGTTGATACACACGCACGTTCTCATTTTTCTCAAATAGAAGATAAGACTGAGTGAACACGATCGAAAACAAATTATGTAGATGAAAGCGTTGAGATTGAACACTTAATGAGTTAATAAAAGTATCTTCAAAGCTCATCGTGTCGTGATGAATAACAATCAAACGAAATCGCGTTGCGCATTGTAGATGAGCAATTATATTTTCTTTTTAGGCACGATTCGTTGTAAGAATGAGAAAAATACGTCGAAGAACAGAGAGATTACAAATTTAGTAAATTCTCCTTCTGCCATTTCTCGACAACATCTTGCGATACATTCTTTCAATCGTTACAGCTAGTCTGATTATGATTTATTTGTTCTTATGACATTGTGTCGCAAATATTTCGCGTCTTTCCGAGAATGTCTTTATTTGGTACAGTCTACAACTTCATGAAAACCATTAGAAATGCTCTGTACGTCAGTTTTCTCGGTCGGCGAGATAAAGATGTTTATCATCGCTTCTCGATTTTCCAAGAATGTTGATAAATTAATATATGTTGCATGATATAATCGACAAACAATAGTTGATCTCTGCCTTTACACTTGAATATTTATGTTTATGTCAAGAATTTTTATCTTTACATAGAAAATATCTTGGAATGAGTCAGTACGATTAAATAAGTGCGGCGGTATCGAACGAACCAAAGCTGTCCGGTAGTTGATGATTTCGAAAGATTTCTTGTCTACTTCGGATAGTGACCGCTCCATGCAATGATGCACTATGTTGAGAATTAGCGGCAATAGATTTGGTTTTCGAATGAATAGAAACATTTTCTGGCTCTAAATGACGTCGCAACTGTTCGTAGTACAGTGCTCCCATACTTTCAATGCTGGTTCGTTCTTCCGACTAGAGTAAATTTCGATAGAAATCTTTCCGTATGTGATAATAAGTATGACTTACTGTTTGAATCAGTCTGGTGATTAAAACACGAGACCCATCGGGCATCTTTCTCGAATAGTTTGACTGTTGGACTAAACGTTCTTTTCGAGAGACGGACTGTTCAACAATCAACATGATTTTTGCCCATTGTCGTAACCATTCCTTCTTACGTTCATTGACCATCGCATATGTATTACCCATCACTAAGGAAAACTCGATTACTTTAAAGAAAAACAGTATTCTAAATGACATACTAGCGATTAGCATATTAACGAGTAGTACAGCTGCCATAATGATATAAGTAACAAACCATATCTAGGAGAAAAAAGCAAGACTTCTAGTAGTTTCCGCACATAATTTTCCGAAACGTAAAGAGAACATCAGTAGATACGTATTATGTCCATCGCTTACTTTTCCGATGATTCGAATTCCAACGATCGGATGTCGATTTAAATTTTCGTATGCGTCTGTGACTTGTTGGAGCGTGACACAAAACATATGAAAAAATGTTTCGATCACGGTAGCAAATTCATTTTCACAAGACGTTCGAACGAACAGAACGTGCAGTGCTTGTGTGAAGCCACACATGAAGACGAGAAAGATCAAGCAAAATCGTAATAGATCACCGCGAATCATGGTGTATATCATCACAACAAATGGACCTGTCGTTCGAAAACCGCTTGAATAGAAATACAAAGGAAGTGATTATCTCTCATTAGGAAAATTAATTACCGGCAAAAGAAGAAGAAATAAGGTGCACGAGTAAGTGTAGCAAAGACACAAAGAATATCGTCGGCAGTAAGTGAACAAGTGAATCGAGCTGGTAACATTCCGATTGTTAATATACACGAGAAAAGAAATAAAATTCTCGATGGATCATTGACATATATAAATGCATCGAGTTGAAAATTTTGATAAGCAAACTCCTGGATTGTCAGTAGCAGATAAATTATTGCACCGAGTACACTCAAGCCGTCGCAAACGTTTAGTATCTAGAAAGAACAGTTTTCGAAGAAGAGTACTATGAAAACTTATGTTTTACCAAAGCCATTGGTTCAAATACTCCTTTATCATTCTCGATACTTGCAGCAAACGTTGCATTGAAACTTGTTTCGTTGTCCTTATCTTCGAACGAGCTACGCCAAAGAAAATTCGTATAATGACATTGACAATAATGTTTAGGCGAGATCACGGATTTGTATGTGTTCGCACTCTTGTCTAGTTCCAATTTTTCTAAGCATGCATCCGGAAGATGGTAATAACCACGAACCAATAATCCGAATAAACATATTCCGAAATAAAGTGTGAATATAGCCATGCGTTGGAAAAATCTACAAAGAAAATGCAAATATTCATCAAACTGTTAAGATAGATTCACTTGAATTTGATAAATGTACGCCATTTTTCATTTAGTAACTGGACGATTAGGCCATCCATCATATCCAAATGGCCGGCGGATTCCTATAGAACATGTTCAATATTTTTTCCAAGTCATTTTACTTTAACTTACACCCCGAACGATGATATTCAACGCACTTGTGTCGTTTAGAGATCCGTCTTTTCCAATAGTATCAATATCGTCTAACGGATAACCAGCGCATGTAACATTACCATATTGCCAATAAACCGTACGAATCTTTTGTAAAATATGATCAAACATCTACAGAAAACATTATAAATACCTACTTCAAATCTATATTCAATAAATTCCTACTTCTTTTCGTGCTTTCACCGCGGCCAATGTCAATGGTGTTAAACCTTGCCGATTCTTAATATCCAATGATCCGCCTAATTCATATAATAGATCGACCATACTCTATAGAAACAATCTTATGATCAGATCGAAGAAATGAGTCAAAACGAACGATTCGATTGTAGATGACACACATATGTAAAGCGGTATTTCCATTCGAATCTTGACAATTTGTATCTGCACCTTTGGCGACTAGTAATCGTACTGATTCTTCCTGTTGCAAGACAGCGGCAAATGAGAGTGGATATTCACCAAAGTAACAATAACCGTCGTAATTTGTAGCAACACTGACATCCGGACATTCTTTCGTGAAATTATCCATTCTAGACAATAACTGTTCGTTGTATGAACAATGAGAAAATCGTGTCACCATCTTACCGACTAGATTTTTGATCTTCTGGACAGAAAAACTTTCCACAGCATCGCTGCGTGAAATCAACACCGGCATCAAGAAGAAATTTGACTGTTGCTGGTTCTTCGTTAACGATTGCGATATGAAGAACATTTTCACCTAAAATGCCAAAAGAAAGATTCAATTGGAAGGCAGAGAAGATGTCTTTTACCATAATACTCATCACCCATGTACAAATCATCAATGAGTCTTGGATAATGTCGTAATAATCGTTTAGCTAATGCTGAATGAACAGGGCCCGATGAAAGATAACATATATGAAGAATATGCTCTCCCACTCCACCACGTAAATCTAAATCCCAGCAGACTCGTTTAGTTTCTTCGCCTAGATATGATTGAAAAATGAAGGGTCATTTATCTTGTCAAACTTTCAGTATTACCATTGATTTGTTCTTCTTCAGCAGTTTTAGCTACTGGAAGAATACTCTTCAATTTATTGAACGTGTTATTTCGTCGACGAACAATTTCGCTGATCGTTACCTAAAGATTAAAAGTCATCAATGAGACAACTAATGTTCTTCTATACCAATTTGCCTTCGCCATTGTTATACAGATATTTCGGTATATGTTCACGGATGAGTGTGTCAATATGTGTGTAATCTTTCGTTCGATTAGCGACTCGCATAACATCAATGAGTTCTCCACCTCCCTAAATAAAAGAAAACAGATCGTCATTGGTGAAACGAGTACGCTCGGTTCGAGTTCAATTTACTTTAAAATCAACGAAACGATACAGTTCCGGACCTTGACCATCGGAATTGATCTGAGCTTTTACCCCCGAAGCTACTTCTGATGTTGTATTACCCATATTATTCTCGAGAAGAATAGAGCGATGTCGGTTGCGATTGAGCCGGAATACTCAATTGAATGTTTACCAAAGTTGACGGGAAAAAATGAGAAAAGAAAAGAAATGACAAGGAAAGTATAGCTTATTTGCCCCGTAATTGGAATAAGTGACGGTAGACGTGTGAAAGTTGAATATGAAAGCGAAGAAGAGAAAAAAGCTTTTTACTTGTCACCTAAAAGAGTTAAAAGAGAACAAACCGATGATCGATTAGAACTTAATCATGAACCTTTGACGGAAGATTTGACTTCTCTTTGCCATTTCAATAGATTCTTCTCTAATTGTCAATTGAAGTTTCAAGAGCATGATTATGAATGGAAGTTTTTCTTTCCGTTTTTACTTATTAATTAAAAAATAAAATACTGACGACACATATTTTACAACAAAAAAAAAACGAAGAGAAAAGAAAAAGGATTGGAATGTAGATCATGAACTGTTAGCTTGACTGGAGTACTTATACTAAAATAAAAGAAAAGAATGATCAGTCATCATAGACAGAACAAAGCAATGACAAACCATTTGCTCTTGTAACAATTTTATTGTTTGTTTATCTTGTTCTCTTTCTTTACGTAATGTCAGTAATTCCTAGTAAACATAATTTGAAATCTTTCGAGAAAAGTCTTCTTCTGTCATTTCCTACTTTCACTAGATCTTCATACGAGGAGTTTTCATCGACAGAATTTGTTCGAATGTGATTCTCACAAGCCATACCGCTCAATGACTGATGCCTTGAACTGATCATTGAATCATGAAATGAACCAATCATAGAATCCTAGAATTATCCAACGGAACATAAAAACTATTACTCTTAGATAAACAAATGATCATATACGGTCATATTTGCGCCATCGGAATGTTTTAATAATCGATCAAGTTGATGGAGGATTGTTTTGACAACCATCACGTCTTTCATTACTTGACGGTAAGATTCAATATCCATAGTTATTTGTTCAGCATCTTCACGCGGTGGCAATGTCGTTGAAGGTGGTTTTAATGAAATCGATCGTGTTAATCTGAACGAAAAATGATTAAGGTGTGAATAGGAACAGGAATTTGTTGATCTTACCGATGAGGATCTTGCTCAAAAACACTATCCATTCGATGACTTAGGCGATTTAATTCATCAAGTGATTCGCGGACATTATTCGCAGGTCGATTATCTTTGAAGGAAGGTTGCATTGCTGATGCATAAACTTTAGTTGTTGAAGAGGAATTTTTATTGATGTCTAAAGATAACGATGTTGACGAAATGGAATCTGTTCGATTACTGAAAGAAAAACGATGACAAGACGTGACTCTATATGTAACAGGGAATGATTCACGTACGTTTTGCTAATTGAATCTAAAGTAAGTGTATCATCATAATCACAAATTAAATCATCTGATTTTAGACTACAATTGTCATCGTCTAATAATCCTTCTTGATTGAGAACATTCGAAAGGGCAGATGAGGAGGATAAAGTACTGGGTGTTCGATGTCGATAGCGACTAGCTTGAGAGCGTTGTGCAGATGTCGGACGATTTGTAGGTGATTCTGTGCTGGCGTAGGCCGAATCGCCATGATGAACGGAATCCGTGGTTAGATCATCATTCTAATACGAAAAAACAGATGGGGATAAAACTCAAGTGGTTGAATTTTACTTGACTTTCGACTGGGAAACTTGCTGTATGTTCATCAGCTGATGATTGCTCGTTTTTCTCTTCTTCGATCACTGTTGGTTCAATTGGCGATGCTTTCAGAGCGTTTGATATAGGAGTACGTCGTGTAAAGAAATTCATACGTTTTGGAGCTTTGTATCGATCGCGAATAACATTGACATCAGCTTTTATTGCTTGTGCAGATGGGATCAGGGAAGAAATATTCGAAGGACGGGAAGATGTATTTATACGTTGACGATCAGCTGTCGCCGTCGTTGACGGCGAATCTTTTTGGACACGATTTGAAGACGATGGTACCACTTTCGATTTCGATGTAATTGTTGTATGGAACCGATTTGGTGTTGTTTGAGTTTTAGTTACATGTTGTGTTGGTGTCGACTTTGTACCATTCGTTGATGATGGACTGATGGAACGACTACGAGCTTCGAGCAAAGCTGCCTGTGCTGGCTGTAAGCCAGGCGCTATCGGTCGTGGTATAGAACCGAGCCGTGGCTGAGTTCCTGACTGAGATGGTGATGGAAGCGATGAACGATTCGAGGCCGACATAGGTCGCGGAGTGCCTATGATAAAGCGATAATTAGAAGAAAATAGTAGTAACAAATAGGCAAAGAAGCTATTGATTCGTAAACATTCACATTTCTTCTTGTTTTTTTTTCCTTGACTGCCATTATCGTATAAGAATAGAAGGAAAAAAACTAGTATAGAAAAGGAAGAAAGGAAAAAAGCTCGTGGTCTTTATGACAAGAAGCAGGATTCTTTTTTTTTTCCTCGTCTTGCATCGGATGAGTCATCAACTAGAACGCCAACTAGCTCCACAGTCAAACACACAGTCAAGAAAAGAAATAGCGGTTGTAATTCTCTCCGTCCTAGATTTACCTATTGTGAGACCATTTTTAGGTCTTAAAGGCACTGCCGTTGTTGTCGTTGCTTGATAGACAGGCAGTCGAGTTTTTGGAACAGGAATACGAGGTTGAGGATGTGATTTCGAAGATGATGATGATGACATCCAGCTGTTTCTATTTGAATTATTATTATTATTATAATTCGACGAATACAATTGAATTAAACTATTTGTATCAGTCTTGTAGAGGGTTGTTTCTATGAATGTTGATGATTGGAGATCAAGATTTGTAAACAAAGACTGCGGACGTTGAGATTGTGGTTTGGAAAGTATCGTTACGGGCGAAAATGTTACTTGTTGTTTATTATCAAGTCGATGCGAATTCTTAGCTGGAGCTGCTTTGTGCAGTTGCGGATGATGCTTCTTGCGATATCTTGCGGCAGATGTACAAGCACCCATCGTCGAGCTGTATAGAATAAATACAAGAAAAACAAAAAGGAAAACTAGAGAGAAAGATCAAAGGAAAAGCAAGACAACATTAGCACCCGTTCGCATAATTACTAAAGAATGTGTTCTTCCTTAATCAATATCAGCCATACATCTTACTTGAATTTCGGTTTTTTTTTCTTCGTTCTACTATAACTCAACCTTCCTATGTTAATCATGCATGTTCAAATCTCTCGAATGTTCAATGAAAAAAATACATACACATATTATATATAAAAATCTATATTTGTATACGAAGCAAACGACGATCGCGTGACACGAAAGAACACGACGAGTAGTTACCTCAATTCCCTCATCACTTAGCTTCACATAATTGAAAATCGTTTGTGTCAACAAGAAAAAAAGAATTACAGATAGGAAGCGATATGTGACAAATATCGCATATCATACACAAATAATCTATCGCACATTTAGACTTTTTTTTTCAAGTAACACTTCGAAATTAACAATAGCAGCAAGAGAGAGAGAGAAAAAGAAAGCTGATACCTTGAATTTAACTATATCGAACATGTTGTTGTTGTTTATCGTAATAGAAAAATGATCTAATCGAAGGTAAATATTCAAATACAATTCGTAGTCGAGCATGTATCATACGTACATCGATCTGATTCAATGATAAAAATGAAGACAAAGTTAGAGCGTGCAGTAGCGGAGATGTAAGCAAGTTGTCGTCGTAGAAATGATAAACACGAAAAAAAGCCGAAATGATACTATTATACGAACGTTTTATCTCTTGTCTTAGCTTTTCAGAAGGAAACGCAAAAGCGAGAGAGAAAAATATATATATATATCGAATGACAAAACAAAAAATATCATCGTACTGTGAGTCAGAGAAATACACGAAGACGAACGAAAAACACGACTGTCTAATTACACTGCGAGATTATTACGATCGATATAATGTATCGCTAGTTACTAATAATTGACTGTTGACGTCGATCACTCAGTTACGATATGTATCCTTAAGAGCAAAATATTGTTTTATGTTCGATGATTAACAGATTTTTTCTTTTCTGAGAAAGAAATATGGCTCCTTCGAGATGAATAGCAAGCACCAGCTGGTCTTTACGAGGAGAGATGTCTGTCTAACCTTGTGTTTCTATGTAAATGAACCATGAAATGAGTTTGAAAATGTACAGTTGAAAAGAAAAGATTAGATCAGAATTATCTGATACACCTACCTGAATCGTGTTTTTTTCAAAATTTCAAATATATTGGTAACTAGAAGTTCATTGGATTAAAGATGAACAAGTGATTTGTATATTTCAATCAAACGGAAAATGTTCAGCGAAACGATGTCAAGATCAAAGAACGATTTCGATCAAATAATGAGAATGTGTCAAGATTTCTGTCTGTGTTTGTTTGCAAGTCGAACTGATCATCGAAGACAAAACAACAACACAAATAAGTAATGAGTTATTAATTGTAATAATAATATGAACTATCGAGGTGATATTATGACGTGAGGGCAGACGAAGTGAGGGAGTGTTCGAGTGTTTGAATATGAATCTATAGATGTATGCATATATATATATATATATAGAGAGAGAGAGAGAGAGAGAGAAGGGGAGAGTAGCAATCGGTCCAACAAAGTGCGAGATATAGTGATGAAAAGGAGAAGAAAAGAAAATGGTTGAGTATTTTGATGGTGTATACGTGAAAGTAATTAAACATGAAAACGGCAAAAAGTAAGTGTAAAATGATGGACAAAGGTCGTATATAGAGACGTGCGTGTATATCAAATGAGACAAACAAGAGTTTATCTGATGTCGAGATGTATAGATGAAGCCTCTCAACGCTTTTATTTGTCGATAATCAGTGCGAAAAAAAATGCTCTCTACCAAACAGAGAGAAGATGCATTGATCCAGAAAGAATTCGATTTCAAGGTTTAAGGTATCGATTGATTAGTTTTCCTTCGATGATATTTAAGCTGATCGAAGTAAATTATTTATTTGTTTTACAATGTGCGGTATTTATCAATTAGAAATGATTTCTTGACAAGTTCTTATCTATCGAAATCAGTTGGAGATCAGATTTGTAGTTAATGATTTGACAAATCTATTAGGAGATGTTCAAACGCAGAAATCTAGGTGTGAAATTCAAGGAGATATTACGTCTGCTTAATCGCTCTCCGCACGTGAAATCATAATATATTCAATAAATTTTCCGTCTGACATACATTTTCACCGTAATGACGATCGTTGGGATGACTGTTTATCGTAGGACAAATAATCAAAATAGTTGATTAGATAATAACAGGGTACAAACGATTCACGTATTGTATTTAGTGTCAAATCGAGTCTATTGAATCGAAATGTTCATAAAAATTGTCTCCGAAAACCTCGACGTATTCGAAGTTCAATAAGTAGAGAATGAACACCAACGAATTATATGTATCAAATACTTGATTAATCTGACGCAACGATATGCGAAATGTAGACACTGGTTAGATACGGTATATTTGTATAATTTCGTAGACATACACCGTGCGATACCTTCCTTTAATCGTAATATGCGCATCCTATCGAAGTTTCATTCTCTGTGACTTAGCCAAAAATAGCCGTACGATTCTATAAATAAAATTTGTTTTATTTGACAAAAATTGTTCTATTATATCAAAAGACAATGGATGGAATGAGAAGAACTGATCGAATTCAAAGAACATGTTTATTTGGTTTTCTCTTCGTGTTTGTGCTGTCGTTCTTTTGCTTTCAGTTCAAACGTGACATTCACTGTAACATGAACAGTAATTGTTTTTGCGTCAAGTAGATTTTGAAATGATGCCGCTTGTCCTGGTGCTGACAATGAGCCTTCTCGTTCTTGATAACTTTCTTCAACAATATGCACAGCTTTAGCTACGTGAAGACCAACTGTTCGAGCAATATCTTCGGCCGTGTGTTTGGCATTGCGAACAGCTTGAACACTTGCTTGACGTCTACGAACGAGAGCGAAAAATGAATCTTTCGTTTGACTATACACGAAACTTTACTTTAAATTCTCTAAACGAAGTGTCGAATGAAAAAAGACGGGATCGAGCACTCGAACAACAGGCGCATCCAGTTTTTCGACTAATTGATTATGACATTGTTGATACCGTTGAATATCAAGAAATATTGCTGTTACTTCAGCAGTAACTTCGTACATTGTGTCGCGACGTACTATTGATTGAACTACGGTTTTGTCCTGCTCTTTGACGCCATAGTTTCGAAACGTTTGTTCGACGTATCGCAATCGACGTATAACGCTTGTTTTAGCTTCGTTCACACTAGATTTCGTACTTGTTATCATAACGATTAATTTGATTCGATCAGGCGGAAGAGAGAATTCTCCCATACCTGAAACTGTTACTTGTCGACGAGAGTCCGAATCCGAGAAGATTAATGCACCACGCATTTGTTCATCTGTATAAACACGATTTTTTGGCACGAGACCGAGTGATTTCATCTGTCGATTTGACGTGATATAAGCGAGATTTTCTTCTCGACGCATACTCATGTATGATAATATCGAAAAATCGACTTTCAAGAGATGTACAGAATCAGTTGCTAACGTCAAGAATTCTTTCCGATAGAGGCAATAGCGACAGCAACCGACGATATGTATGTGCGCGTGTTGATAGGAGCAGAAATTTGACAAACGGTGTAAAAGAAAGAAAGAAAGAACAAAATGAAGGAACAGAACGACTTCTATGTCTTTTTTTCCTTTTCTTTCGTTGGTTAAAAGAAGAGATGTTACTGAATCAATATCACGAATAGCACATGTATATAAATATGTCTAGAATAACCTTCTAGGGAAAGACAACGTTTTTTTATATTGTAATGGTGAGGTATCCGACAATGAGACGCGTCACTCAAATCTCGGTCTCTTTTCTGTTTGTTCTAACTGTTTTAACCATCTTTTTTACTTTTGATTTTCTAATCACTACGGCTGTAGCGAATAAAAGTATTACTGATAAACACCGTCGTGAGCATTTGCAACATTTGACGACGTCGAATGAGATCTTATTAACAAAATTGAAGAACATCAACGACAGTAATCAAGAACGTCGAATGCGTCATTCGAAATTGAAATCACAACGCGTCAAACTTGCTCGGTTCCATAAGAGTAAAACGGGTGTGAAGCATAATCAAGTGCGAAAACAAAGCAAAGATCAACGAAAACATCCTCTACCAACGAAAACGAATAAACATTCACTTCATTAATATTGCAATAGTCGACTTCATTTTTTTCAAATAGTAAATTGAACAAAAATCATCGTTTGTTTTTTCTTCCTCTTTTGCCAATAAAATTTTATCATTTGAATTCTTCATGCTTGTTTACACGAACAAAACTTACAGCTTGTTGTCATTAATATATGTATATATAACAAAAACAAAATAGACTAAAAACATCGTGACCGATTACAAAAAAGAAAAAACACGAAAATGGATGACACATGAACGAGAACGACACATGAATATTTTCAAGAAATTTCAATTCAAAGCAGCTCACCACTAATATCTATCGCTGTCGATTTGAAATCATCCTATCAACGAGATTTTCATTCTTGTTTAACATAGGAACAGAATTATTTATTTTATTCGTCCGTTGCTAAAGTTTTGTACTTTTGATTGTCCCCGCGCACTTGCCACGCACTAATGGGTAGATTTTGCAACCGTATGATAGTTCGATATTTCCATATAAGCCAAATAATGCCAATGGTTGTAGAAATGATGACTTCGATATAATACGCGTCGACATACGGTCGACACGCGCCACCCAACATTCCACAATTTTTCTCTTCAGCTGGTGTACTGCATTTACCATCGCCTAGCGAACACGTTTTCCAAGTTAGGAAATCGGCTGAATATAGAACTCCAGTGGAAACCCAACTACTACCTAGAAGTATTTTTTTAAAATCATAGATTGACATGGAAACCGATCCAAACACTCTTACCGAGGTTTGACAATGTGTTTAATAGTGTCATGTAAGTTCCACCGATCTTCGGATCACTAACTTTAGCGAAAAATGCCATTTGGGACACAAACATGTTGTACATGAACACTTGTTGAATACCATAGAGAAAAACGCCTAATGCATAATAATACCAAGGAAATGACCTGTCATAATTCTGAAATGACGGCGTAAGAGCAACGTATATAGCGAGGACAACACCAATCAGCAATCTATTCGAATGGAAAATAGATATTAGTTATGAGTTCAGATAGATCGTACCGGAATGGATGAGATTTGACGAATAAATTCAATGGTTCTGCTCCTGTTGTATACCGTGAAATGAGAAATGGTAAAAATATTTCTAATGGAATTAGTGGAATTGCTAATAGAGCTAATGTATCTTTTCGGACACCACGTTCAATTAATTCTAAACCGGTCATTGAATCGACTGCTGCAAAGCCAATCTGAAAATAATTCACAAGAAAGATGAGTCGAGAAGTTTATCGCAGATATCTACCTTGATTGTGAGTAAAACTATTGCCATACTTCGAACTGCAGGTAACCGCAGAACACGAAGAAGAATTTTATATGTATCAATCAAACCGAAGTGTGGCTCATTGGAATCATTAGTCTCATCAGTTTCATGTTTAAACAGAGCAATAAATGTTGTGGATATGGCGAAGACAACGCCCCAAAATGTCAGAAAACCTACAATATAAAAGAATCAACAAATGCTTCATGTATTTTTCGTTGTTCTATACCAGGTAGTGTTATTAATCCAGTAGATTGTAATTCCATTTGTAATGGTTGGCGCACATATCGATTTGCAAAGTCTTTCGATTCAAGTGCAAGAAACACAACATTCCCTAGGAAATAACCAGCAGTCTGACCAACCGAATTGCATGTACTTGCCCAGCCAACATTTTCTCTGGATGAAAAGCATAGAAATGTTTATTTCTGCAAGGAATTCATCGTTATTCTTACCTTGAAAGCATCGAAAGAGCCCAACCATCGACACATATATCTTGAGTTGCTGCCAAAAATGATAAACCGAAGAAGATTGATGTTAAAAAGAGAATATCTAGATCGAATTAAAAATGTTGTCAGTTTCACATAAATTCGAACGAAAATAACAACATACGTGGATGTTGATTGGTTGTCGCGGACGCTGGTTCGAGTAGAATATCGTTGATATAATAAGATAGGATAATCATGACAATTCCAATGGAATATTGAATCGGTATTAACCAAGATTTTCTGCGACCAAATCGCTTTAGATAAAGTGCATCCACAATAGGTGCCCAAAGAAGTTTCAGACTAAATGGCCAAAATGCAAACGAAAATGTTGCTTGCTGAGACCAACTAGCACCATAACTTTGTATAATAAGTGGAATTGATGCTGCCATGCCCAATGGAATACCTTGTAGTAAATAAAGAAATAACAATACGACTATATTCCATTGATCTTTCTTCCAATTGCTTCGTTTTACGACAGTAGAATGGGTATTCAACATTTCATCGCCTGATTCCGATGATTCGGATGATGAAGATACAGGCTTTTCACTCGTATCGTTCTCTTCGATCAATGAGTTACTGTCGCTTTCTTCTTTTCCCGGACGATATCGAACGGCCATTGACAAATGATTGTATACCACAACAAAAAACTTGCTCTATTCCATATATAACAAACACGTCTTCGTTCGATGACTCATCGACGAAAGTGATTGGCCGAGAGAAAAGAATGTTTATTTATTTGATAATAAAGAAAAAAAAACTTCTTGATAGAAATTGAATTCAGTCGAGATGAAAGAAACGCTTTCATCGGACAGATGTATTTTGATTGGATAACGTTGAACCAGTTATTTTCATGAGCTCCCGGATATTGAAACTCGCTCCGAGTCAATCGACGGTTTATCTTTCAAATATTCCGTTTCATTTAACAAATAATGATATTCATAAATTATTCGATGAACATGGAAAAGTGGTTAAGTACGTGTGAAGGCAATTCATTTGAATGGAGACACTACGTTTAACTTTAGGGTCACAATTGTCAAAGATCGTGAGACTCGTCAGAATAAAGGTGTAGCTTTTATTCTATTCCTTTCATCTGACGATGCTCTCCGTGCGATAGACGCTTTCAATGGTAAAGAGGTTTGATTGTTAAGAGATAATAATGAAAAAGAATTCTTTAATAATGTTTATCCTGTAGTTATATGGACGAACATTAAAATGCAGTTTAGCTATCGATAATGGCCGTACAAGAGAATTTCTCCGCAAACGTCAATATCCAGACAAAAGTAAATGTTTCGAATGTGGCGTAAGTGTAGTCATACTCGGATGATATTTGTCATAATCTCCTGTTTAGGAGGAAGGTCATTTGAGTTATGTTTGTCCCAAGAATGCATTGGGTGACCGACAACCACCAGCGAAGAAACGAAAGAAAATTAAAGGCAAAATTCAAACCGAATCGTATGTCAATATCGGAAATGATATTTTCTCGCTATAATGACTTGATTTCCTACAGAGATTCCAATGCTAGTGACAACGATGATACATTAGCAGCAAGCATGACTTCTCAGGTAATGTATAATCTAACGACGAGTTCGATCCGTCGTCCTTGAGATCAGATGAAATTTGAGTCAAGTTACTATTGCACTGTCCGATCAGTAGGGCTAGATGTCCAATTAATTGTCAAGAATAACCAGAAGGGATTGTTTACTTATCGTAACTTCAGTCAATAATTGATTAAGTCTGATGAGAGAGTGCTCGCCGCGAGAGTGGGAAAACTCTGAAGTGATAGTATAAGATCATAGTCAATATTGCACTTAGTATACTATTTATCTTGGCAAATAATCGAGCGGAAGCATTCGAAATTGTTCCAATGAGGAAAGAAGAGATGAATGTGATAGATTTTAATCGAATTCTTTCTTTTCCGTCATAGGATAATCATATTAAATCGACGACGATGGATGTTACAACACCTGCACGAAAACGTTATTGTCAATCCACGTATTTCAGCGATGAAGAAGAAGAAATAATTGAATAAAAGCTTTTTTTTTACAGATGCACATAATAGACTTGAATGTTTAGGAAGACAGAACAGATGTCTTTCTCCATCAATTTGTCAGCATAGAGAGAATAAATCATAGTGAGTACAACTCGAACTATAATAAATCACAAAATACATCAACTGTTAGTAATCTAACATTTGATTTCCGAAGCAAAATCTTTGATGTGATATTCTTTTAAACTCGATTCTATTAATAATCTTTCTTTGGTATGATAACGATCGATTGATTTCGATTTACTAACAAGTACATAATATACATACAATTGATGTTTATTTAAGAAGAACTAATGATGATGTGACATTGCATTACGTTAGACAAATACGAGGAAGCAGTTCTTTTTTCTCTCATTTATCATAACGGACTACTTTTATTTTGTTCTATTGTCCGAAGGAATATAAACACATATCGAAGTAATACTGAAGAAGATGCATGATGGTATATCAATGTTGTTAAACGATGTCGAGAGACATATTTCATGTTTCTGGTAGATGAGATTATTATGGAGAAAGAGAAATTGGTTCGACTGACAGGAAATAAAGAATTTCTCTTCGCTTTTTACTAATCAATGATATGCAAGGAGACACAGAAGATCGATTTATCTGAAGAAATCCATCGTTCTTTTTCGAAGAATGAACAGTTCAGTTTTACTCATTTTTATTCTACTTTTTATTCATTCTTCTCACACGTTCGATTTACCACCTGAAATTCATATCGGTAGGTGTCTTGTTTTTGAAGAAACGTGTCTTTGATCGTCGTTTTAGGAGCTATTTTTGATACTAATGATAAACTATCTCGTCAAGCATTCGAATACGCTGTTGCAAAAATCAATGCGAAATCTCAAATTTTCAAAAAATCCAAAATTGTTGTCAATCAGATCGACACTGTCGACGCACACAACAGTTTTCTCGCTTATAAGTTGGGTAAGGCAACTTCAGAAAAAAAAGAAACTATGGTCAGATTGCCTTTCAATGATCCTTTTAGCATGTGCACAAATCGAAACCGGTATTGCTGCTTTGTTCACCGGCCATCTCACTCCGGCACTAGAGTTTGTTAGTTCGTTAACACGACAACTGCACATACCTTTGTTCTTATCATCACCGGATCCACAGACAAAAGTTGAATACTACATTATCAATGTATACCCGCATTATACAGCCACGAGTCAAGCATTTAGTGATGTAATTAAATTTCAACAGTGGAACGAGCTTGCGATTATTACTGAACGTTCTGATAGTAAACACAACGATCCGAAGAGGAGACAAACTGTTCATTTGTTTGTAATTTAGATTTGCTCTATTTACAGGATTTATTGAAATTATCTACAGAGCATGACCAAATGACTGTTACGGTTAGACAATTACGAGGTAGACCGGGAAATAACAGTTGGCATCCACTGTTGAAACAATTACAAGAAATGGGCATTTCGAAATTTTTAGTCGATGTTAAAACCGATCATCTGGATGATTTCTTTCAACAGGTACATCAATCCAAGTTTAACTTTTCCTAAAAGCAAACTGATCTTTTTAGGCGAAAGTAGTTGGATTAGTCGGGCCTTACTATGATTTTGTGTTGACCTCTTTGGTAAGGAAATGAAAGTTCAGTTTGAATGGAACGATAGTGTTTTTTGCTTACAGGATATATCCGTCGTTAAATGGAATCGAATTTTGTATACATTGGTAAATATTACTGGTTTACAGTTTTTCGGACGGGAAGATCCAGCTGTTGACGAATTTTTCGCTACTAATGTACTAGACGTCAATCCTCCATTGAAAATAAACGAACGTTCATTACGAGTGAGATTTAACGAGCGAGAAAAAGATTCTGTTTGACGGTTTTTAGTTATTCTAGGTGTCAGCAGCATTGATTTATGATGCTGTCTACTTTTTTGCTCGAGCATTGAGTAAATTCGTTGAGCAACGTCCATTTACTGTTACACCATTAACGTGTGAAGCACAAAAGTTTTGGTCGCACGGAGCAGCATTCGCTCTTTTTTTGAAAACGGTACGAGTATAACAATTGTCTATGACGACATCAGAGAGTTTTTCGTTTAGTTTGAAGCCAATGGGATTACAGGAAAGATCAAGTTTGATGAGAATGGTCTACGTACGGATATTTCATTGGAAGTGGTAGATTTAGTTGCCAACGGTGTCAACAGAGTATGTATTGCGATCTTCTTGTTACTTTTGTTGCTATGATCTATTCTTAGAATGGTAACTGGTCAGCGAATACCCCAAATCGGCTAGATGTTCGTCGTAACTTCACGAAAGATTACGAAACAAGAAAACAGGAGATACAATTTCAAACATTAAAAGTGACAACCGTAATTGTATGTGAAATCTTGTTTCAATATGAACGAAGAGTCATGAATAGTCATTTTTCTAGGAACCACCATATGTGATGTGGAGTAAGAAAGACATATTTGGGAGAAACGGATGGGAGTATTCTAACGGTTCCTTTTAGAAAATGATACGGTTTCGAATGAAACATCGTTTCAAGGATTTTGTATCGATATTTTACTCACACTAGCTGAAAGACTCAATTTTACATTTGAAATCGAGATTGTGAAAGATAAAACATTCGGAAAGAAGAATGAAAAGGGTGAATGGAATGGTATTATCGGAGAATTAGTCAATCGAGTACGAAGTCATCCAAACTTGATTAAAAATATGTCATCATTTCATTATCCTAGAGAGCCGATTTAGGTCTCGCTGGATTAACCATCACGTACCAACGAGAACAGGTAAAGAGAAAAGCTTCGATTGCAAATCCATTGCAGAACTGTCAGCTCGACTTTTTCTAGGCAATTGATTTTACTAAACCATTCCTAACACTTGGAATCAATATATTATACAAAAAAGCAAAACGTGATAAACCGAAATTATTTGGCTTTTTCTCACCGTTGAGTTTAAATGTTTGGCTCTACATGATCGCTGCGTATTTCCGTCGGTTGATTAGTTAAAAATCTTCTTTCAATCACGTTCAGTTATCTCTTTTAGTCGTTGGTTTTGTATTGTATTTGGCTGCACGATTATCACCATATGAATGGCGAAGTCCACATCCATGTAAAACAAGTCATGATGTATTAGAGAATCAATTTACCTTATTCAATGCGCTCTGGTTTGTGATGTGCAATATCATGCACCAAGGTGAGCGAATTACTTTCTTAACTGTTGATTTTTATCAATCACTTGTCTAGGCACGGAAATCAATCCTGCGGCACCATCAACACGAATGATCAGTTGCCTTTGGGCATTTTGTACATTAATTCTCGTATCATCGTACACCGCTAATCTTGGTAAGTTCGTCGAAGATCTGATCCTTTCCTAAGCCTGCCGTCAAACTTCTTAGCGGCCTTTTTGACTGTTCAACGTATGCAAACGCCAATTGAAAATGCTGAAGATTTAGCTTCCCAAACGAAAATTGCCTATGGTGTCCAACGTGGTGGATCAACAGAAAACTTCTTTCGAGTAAAATATTGACACTAGTGATATGAATTTATCTCGTTATGTTCTAGGAGTCGAAATTAGCTACATATGAACGAATGTGGAATTATATTTCTGCTCATCAGGCATCTGTTATGGTAGCATCGAGTACGGAAGGTATCAACAAGGTGCTTCAAGGCAACTATGCTTTTCTCATGGAGTATGTACAATCCATAGAATTGATGCAATCTTGATAGTTTAATTACTCACAGATCAACGACAAGTGAATACAATATTATGAGAAACTGTGAATTAACATCAATTGGTGGGTTACTTGATTCCAAAGGTTATGGTTTTGGCGTACCACAAAGTGAGATTCTTTTTCAAACTATTCACTTCTCGAAATCAATTTTCAACGTGGGTAGATTCGCCTTACCGCGACATACTAAGCGATACGATATTAAAACTACAGGACGAAGGCGTTATTCAAAAGTACTACAATAAATGGTGGAAAGAAGCGGCTAATTTAAAATGCGAACGAGAAGACAAACGAAAAGAACTAGCATCTGAATTAGGTTTTGCCAACATTGGCGGTGTTTTTCTCATTCTCGCTAGTGGACTAGTTCTGTCAATATTTGTTGCTGCTCTGGAATTTACGATTAAAATACGCAAACGAAAAGGACGACAAGCTTCGGTGCGGAAGGAAATGGCACGCTATTTTCGTTTTGCTCTTACCAATGCTCGGTCGCCAAAACGACGCATTAGTGAATTTACTGAAGATGTTTCTTCACGTCTGGACCGTACAACAAAACATTACTGATGAAATCAAGAAGAAAAGACTTTATTACATTGTTTTATAATAAATTTAACAGAATAAGAAGAGAGAAAAAAACAAACAAAATGATTTTCTTCGATTATATCAGATCAAATTTGACTGATTATATTGCGATACAGAGATGATTGGTAAATTGTATTGGTTTTCCTACACTAGCAGATAATATAGATTATCAGTCGATTACATAAATGTACAAAAAAAACACAAGAAATCGAATGGGTCATATCATTGTGATTCTCGATTGGTCATGAAGAAAAAGCAAGTCGAATTTCGTATGGACAGCTTATGTTTCAGTTTCATTAACTGAGCCGGGTTCAGTCGTTGTTGGTGGAAGTGAAGGTTGTGAGTCATCACCGATCTCATCGTCATCTAATGCCGCTCCTTTTTCTTTTGGTGCTTTGCCTTTACGTTCCTTCGATCGACGATTTTGAAACCACACCTACGAAATTTTCAATGTTTGTATTCCGTTAAAAATAAACGGTTGATTATAAAATACTAACCTGGATCACTCGTAGATTCAGACCAGTTTCAGCCACCAATTGTTCACGTTGAGATTTATTTGGTTTTGAGCAAGATTCGTACGCTTTACACAAGATCTAAATCAAAAGGAAAGAGTGAAATTGAAATAGAAAGAAAGGATGTCTTTGGCAAAAAATTTACATCTAGTTGTTGTGGCTTGATCGTTGTACGAGCACCTTTCTTTTCAGGCGCTGCCAAGGAAGATGCTGATGGGATTGGATTTAATGATTGATCTCCCTCACATGCCGAATCATCGGATTCATTTCCTGACTTGCCATTCGTTGTTTGAGAATGTAACTGTGGCTCATCGGGATCGTCACTTTCAGTACCACTCATATGTCGTCTCGTTGGTGTTGAAGTTGAATCAGGTGTGTTTGCGACAGGAGGTGTTGCCTCCGAAGCTGTAGGATGTCCTCCTAGTTCACCTTCCATTGGCAAGGAAAGATCTGTAGGTGGTACGAGAGATTTCTTCTTATTTGAACGAGGCGTTGATGCTTTTTTCTTTTCACCATTCGTGTTAGCTTTACTTCGTGATTTGCCTGATTTAGTTTCAGATGCGTTTGTAGAAGAAGTTTTGTCATCGCTATTTGTTGAATTAAAATATGGGCAATGAGAATTAAGAAAAAAACAGAAGAGAAATAAAAATGGCTTACTTGTTAAATGGCGATCCTCCTGGAGGCGTAGCGGTTGGCGGCATGAAAGGAAACGGTTGACCTGGCGTTGGAGCACCAAAAGCAGGATGAAATCCATAAGGTGGAGGAAATCCACCAGCATAAGCGGCAGCAAACGCAGGATTGAAAGCGCCCGGAAACGCATTGTAAGCAGCAAAGTGCGGAGCCATATTATACAAAGCTGCTAGTTGAGCTTGTTGAGGAGTTGGTGTCTTACCATTTGTTGTCGCTCCGTTAGCGCCAGCCGGTGGTGGCATAAAAGAACTATTGAGCAAACCCATTTGAGCCAGAAGATTATGTGGATGATTGTTTGCATTTCCATTCATAACCTGTCCTTCTTCACTATCATTTGTATTTCCATTTTCAGTTGCATCTGGTTTCAATTTCTTCTTTCTCTTCTTTTTGTTTTCTGCAGGCGGCGGTGGTGGTGATGGATTATCATCATCAATGTCGTTCTCTCCATCAGTATCATTCTTCTTCGTTTTTGATTTACTTCGTGCATTCGACTTTCGGGCCTTCTTTTTGGGTGACGACGATGATGCTGATGAGTCATCAAGTAAGTTTTGTGAAACTACTTCTTCGTTATCATTGACGTCCGATTTCTGCTTTGATGTGTTTGAATTCGACTGGCTCATATCGAGCGGCATTGCAGTTGATTGGGGTGCGGGTGTACCGAATGGTGGGCGATAGAAAGTGGCCATGCCAGCTGCTGCTTGGGGAGAAAATGGTACACCTGGCCCGGGTGTAATGAATGGAAAGGGAAATGGATTTGGTGGTGCATTCGTCGGGCGTATATCACCAAGAGTTGAGGGTGGTATTGTTCCGAATTCTAGCAGAGAAGAAAGAGCCGATGGTTTCGTAGTGGAAGTTGATGGTCGTGATCCTTTCGATGGAGATGGCGGACGCGCTGGTGTGCCTGGCTCAGCATTCGTCGACACATCCATTTGTGAGGGGCTGGATGAACGGTCAAGTGAATCAGTGTCCGATCCATTTGTCGTACGATTTGCATCAGATGTAGATGCTGGTGGTTGAGAAGTGTGCGCTGCTGCTGTTGATGATGATGATGAAGATGATGTTGGTATTGGTGGCGGTGGCATTGGTAATCTTGGTTGTAATGGAAAGCCAGGCGGTAAGAATTGTGCAGGATTGGGAAATGCTGGATTGAAATTGGGTGGCATGAAACTAGGAGCTGCATCAGGCTTCATAATTGATGAAATTGACATTGGATTTGCTGCAAGTCCACTCAACAGTGATAGAGGTTCTGACATTTTCGTTTGCGATAAGAGTGACGGATTCAATGCAGTCTGTGCTGGTAGTGGAGGTATGGCTGCCATTTGTGAAACAACTGGTGGCATGGTTTCTGTTGCGAGTTTTTTCTCGTTCGAATTTGTTGAAGGTTTAGCTTTCACCGCCGGTGAATGATTGGTTTCGTGTTCATTATCTAGCATATTATCCTTAAAACGAAAATTAGAAAAGAAACCGTACACAAAGGTAATTCTGATATCTCATACTTCTTCGGTGAAATCAGTATCGTTGTCATCTTCATCTTCGGTTTCTTCTTCGTCACTACCGCTTGAGAAACTTCGTTTACGATAGCGTGTTGATTTTGTTGTGCGACGATTACTTGATCGTCGTTGCGAAGCTGACGGTGTTCCAGCAGACGCTTTTGACCGTGTTGCTGGTGAACGACCTTTTCTTTCATTACCTGTGGTCTGCTTTTGACGAGACACTGGGGTTGTTTTAGCTTTTGCTGGCGAACGTTTACTACCATTACTACTTGTACTCTGTCGAACTTTCGATTGTCGACCAGTACTTTTCGCAGGTGGTGTGGCTGGACTCGAATATGGGGACGATTCTTTGACAGGTGATGTGACTGGCTTAGTAACTTGAGGAGGAGGCTCATCAACTTCCATTGATTGTTGTTCATCGACGTGATTATCCGTATGAGATGTACCATTTGTTATCGGTTTTTCTTCCTTATTCTCAGGCGTGGGTGATGCTTTTCCGTTAACCCCATTGACAACTCCGTTCTCTTTTGTTTTATCTAGAACAATTCAAACAGATCGTTGAAAAAGATAAACATATTGGGAGCAACGCACTTTCTTCTTCATTTGATGAAGACGTTGTTTCGTCAGTGATCTTGCTTGGATTGAGACATGCTTGGCACATACAATTCGAATCATCTAACGTTGCACCTTCAGGTTTGAGCAAGACAGTGATATCATCATCCGTTAATTCTCGTTTGCATTTCGAGCAGACAAAACAGGCGGCATGATATATCCGACCAGCACGTACTCGACGGATAAATTCATGAGATTGTACAAGATTTTGGCATGCAAAACAACGATGAATATATTTTCTAAAAGCAGAATTCAAACAAGTAAAATCTCCTCATTTCGACATTCTTGTTTTACTTAATGAAATCATCTTTGCAATACAGTTTCCCTTCACGCGAATAACATTGTTCATTCAAGACACAACGACAAATAAAACATCGGACACATTCAGGATGCCAAAGATGATCGAGAACATTCGAAATAAATTGATTGTACATAGGTTGATTACATCCAAAACATTGACTTGGTGGAGCACTAAATGCACAATCAGGTTGAAGATCGGAACCGATCGTCCTATTCGAATTACCTGCGACTCGATTGACGAACAGGTCTATTTGTATGGTTATTTTGAGTAACAGGTGAATCTGCCAACGGCGGCCGTCGACGCTGTTGCTGCATGATTTAACTATAACGACAGAATTCAAATGATTTCAATTGTTTTTGTTATATTTACTTTTACACTTGCGGTCTCCTATGGAGAACAACAAAAAAGAGAAATGACAAGATTGTTCAGTTCCATTGTGCGTGTTTAAACTGTGTGAATGAACGGTGATTGATTGAGAGCAGACCAATGATATGTTCAATAGATAAGAACGAAAAAAAATAAATAATATCAGATTCAAAGATATTATTTTTGTCTGATTTTCGTTTTTCTTTTCTTTTTTTTGTCTGTTGCTCAAAAATTATCAGTTGACCACTTCGGGCAAAACAAACAGTCTTAATAATAATTATTAACAGTTGAACTATATAGTAACATTTTAACGAACGTTATGAATATGACGCCAACTGCTGGCAATCGACCGCAGCCAAAAGATAACGATGTGAGTTTTTTTTATAGTAACGTAGAAATTTTTCCCTTCATCTCAACAAAGATAATCGACTATTTTCTCGATGAACGATTAGTCTCCAGTGAATTTTACTTTGAAATTAAACGAGAGCGTTCAAGGTCTAACGCTCTGTAACCAGCGGAATATAGTTTTATTCTAAAATTGAGTAAAGCTCTGTCGAGAAAAGTTTAAACTCATCGTATATTTCATTATTTTTACAAGAAATTCAAAAAGTTCAGGTGTACGATGGACGCGGCGATGATCTAGGTCATCGAACAGATGGAGCTGGTCATCAATATGAGATACGAACATTATTCTCGTTTCTTACATTTATGAATGAAAAACATCTCATCAATAATTTTCCATTCAGAATGATGGTGAAATGAAAGTTGATGAGAAGTAAGTTCTCCTAGTTATCATAAAACTAACTTGTTTTGACTTAGATACATCTTCTTCGTTACTATAGGATATTACTAACAGATTAAATTTGAGAGTATCTGAGAAATAGTCTGTATTTTCTCTGGTATTATTAGGATAATCAAACAAGTTTCGTTGGTTTTGATAATTTACCGAAACAAGTCCACCGAAAAATCGCCAAACGTGGTTTTGAATTTACTCTTATGGTTGTCGGTAAATACATAAACTATCCTTAATCATATTTGCATCCCTATTATTCTGTTGGTGCAGGCGAAAATGGACTTGGAAAGTCAACCTTGATCAACAGCTTATTTCTAACTGATCTTTACCCTGAACAACATATTCCTAGCGCTCAAGGTAGCTGTTCTTTCGTCTCACGTGCTCTTCATTTCACTTTTCTTCTAATAGAAAAACTTCGTCAATCAACGAAAATTGAAGCATCAACTGTTGAAATCGAAGAACGTGGCGTTAAAGTCCGTTTAACTGTTGTCGATACACCTGGCTATGGTGATAATCTGAATGGTACTGAGAACTATAAAGCCATTTCGAATTACATCGACCATCAATTTGAACGTTATCTCAAAGATGAAACTGGCCTCAATCGTCGAAATATATCCGACAATCGTATTCATTGTCTTCTTTATTTCATTTCGTCGTTTGCACGAGGGTTTGTCTTACAAGAACCGTATGCGATTCAGATTTATTGAATGTTTAGATTAAAACCTTTGGATATCGCTTGTATGAAAGAATTGCATCATAAGGTCAATATTGTTCCTGTTATTGCTAAAGCTGATGCTTTAACTACCATGGAACTAATTCAAATGAAACAAAATGTAAGACACACGGCTGGTAGATTGCGTTTGGATTGTTGTGTTTTCAGATTCTTCAACAAATTCACCATCATCACATTGAAATTTACCAAATTCCTGAATGTGATCCAGACGATGATGAAGAAACCAAGGAAAAAAATGAACAATTGCGAAAATCCATTCCATTTGCCATCATTGCTTCTGCACAAACTTATGACGTTCAAGGGAAAATATTACACGGTCGAATGTATCCATGGGGTTTCGTCGACATTGAAAACAGTGACTATTGCGATTTTCTCAAACTTCGAACAATGTTGATGTAAGTTCAATGTGTCATGTATCAGCGCGTATTAATTTTTTATTCGATTCTATTATTAGAACGCATATGCAAGACTTACAAGAGATTACCGATGAAATTCATTACGAAAACTATCGATCCGATAAACTTCAATTGAAGAAATTCCTTGCCAATGATGAAAAACAAAAGAAACTCATTCAAGAAAAAGACAAAGAAGTAAGGTATTCTTTCCTTCCCCACCTCATCCCTTTCGTTTCTTTGTTCTAGCTTCGACGAATGCAAGAGATGTTGGCTAAAATGCAAGGCTCTTTACTTGAACAGAAAAAATAAACGCTCGTTTTTGTATTTACAATATTTTGTATATTCAGGAAAATAAACAATGATAGATTTGAACAAACTAAACGGCACCTAGCATAATGATTCAGAAAGGAAAGGAAAGGAAAAACGATGACTCATACTGAAGGGCGAATGTCTACTATGCAATTTTTGCGTTCGCTATGCCTTTAAAAGAGACACTTGTGTTGGTAGAGAAGTTAACTCTGATTCCGGAACAATCACAAGAAAATCTTTCGCCTTTTACTAAAGATTTCTGTGTTTCGGAATAATTCAATGAGTCTTATAGACGAATTTTTTCACTGCTCGCTTCGTGCGGGCGTCCAATAAACTAAATGAAAAATCAACAAGCGACACGGACAGAATGTCTACCCTATCACTCGCGCAGATAAGAATACATTTTCTCTCTACGCGATAGAAACACCTCCTATTCATACCAAACGTAGCTATGTTGAAGGTCGAATGGTTTCGTTCTGAAAATATTGGCATTCGAAAGACAATGACGAAAAGTACATTACATATATTTATCTTTTAGGACAAAGAAAAACGTATTGAAGAGAAAGAAAGCGGTACACTACACAAATCCATTCAAGAAAAGGAAAGAAATGTCACTGTGTGGTTTGGTTTTGTCAAAAAATAAGAAGACTAAAGAAAACAAAGTAAAAATCAACATTTATTGCCGAAAATTAAGCATCATCTCTACAAAAAAAGAAAATCTAATACATTGTACACGAAAAGAAATGTTCCTACCGAACGTATTCAACATAATTAGCCGGAATCATCCCTTTATCGCCCGTGTTGTTTCGCGCCAACCACCATAGAGGTTCAGTCTTTTTGATAATCATCAGGATCTGTCCTTTTTTAAAGGGTAAATCTTCATCATCCTAGAATACTCGATTTAAATAAACTTTCGAAAAACGATTCGATCATACT
This sequence comes from Adineta ricciae, assembly GCA_905250025.1. Classification (NCBI taxonomy): domain Eukaryota; kingdom Metazoa; phylum Rotifera; class Eurotatoria; order Adinetida; family Adinetidae; genus Adineta; species Adineta ricciae. The sequence continues at coordinate 209,809 of CAJNOJ010000024.1, forward strand.
TTGCCATCAAATCGATATTTTGTTCGTACACGAGGTTTGGGACACTAAAATACACAGAGAAGAGACCTTAGATGAATACGTATCAAGCATAATCTAAATAAACACTTACAATTCGAATGAGTGGTGATACATCAAGTAAGCGTTGCTTGTAAAAATTCAAAAGATCCTTCATACTTGAAAATGTTTTATCACCAATTTTATAAATCAATTTCGAATTTTCTTGACATAAATTGATTATATAATGACTAACTTTGGAGCCTTCCCTAATGGATTAACATTCGTGTGTGCTTTGTGTTGATCAAATTAATTATGTGACTTACTTTACACAGAGGACCAGATCACCTTTGATAGTACTGCTTGGACGCACAAGAAATGTACCATCTGGTTGATTCTGTAATGTACTGATTGCTTCTTCTCGACTGAGTTCCTCGAAAAGCCAACTAAAACGTCGTTATATAAAATAGTCCGTTGAACAATCTGAATTTGTTTCTTACCTATCCTCATCGGCGGCATTGAAATCAGCACTTACTGGACTTTCCGTTGCTGGTTTTTGCCCTATAACATCATTCATCCCATGCAAATGATCTAAAAAAAAGGTACATGTGTGTGCGTGTGTATTTAGTCATCGAAATATTTTTATGACACATTTGTCAACATCCCATTCATCCTTAATCAAATAGACAATCGTTAACTACCTGCTATAGTCATGATGGAAAGGTGTTGAGCTCGGCTATTGTTTGATATATATGTATTATCGGAAAGCAATAACGATGAAAATTGATAGTTAAAACTGAATATGATGCGATCTTTCAGGTCACACTACAATTCTTTTTTTTTTCTTCTTCTTCGTCGTCGTCGTCTTCTCTTTCTCTGAGTAATGATTCAATGTCTTGGCTTGCTTCTCTACTATAACGGACATAGAGCAAGTAAATATCGTACAGTAAAACGAAAAGAGAGAGAGAGAAAAAAGAATGAAAGAGCAGTTCTTATCGTTCTGGCATGTGCATACGTTTACTTCGAATCGAATCGAAGCGTCACTATTTGTAATATTGCAATTGAAAAAATTGTGTCATACATACGGACACACATAACTGCTTCTATTGTTCAACAAAATCGATCATGTTACATTAGTGTATGTGCGGTCAACTCTTTTTCTCCTTCTTCTTCTTCTCCTTATTCTTTATCGTCTTCTTCTTCTTTGTTCCCATCGAATCAATCTTTTTTGGCCAGACATAGAGTAAACGAGAAAGAGAAAGAAAAAAAAAGAAGGAGAGTCTATATACTACACGATACGTATGTGAATATGTGAGTGGACGATGGGAGTAATCATGACGTTTTTCTTGTTTATTAGTCGCTTGGTGTGAATGTATGTATATGGAGATGACTTGCTTCATTGCTCAATGGACTTCGAATATATATATGTATATGTATTTATATGCACAAAGCGAGGAAAAGAAAGATCATGATGTAATAATAAATAGTATGTGCATATAACCAGATGTTGCTTATAGACATATGCTAGACGACAACAGTAGGGGGTCCTTATTTCAGACTGTATCGTTTTCCTCTCTACTCTTTTTAGACCCGATCTTGAACGGAAATGAAGATAGACATCGATATCTGTGTTTGTTTAGATTGACAATAACAGATATTATTAGTCAATTAATGAATGTCATTTTTCTCTAATGACAATAGATAAGTTAGTAAAACTTGTCAATTAATCACGAAGACAAACGGATAGGGCTCATTGAAATCAAGGTTAAACAATCTATGTGAGAGAATGTTGACATCCTATATTATCTCTATGTAACCTTGACAGGATAAAAAAGGTATTACTTTTTCCATTTCTCTTTTTCTCTCTCTCTCTCGCGTATCAATAAAACAATTCTTTTCTAAACTAAATAGATCTACGATAGATTTCCTCTTGATTATTGGTTTTTATAACAAGAAAAAAAATCACAGTACACCAATCAAGATAGGTAAAAAAGAACGCATACAAACAGGAGATGTTTGCCGCTCTTTTTCTTCTCATAAAATTCGACTATAAATATTCCAGAGACAAACAACTAATGAACTTTCATTATTATTCATAGCTAAACATGCGTAGAGCAACGCATGGAATTGTTGACGAACAGATTCATTATTGAGTATTTGTTCTAACGTTGTACTGTCGTGTATTGTAATTAATTTTTGTAGGATGTTGATGAGAATCGAAGCATAGATTGCATCGAGATTTGCGTGATGGAACAAAGCAAATAATTCAATGAGTATTTGCTCAAAAACCAATAAGAAATACGATGATTGACAACCTAAAAATGAGAAGAAAAGATTAAAAGAGAAAGAATTGTTATGAAGGACATTGTACATTTATGATAATTACAGCGCGTAGTGCTCAAGCTGAACTCTCGATTGAAGTGTCAATGAATGTTTTAATATTCAAATTTTACTCTCTTTATCCGAGGGGTAAGATGTGACGAGGCTCGGTGCGTGTCATCTGGACAAATTTTCGAAGTTATAATGGACATTCTATGTCAACGTTTGCAGACAGCGGAAATGAAGACTCTGATCGTGCATATAAAAAAAAGAAGAAAAGTTCAATCTTACTATGGTCCATATCTTGTACAAACTATCTGTAATATTCATCGATAAATACCGATTTGTTCGATGAGTAGCTGCCCACTGGTTGTGATTTTTGACTGTTTTATATACAGCATAATCAATCGAATGAAGTCTTGTATATGCTGAATACAATGCTTTTGAATGTTGGGTATGACACTGTAACTAGCAATCATAGTGATCAATTGTTTGAACATGATTTCATATGTTTCATCTTGAATCCGTAGTAAGTTCTGTTTCATTAATTCAAAAAGTCGATCGATAGTTTCCATGATTACAGTTTGCAATTCGATATTCATATCGACAGAGTGAGTAAAGACATTCTGAAGAAATCTTCCGTGATGATCAAGTAGATCCAACACGTGCGTTGGAATTCTGATTGCTCGCGTCGATTTTCGCAGTAAACATACATCGACTAGAAGTTGTTCGAATTGTATCGCGTCGTTGTTTCGTTTCCGTCGTAAGTTATTCTGTAATTGTATAGTAAAATCTCTTGGACTTAAATGCGACGGTGTCAATCGAATAATAGCCAGCGTTAGTGCAAGCTTTCTATACAGATTTTCATTGTATAAGAACGTTTGTACGTTCATCGTATTCTACAAGAATCATCAATAGTCATGAGAGAGGGAAAACAACGAATAATGCTCGGTTCAACGACTTTTATTGAAAACAAAACTGTTCATTACAGAGTAGCAAACATTTTCAAATAGTGTTTAGCGAAGGCCGAATTAGGAATCATTACTATTAAACTCGGCATACCGAGTTGAACGACAAATCTACATGACAGAGATAACGGTAATAGAATATTTCAAAAATTTCATTCAAACATCTCTACCCTGGCAATTGAAGGGTTTGAAGAAGTGTTTTGTCCAATGGAACGATCTTCAATTCGTGTTTATCTCGATCTTCATAATAGATCTAGAAGAAAAAGAGTTTTTCTACTGGTACTAACAATTATTGATTGAAGCGTACACTCATTTGATCTAATGTATATTTGCCTTCTTCGTCCCAGGGTGCACGCGATTGAAACATCTCCGTTAATTGATCGATAAGTCTAAACAACAAGTCAACGAGGAAAGAGTACAGTAGAAAATAGAATATCCGGTATATTTTACTTCGTATCCTGATGAAATTCTTTGATGTAATCAGTCTGTCCATATTCTGGATAGAGAAATACAACTGGGAATGTCAACGTTTGATCCTGTTCGTTCAGTTGTATACAACTTCCGGCCGGATTCGAACTAATGTCAAATATGTCGATAGATGGATCTTCTTGTATTCGAATATTTTGTTTCTAAGAAGGGAATATGTATAGACGAGAGAGAGAGAGTAATCGTGACGATACTTTGACAACATTTAGAACTTTTTGTTGTTTATTTCTTTGTTTTCGTTCGAGACCTTGTTGTTTTCTTTCGTCACGTTCTTTTTCTTTCTAAAGACGACGGGAAACCAATTGACCCCAAACAAAGTGTTCCATCATACCTGCAATCTGGCCGCTCGATCACGCATTTCGATGAGTTTCTCATTACTATTAGAAAACATTTAGGAGAAAAAAATTGTGTTAAGGAAAAAAGCATCAAATGTTTCGTTAAGTGTTCTTTGAAAACAAGAAACATCAAAAAAGGATACTGATAGACCGGCTGTGCACCAAGTTTGAGCTTCTTGATATTTGCTTAATTTCATGCACGATTCAGCTGCTTTTATGTAAGCTTTTAAATGATTCGGTTTACACTTTCTCGATAGAACACAATCGCGTAGAGCTGAGCGATGATTTCCCAAGTAAAAATTCGCTGTTGCTCGATTGCAAAACAAAACTGCATTGGTAGTCGGATCCGAACAACGTTGTTTTATCCCTTCGGTATACGCAAGAATTGCATTACGATACTTTTTCAATTCGTAGTATTTATTGCCTTCGTCTTTAAATTTGATTGCTTTATCTAGAATTTATTTTTTTGAAAAGTCGCATCTAAGAATTGGAATTGGATACCCATACCTAATGGTGTATCATCGTCATCGTCCCATTTCAAAGCTTGCAAAGCAGCTGCTGCGGGATGGAGTTCAGCACCGTCGGCTGGCATTTCTTTCATGAAAAATGGATGTCCTTCGAGATCCTACCAGACGCAAGCGTACAGAAATGAAAGCTATTATGGTCTTTGGAGTGTTCTTACTTTCCAGAAAGCATCATCAAGTTCAGCTGATGGTAAATTATCTTTGTTATCGACAAGATTATCGATAAATTCATCAAGTTGTCGATCAAGTTCCTCCGGTGTTGGTTGAGCCATCTGCAAGAAAACTCTATATGATGATGTATTTATATTTTTTTTGACTCTCGAGCAAATCAATCTTCAGATGATTTTTATTTCGTTTTTTTACGTTTGTGTGAACATCGTAACAAGAAGATACACACAAAGGAAAGAAATTGAGAGACAAGACGAAAAATGAAGACAAACGAAATATGTACAAGAACACACACACGTCTGTTCTTCATAGCGGAATGCTTGAAATTCATCTAATCTTTGGTGGATTGATAATAAGTAAGAGTTCAATGTTCTTTCTCTCTAGGAAAATTTATCGTTTTTTGCTATAGTAAAAGAAGAAAGAAACCAATGAAAAAAGAAAATGAGCACACGATCTGCGTTTTTTGTACAAAATGCTAGAGAATGTTTGATTCTGAGTTAATGTTCAAGTGCGAGCCATTTTTGATCGATTGAGATCATCGTATAACGGTAACAATTCGATATATCGTGTGCCCATGAATTTTTTGTGATATCTACGAGAAAGATCATTTCGAAGGATTGAGTAAGAAAGAAAAAGTACATACGTCAATGCTTCGGTAGCTTCTTCACGTGAACCAAATTCAGCGTACCAAATAGGCGGTTTGCCACGAGGAGTATTTTCTTGTTCGAGACGTATTGGCACAACTGGACTAAAGAACTAGAAGGAATCACTTGCATGTATGAATCGTACAGATCGATTGTCAGTCTTACTTCAAACACTTCTTTCTCACCGGCTTCAAATGGCACACCGCGTATTTTCATTGTGAATGAAACTGACATGGCACCTGAAGAAAAAAAATCACTTTTCTATCAAAATCTGACCTTTCTTCAAAGTTCTTACGCTTCATCCCACCACCACCCATTTGATTGTTCATCGGGTAATTCTGGGCACTCTGATTACCACCATAAGAATTGTAGTTATTTGTTGGTGGACCATTGTATTGATTCATATGATTGTTATATCCATTTCCTTCGGGATTGCCTTCAAAGCTGCCTTGTCGATGTGCTCCATAATTTTGATTAGGTCCATTATTGCCACCACGCTGTCGGACCGTGGACTGTGTGTCGTTCATGATGGAGGCACGAGCTTCGGCATATGTGGATTTGAATAATTCGATATAACTGTTATAAGGATAAGTAAAGCGTAAGAATAAGTTAAACGAGAGCGAAATGAAAATAAATATGTATATGCAACTTTGGGTGTCACAGGCAATGTCGAAGAGAGAGAGAGAAAAAAACGACCATTTTCGTTTCATTAAATTGATCAAATAGAAAAAATTCAGTACAAAATAAAAATGAAATGCAAAAGCTAAGATAGTAATTCTATCCGATCAATTTAGATGAACGTTCCCCGCCCTCCCCCCAAAACAGAGATCCGCCTTTGTTTTGATGAAAAAAGGAAACTTGCGATTTTTTTTTCTCTTCTTCTTCGTCTCGCTCAATTTACCGTACCGATGCCCCATATTCATGCGGTTGAATTCCATAGCTCGCAGGGCATTGTCCATGTTCGCGAAAGCGACAAAAGCCTCGCCTGCCGGTTTGCTCGAGGAGATGTGTACACCATTCTGAGCTATGTCGAGTCCTATAAGGTGAGGTAATCCCAAAAATAGACAACAACAACACAAAATAATATATATCCTTCTCTCGTTCAATGCTACCGAGGAGCTGTCCAACTGAATTCGATCTCGATCATGTCTTTGTTCGTCATTTAATCAATGCATACGTACCTCGGAAAAAACCAATCACATCTTCTTTGCTAGAATTGTACGGCAAACCACGTAGACGAACGACTGGATCACGCCAATTCTCATTATTCACATTTGGAGAGTCTTCGCTATTGTTCGGTTCACTACTGTTAGTTTTGAGCGCTTGATTCATCTCGTCGATCGAAGATTCAAACACTTCGATATAACCTGAAATACGCGCAATGCATCGAAGTTCTTTCTATTGAATCATCTTGTATATGAAGATACATACGACTACCGATCGTTTTCTGATGGCACATATTGGCATTATCGACGTCTTCTTGTGACTCTAATACTACAAAACATTCACCAGTCGGTCGTGATTGATTGTTCATCGGAAAGTATGTCTGGCGAATCTTACAACCTAAAACGGATCGAATCAAAATTAGAAAACAAGATCAAATCGATCAGGAGACCTTGAAGGAAACTTTGTATATCGCCTTTCAATGTATTCCATGGCAAGCCACGCAGACGTACAACAAAACCAGGATTGTTATTATTATTACTATATGAACCGTTCATCGTTGGACAGGAAAAAGTAACAAAGAGAGATTTAGCGATGATCCAATATTAATAATAAACTGAACAACGAATGATCATTGTGAACTAATAACCAATTAAATAATATACCCAATACAGTATATAGTATTCTTTCGATAAACAGAAAAAGAAAACATTCCTATGCATTAGCGCACTAATGCAGAGAAATTTGACCAATACAAAGTCAGCATCAGTCACATTGTTAATTGTGACGGGTAAACTACGGATCGGATAGGAAAAAAAACAACATCAAATCAATATATGATTGCTGATTGATCGAACGAAAATGGATGGTCAAGATTCATCTTATAATCCAAATCTTCCACCATCACATTATAGTCCAATGATACCACCGTTGACGACAGATGTCAAATATAATCTCTACGATACGAATACAAGTGAAAATAAGCCGTTTAATGATGTTAATGGAATGCTGCAACAAATCATGTCTATTGTTGATCAAAGTCTTGATGAAGCTCAATCAAGGTTTGTTTTGAAGTTTCCAATTGGAGAAAAAGTCAAGAATCTTTTATTTAGAAAACATGCCTTCAATCAAAGTCGACTCAAACCCGCTTTTTTTCAAGTATTATGTGAAATAAAAGAAAAAACAGGTATGACATATTAAACGTCAAATGTCTGATCGCAAGGATCTCCTTTTCTTTCTAGCAATTAATATTCGTAACTTTCCTGAAGACGAACCACCCGATGCGCAATTGATGCGTTTAGATAATATGCTATTAGCCGAAGGTATCGCCGGGCCTGAACGATTAGGCGGTTCATCGACTTCATCATCTGCTGCGAGTGCGAATGCAGCTGCTAGTATTAATGACGAATCAGCACTTGAACATGGAGATTATCGTGCAAAACTATCACAAATTCGACAACTATATCATAGTGAACTTGAAAAATACGTATGTATCGTATTCGATGAAGTAAATGTTAGTTTACCAGTGTTTGTCTCCTTTTCGTCAATAGGAACAAGCATGTAATGATTTTACTAGTCATGTTATCAATTTATTACACGAACAGAGTCGTGCACGTCCTATATCACCTCGAGAAATTGACCGAATGGTAGCTATCATTCGAAAAAAGTTTTCATCTATTCAATTACAACTGAAACAAAGCACATGCGAAGCTGTCATGATTCTCCGTTCACGTTTTCTTGACGCCAGGTAATACATCTTACTCTACTACGATATTCTATTAAATACTTGAACCCATCTAGACGAAAACGTCGTAACTTCAGTAAAACAGCTACTGAAGTTTTGAATGAATACTTCTATTCGCATTTATCAAATCCATATCCAAGCGAAGAAGCCAAAGAAGAATTAGCACGTAAATGCGGCATCAGCGTGTCACAGGTACAGCAATCTAATTGAATCCGAAGGCATCTTTTCGATATTGTTGATTCCTAATTCTAGGTCAGCAATTGGTTTGGTAATAAACGTATTCGTTATAAGAAAAACATTGGTAAAGCACAAGAAGAAGCCAATCTATACGCATCAAAACTAGCTAATCAAGCAGCACAGGGCGTCGGTAGTATGCGACGGGACAGTGACAGTTCACACCATGGTGAAAGATAATCCTTCACAAAGCCTTAATTTGATCTCTCAATCATAATTCAACTAAATCAACTCGCAAACTTCAGTCTCGAATTTTGAAATAATGAATTCTAATATACATAGTCAATATATACATATACGATATGTACTTGCTTTCTTCACTCTTCTATTCTGTGTGTGCAATTTAAAATGCGTGTCTTTCTTTAGAATCTCGTCATTTGTTGTATTATAATCTTATTCAAATGCTTAAAATACATGTTGTTTGTTTTCGCTACTCTTTTACGCTTGATCTCATTGAGTTATCTTTTTACTGTAGTGACTTTTCTCTCTCGTTCTTTGTAGTAGATTCATATATTTGTACAGTTTAGTGGTCTGTTTTCTTTTTCTCTCGTTGTATGACATTTTTTTCAGTGTGAAAATCAATAAAGATATAAATATGATCTCTCGTATTCATAGTTCACCTTTCAGTCGATCGAAGTTCTTTTTATACAATCGAAAATGTGCATGCGTTGTTGGTAATGACTGTTGGGCAATATCGAAAGCGAGTCTATAGCACGCTCGTGCTCGTGAATAATCACCCATTTTTTCGTAGAGTGCACCGATGTTATTGTGAGAAATAGCTAAATTCGGGTGATTTGCCCGGAGCGTTTGTTGGATTTCCAAAACTCGTTTGTAATAACTGAGAGCTTTTGTATAATTACCCATATGACGATATGATATGCCAATATTATTGTATAACATACTCAAATCAGGATGATCTCTCGGTAAAGATTGTTGTTTGATTTCAAGCGATTTTTCATAGTACGAAATTGCTTTGATATAATCGCCTATTTTTAGGTAGACAGCAGCGATATTGTTATATGACATTGAGAGATCGAGATGATCGGAAGGAAGCGACTGTAGTTGTATTTCAAGTGCTTTCTCATAGTAGAACAACGCTTTGAAATGATGACCGATATTACGATAGACAATGCCGATATTGTTATAGGAACTGCATAGTTCGAGACGATTCAAGGGGAGAATTTGTAGTTTGATAAAGAGAGATTTTTCAAAATACTGTAATGCGTCTTCGAATCTACCTAGTTTTCCATAGATCATTCCGAGATTATTGTACGACGCAGCCAGGTTGAGAAAATCAGGATGAGGATTTTCTCGATCAATTTCTAATGCTTTTTGGTAAAATTGAATGGCTTCTTCGAATTTATCTTCTCGATCTCGAGTTGATGCAAGCTGATGGTAAAGATCTGCGATGTCCCTTGGATCGTTCGCACGAGTAAGTAAAACTTGATAGACTGCTCCTTGATCGTACTTATTTTTCCCACATACCAAATGATTCAAAACTGGCGTTTGTTTCGCACCTTCTTCGATGTGCTCGGCAGTGACAAGTGGATCGTTGCGGGCATTGTTGGCGTCAAGTGTGACGTTCACTTGGAAGAGTTGTGGATCGTCGTACATGGATTCTATATCTCGAACGTGAAGAAAATTCTACTCTAACAGATCGTAAGTTTAATCCTAAAATTCTACTTAGCACTTTCTTGAGATGATCATGAGTAAAAAGTTGAAAATTCACTTAATAAAACAAACAAATTCGTCATTCTTTTTCTTTCGACAAAGTCGTGTGAAACAAAATTCAATTTACAAAATGTGAGCCGATACTTTTATTTCTATTCTACGACAAAAAAACCGCCACTCATTGTATGAAATTCATAGTCTAGCGAGTAGTAGTGATAGCTTGTTTGGCTAATAAATCTCGAATTTCGCATAGAACCTTCACTTGATCATCCATTTCAAGTTGCACCAATTCTTCACCTTCTTTGCCGGCTTTCTTTCGTGTAGCAAGTTTATGCACTTTATTAATAGCTTTAATGACAAAGAATAATGCGAGTGCCACAATGAGTAACGAGATTATTGTTTGAATGAATTTTCCATAGCGAATGACTACCGGCGGTTGATTTTTGTAGACGAAATTCTTCATCTTGATGGTTAAATTGACAAAGTCAACACCACCTAAGACTAAACCTAATGGAGGGGTGATAACATCATCGACAAGTGATTGAACGACATTGACGAACGCAGTTCCAATGATGATGCCAATCGCTAAATCGATAACACTTCCACGAAGCGCAAATCTATCAATATGATTTCAAGAAGTGAGATGAACTTATGTGCAATGGTTACATACGCTTTAAATTCCTTGCAAAAATTTTGACAGCACCCACCCATATGGAAGGAATCTAAAGATAGTGTGTTCAAGTTTCAGATTTCGTTGAACAACTATGCAATAATTGATAAGGAAAGAAAAATGTACGAAAGAACATTTCAAAGGTCAATGTCAGTCATTCACCAGTATGATCAAACTCAACTGAATTATATAATGAAACTCTCTGTACGCTGTTCTTGCTGGTATAATTAAAAAAGCATCATGGGTGCTGGATTAATCACGTCTTACACAAAGTCTATCTTTTTGTATCGAAGTTTAACAGATGACGAGGATGAAAGCGACTTGTATCATTGTGACCAATATTCTGTGCATATTATTTTTCTTTCTCGTTCTTTCTATTTGCATTTTTGTTCGCCATACACGCACGTAATGCATTTTAGTTACGCATTCTTTTTTCGAGTAGCCATATAAATTTAAACCGATGGAATACAATTCTGATGTAATATCAGCGTGCAAACAGACATTGAGTGGTGTATTCAAAAATCATAATAGAACAAATCAAACTGTATGCATGTTGATCGTTATTCATTCGAGTGCCTAGGGCGTTGTCGTGCACAGAAATCTTTAGCGTTCTGCCAGTTATCAGAATTTCAACAATATCTGCGAATCATTATGCTTTTCGAGATTTTTTTATCCGCTAAGTACTTCTGTGTATCACTGCTCACTTTATATTTCAAGTACATCCTGTTATTTACTCTTTGGAACGAAATACAAACTATACCATCTGATGGATGAATATCCAGGTCTCAAAAAGTGAAATGGCTCGTATTTTCACTCACACGAATACGTTATTAGTACGGTCGATTGAAACTTCAATAATGATTGCATATGAGCCGTACCGTACCATTCATTGTGTTTGGTTGGTTCTTTCGTCACCGAAGTTTGTTTATCTCATACATAGATTGAATTTGTAAAAAGGTTTGACTAAGTACAGCTCGTACGGCTACGAATTAAAAACAACGTTCATTAACATAAAACTACAACCTTACCATACCTTGATTTTCAAGTGCTATTATTATTGAGAGTCCCATTGAAGGAAACCTTAAATGTGACAGCCATGCAAGGTAATGTGCTGTCGCTGACAAAAAAGAGAATTTCAATCGTCGTACAATGAATCACTATCTACTCATGTTTTTATATTCTTTGTTTCTGTCCAGCTCCTATCACACATTCATCGAGAGGCCATCAATCTTTTTCAGATATCATAAGTCTATTTCTATATTGCTGTTTCGTTGGACATTACGGGGAAAGTTAGTCTTTATAGACGTTTGGAAGAGCACATATCTCCTCGGCAACACCGAATAAATACAAAATGATCTCATCGACGTCTCAGTGTTAACAACTAGGCATTGAGCGAGGGGTTAACGCTTTATTAGTGACACAAAAGGATATGAGATCTTGATTTCTAATTCTAAATGACGATTTATAGACAATATAACTAGAAGAACAATGATGAGTCGATGTTTCCACAAGAATATACAAGTAGAAATGGAATACGTTTATATAGAACTACAATATAAAAAGTAAACATTACGCATGTCTATTGTAATTCATTAGTTGAGTAAGTTGTTGTAGTTTGTCGAGCTAAAAGATCTCGAATTTCACATAACACTTTCACTTCGTCACTGATTTGGTCGAGAGGTTTGTTTTCCGCCTTTTCTTTTTTGCGAATTGCTAATCGATGTAGTTGATTGATACCCTTGATAAGAAAAAATAGGACGAATGCCATAATCAACAGCGAGATTATTGTTTGAATGAACTTTCCATAGCGAATGACTACCGGTGGTTGATTTTTGTAGACAAAATTCTTCATCTGAATTGTCAAATTGACAAAATCAACACCACCGAGGACGAGACCCAATGGAGGTGTAATAATATCATGAACAAGCGATTGAACAACATTAGTAAATGCAGTTCCAATGATAATACCGATCGCTAAGTCTAACACATTTCCACGAAGTGCAAATCTAAATGAACTCGAAAGTGTGAAATTCAGAAATCATTCTCAATTACGTACGCTTTGAATTCTTTGCAAAAATTGAAACAACCTTGACGAACGTCACCCATGCGACTTTGGTAAATATACTCTCCGTTAGAAATAAATCTTACCGTTTCTATGTGGATGTAAAAGAGAGAACTATCTATTGAAATAGAATGCAAAATGAGCGAGCGAGCGAGCGAAAGGATGAAAAAAAACTAGAGAAGTAGTCCACTAAGTACATCGGGAACGCAGCTCTTAGAATAGTCTATGTGCGCATGCGGGTGTGATGTGCATAAGGATAATTTTATGGTAGCTAAGAAGAGATGTAGAAAATGTTTATAGAAACTAGACAAACTGCCCCTGGTATAAAGTATGTAATCGGCAACCTTGACTCTTTTGTTTTTCCTTCTGTTATTCAATCAAATTAGTCATCTGTTAACAATCGAACGCTGTTCTATTTCCATCGAAAGTCTATTCGAGAAAAAAACAGTCAGACTCAATCTAATGTTTGTGGTGTCTATCTGAACGATGCACATCGTAATACTAGCATTCATCAACTCAGATTTCACCACAAGAGGAAGAAAAAGAAACATTTCTCCCATTCCTGTATGGAGATGCATTCAAGCCTTTTCCCTCGATGCAGTACAGATAATTGCATATTGTGATATATATATATATATATAGAAGTTATTTACTTTAATATCGTGTACTACTGTGCATGGCAGTGTGGAGAATTAGAATAACTAACGTAGTGTATAATTGTCCAATTTGTCCCTGGTGAGAAAGTTCATAAATAAGTACTCAATCAATCTCAGGGATTGTCTAGTCAAATATTAATTAGGACGATATATCAATTTATGTAGTCGTTATTAGATAAATAGCTCTTTTTAATATTCTCTACGAGTATTACTAGGACAGATGAATGAGCGACACGAAATACAGAGTGTGTGAAACGAACCATAGAAAATGTGTTTTATTGATGAGAGAAATTTAAATCAAGATTTTATTGAACACGACAAGTAAAGAAATGTGCATAGAAATATATGTCACCGGAATACGTATTTAGTCTTAGTTTATTAGTATCTGACAAATAGAAATCGAGCACAAAACAGACACAAACATTGATGAGTTATCGTCGAAGGTGTTGATGAAGAGTGAGCATTTGGGATGACACTAATGGTTTCTATGAAATCGATTAAATATAGATATTTGTCAAGTGAATGAAAGTGAACGTACCTGGGCGTAGAAAGACGGTGCTTCTTGGGTTTTAAGCCGTTTTGCAACAGGTTCGTGATTTTCTTGCATCGCCTAAATATTTAATGGTACAGTTTTGATCTTAGATGGTTATTTGTGCTTACAAGAAGATGCACATGTGCATGCTGTTCTTGAACTACGATCATTTTACGAGCAGATGCGTGACAATTTTCTTGTGTGATTTGAATTGATGGTTCTTCGACAGGAGGTGGGTGGGGAGGTTGAATAGCTGGTTGCTGTTGTTGTTGTTGCTGCTGCTGCTGTTGCTGTTGTTGTTCCTCATCTTCTATAATGAACTCTCGTTTTCCGTATGGAATTTCCATTCCATAGAACGCACTAAAATGGTGTAACTAAGATAGAAAACAGATTCATGTATGAATATTCATCCTACTCTTGATGTGGTAATGGTTGTTGTTTGAAGAAAGGATCACAGAGTGCTTGTTCTGCTGTTATACGTTTGTTAGGATCAAATGTTAAAAGACGTTTCATGAGTTCTAACGAGAAACTTGGATGTCCATTAGGAAAGACTTTCTTCATCCATTGTTCGATACTACAATGACCATAACTAAAAAGTACCAAACGAATGCAACAATCAGACATGGGAGAATTTCTTTGAACAAAGATATTTACTGAATTGCTCGAAAGCCTTCTTTGCTCAATCTAGGATATTCAGGCATTTGTTTCAAACCAGGCCAATCGCTATCTGAAATGTCAATAAATGATTATAGATAAACTCTTTTTCCTTAAAGTTTCATCGAATACCTGTTGGATAACCAACCACTTGAAAGATTTTTTCCAGTGCATCACGATTGAATGGCGATGAAGCTTTAATATCGTCCTGTTTACAATGAAATAGAGGTTCGAGTGTCAGTAGTTCATATAAAATGCATCCAATGGCCCAAAGATCTATTCGTAAAACATGACTTAGTTGTTGCATTCAGCTAAATTCCATTGAAAATCCTAACCTATTGCTTTCGTATGATGATGACTACCGAGAAGAAGCTCCGGTGATCGATACCACAGTGTCACAACGACTGGATCAATTTTACTCAGAGGCACAAGTGGTGAAGTGAATAATCGCGCAAATCCCATATCACCAATCTTGACTCGTCCACGTTCCGCACCATCACCCATCAATAAAATATTAGCTGGTTTCTACGAGGAAAAGAAAGCAAGGAAGATTTGGAGAAAACATAGATTAATTCTTTTCTAAATACGTACTAAATCTCGATGTAAGACCCAATTGGAATGTAAATAATGTATACCCGCAAGAATTTGATAAAGAATAGATTTAATCATACCCGGTGCGCAATTAACTGTCTTTTTTGATGCTTTGGCTGCTCGATGATATTTAATTATATGCTAAATCAAAATTCAAAAGTCATTTCCTGTCTCAAACAACATGTGTTAGAAATGAATCATACCCAAAGATCATGTTCAGCAAAATCGAACAGTAATGAAACACGACGATCGACATGGGATAAAAAAACACGTTGCAAACTGATAAGATTAATGTGATTAAGTTCTCGAAGTAACTAAAAACAAACAGAAACTCATCCGAAGAGGAAAGATTCACTCGAACGTTACAGCAATTTCTCGTATGGCACTATTCGACATTGATTGTCCAGTTGCTAGAAGAAAAGTCTACATGAAAACGTTTGATGAGAGTAAATATTACCATCGATCTGTTTCAATGCATAATCCGATGTGTCAGTTCTATTCAATGAAAAGAGATGATATATCGAAAAAGAATGTCACAGTCGTACCCGTCCTTTCGTTTTGCTTTAAAGACTTTCCCATAAGTTCCACGACCAATCATTCGACCCTGAAAGTCGAATAACTCTTCAACTGAACGTCGAACTTGATCTTGTTGTGCTCGAAATTCAAAATCCATCTTCGTTCTAGCATTGATTCCTCATTGATATTGAATTTCTATGTCTAAAAAGCAACAGATTAGTCTTTCGTACTCGAATTCCGGCGATTGATGCAAGTTTCTATATTCTACACCAAAATGAAATCAATTGACGACTAACAGACACATAACAATTGAAAATCAGTCATCCAATAAAAACGACTCGTCAGTTAATTTTCATTGGAGAATGTTTCTAACAATAAAAATGAGACGTAACATGATTAAAATAATCTGTGAAAACAAAATTTGACAAATACTCGACACTTCTCGTCAGGATTTCAAACACAACGTACATCCTAATATGCGCAAAACATTACTTGTTTGAGGAAAAGAAGGAGAAATGTGATACGTTGCTTTCGAGTAACTCTTACATTTGAATAAAAGAATGTTTCAATTAGAAGAAAAGTATAACAGATTTTGTCTTTGAAATTTGGATGAATAATTAGTATAGGATCATAATTATATGAAAAGTTATAGATTTGCTGCGCAGCTAACTATTAATTGTAGGTAATGACGTAGTCGAAGATTAAAGTGATGACGAATTTTTCATATTTATCGATACTTTGTAAATCCGATTAGCTTCTCTTCAACTGCTACACATATCGACAAAG
Organism: Adineta ricciae; assembly: GCA_905250025.1. Lineage (NCBI taxonomy): Eukaryota > Metazoa > Rotifera > Eurotatoria > Adinetida > Adinetidae > Adineta > Adineta ricciae. The sequence goes on from CAJNOJ010000024.1 coordinate 226,527, forward strand.
AATTTGCATTTCGGTATGACCGTAGTGAAAACAATGTATTTATTTTTACGGAGAGATTTGATGACAATTCGTATTTTGTACTTTTACAATACTATCGTTTAATCATTCTATTTGTTTACCCGAGCAAATTGCTGATGAGATTATCAGGAACAAGATTATTTCATAGGCAATAATAGCTGATGTGCTTCATTAATCGAGTACATTCGATACATCCGCAATAGCTTTGACTTTCTTATAGTATTTAATGACCGTAATGTTTCTATTCTTAGGGTAACAATAGTTACGTATTGCATCACATTTCACTGCTGTTGTAAAATGTAAATTTGATGACGTTTAGTACGTACTACCTAAGAGTTCCTTGTCGATCTGATCAATACGCAGTCTCATATGAGATTACCTTTTGAGAAGGAAAAAGAACTTTAATCTATGTTTCACTTGAAGCAACATACATTTAAACACACAGAAAAACAAACAAAAGACAATTGGTTTCGAATATTAAGACGATAATGACACAGTATTCCGTTGAATTTGTTCAATCACATTCCACAATTTCAAAGCTTTGCCAATTTTCAATGTCGACTTATGAAATACTTCTTCACGTTTCAGTTCATAGAGTTTATCACCATTGACATGATACTTATTCAAAAGAATCGATGCATAGTCATAGCCTTGTTGATGAAAAAATTTAATTAAATCATCCGTTGTCCAACGATGGACGTCGGGAATACCACCACGTAATCCAAGTAACTGTTCAATTGTAATTGGAGGTAGGTTATTGTTCGTCAATAGAGGTGGACGAAAAACCGACTCAGGCACTAACTCAGGTGTTTTGCTTAGCCGAGATTTTTTCGTTTTATTCGGATATGTTTGACTACGCGTACGTTTCTTTTGGCTCGAATCAAGATTATTCTCTTTTGTCATTTGTGGCAACGATTCTAAAGATAGAACAACAACCATATAGCTCTTGATGATCAATTATTAATAATGTCAACAAATGTACCTGTAATGAAAACGGCAAATTCTGGTGATGGAGTTTCACGCTTATGATGATTATAAATATCGTCGGAATTCAACATGGATTGTTCCGCAAGAGCTGTGGCGGCGGCTGCCATTGCTTCTTGTGGGTTCATTGGTGTTGCTGTTGGTGTTTTCTGATTGTAACAGATATTCATGTTTTCAATTAACTTCGCATATTTTTCATTTTTCATTCGGATTGTAAAGCCGCCTTTGTGGAATACTTTAGTGATGATGCCATACTTCAAGAGATCGTCAAGTATAGAGAGAATTTCTTTTCGCTGATCAGACGGATTTGTTCCTGTGTAACGTTTAGCAACATATTTTAATATACGTTCGAAATCGGGTCGACATTTACGCCGCTTGATCTCGTCGATCGCTTGAAAAACTGGACGAAAACGAACATCAGTTAGAATGTTAAGTAGATCACATGTTGGTATTGTCGAAATCGTATCATTTTGTGCTGTTGTTGTTGTTGTTGTTGTTGTTGTTATTAGTATCGAAGAGGAAGAAGAAGACGACAGCGAAGAACATGACGACGAATCGTTGACGTCGGAAAGTGATGGGGGAGGAGTTGGGAGATTTCTTTTTCGACTAAATGAAGGAGATAATGATGTTGCATTGATTGTTGTCATCGGTGAGAGGATCATCTGGAAGAAAAGTTTTTCAATTCCAATTTGGTATAAAAAGAAAGACAGAGAGAAGAGAAGAGAGACGCACACGCGTACGCCTGTTGTTGTTTTTTTTCTTGTGTCGCCGGCGTCTTGCTAAAGGAGAGACACAATCATTATGGTTCTTTTCTCTCTCCCTCTCTTTCCTTGTATGTAATGCAATGATGGATGATCACATTGCGTTGTGTGTATGTGTCTACAGAAAGAGAAGGAGCGGGAGAACACATTCTCTTTTTTTTAGGATAGAACGCTTCGCGCGCGAAGCATTTACTTACTTGAGAAAGAGAGAACGAGCGAAAGAGAATAATTATGCGACGACGAATGTTCAATCGAGGTCAAAAACAGAGAAAGAGAGAAAAGTCTCTTCTTGTATCTTTTTTTTTCGATGAGTATACGTACATATCTCGTGTAAAACGAAAAAAGAAACGAGAGAAACGAAAAGGAGAAAAAACCTTCTGATATCGTTTAGAAAGAAGAGAAAAGGAAGAAAAACAACAACAACAATAATAATAACAACAACAAAGAAATGTGCGATTTCTCATTTTGAAAATAAACAAAGGAAAGAACATAAGACTAAACTAGCGCCATCCATACAAAATCTTAAAACTATATTTTTCTCTTTTGTGCATATAGTACAAAGCAAAAAGCAAACGGACGAACGAAAGAAAGAAAGATAAGCACAAAGTGTCTAACTGAATCTATCTTCGTTTGTTTTATTCTTCTTCTTCTCCATATTCCAAACGACTCAATTTGACAAAGTGAAAACGTTCAATATCATCAGCAACAATACATTTCTAAGAGAAAATCCTCAGCTAAAACGTAGATGATGAGAGGAAGATGCGATGTATGATGGCGGTGGTAGTAGTTACTAGTAGTCTAGTAGAGGGTAGAGGGAGGGAGGGAGAGAGAGAAGCAGCAAAGACGCGCGAACGAGCGAACAAGTAAGCAAGCATCGCTTGCTCTCTCGTTTTCTTGCAAGAGAAAATAAAAGAGAGGACGCATACACACACATATTGAAGCAAACGAGCGAGCAAAAGAAACGGGGGAGAACAAGAGAGATGCGACGAAAAAGCAAAAGGTTTTTTTCGGTTGTTAATAAATAGAAATCATAAGAAAGCACACCAGACTACACGTGTATATTCTTCCTTTTGTTCGTCACTATCTCATTACGGATATACGAATTAGTCAGCGAAATTTCAATCATATGAAAAGTTAGTTTCTCATCTGGAGAGAACAGGAAAACCTAAACTATGTTGATTTACATTTACAATCATGTATACCTGCAATGAAAGGTCTCCGTACCTTTCGTGTCATTATACAACGTCATTTCGCTTTGCTAGTTTGTCAACAACAAGAAAAAATATGATAACAACAACGATGCAAACCTTGTTGACACTTGAATATCATCTCAATATTGTAGAACCCTACTTGATACGAGAATGATCAATACTGAAAGGATAACCAAATAACTGACCTAGTCGTCAACAACTCAAGAATGAATACCAATTTCTTTCGCGTCTTTTCTTTTAAATACAAAAAACTTCAGAGCACTGAATGATTATACGATATGTGACGTGCTTTTACTTACACTGAATATGGTAAAAAAAAGCGAGAAAGGGAGAGAGACAAAGTCGAATGGAAAATGTAAGAGAACAGGAAAGCAATTCATGTATTGTGTACGGCGAACATGGGTAGTTTTCTCCTATCTTAATGTATACATGTACTATACAGTTGACATACTTTTGAAAGTCTTCCTTGAGTTCATCGGCTTTTTAGAATCCGTTGGTCTTTCGATGTTCTTTCGATCAAATGAAATACAGTCTACCAACTATACTTTCAAATGATATCTCGATGTTAAATACGATCAAGATATCCCTTTTCTTTTGTTTAGATCTCTGTGTCTCTCTTGTACGATGTTCCGAATTGTAAGGGGGGGAGAGAGAGAGGGAGAGGAAAAGAGGACAGATGAAAAAAAGGAGAAGGGCGAACACATGAGGCAGTGCGAGTTAGATAATGCACCTTTTCTCTTGGCTCACATTTTGCATCTATCATATCACGAAGAAAGAATCTCCTATTAACAAACGACTTCTGTGTGTAGTTTGATTTCTTTGAAAATTTTCTTCGTATAAAATCAGTCGAGAAAGAAATCTGTGCTTTTTGAAAGTGTCGACGATAATGGCTACTACTTTTTGTTATCAATGTCTTCATGTTGTTGCTATCCGAGCGCTACCAAAAAGCAGTGAGCGCACGGAGCAGGCAAGGACAAGAACAGCGGTTGGAAAGAGAATGAAGCAAGTAAGAAAAGAAGAGAACAAGCGAAAACATCGAACCAACCAGCGAGGTTTATGTGCGTCGACGCGCTAGGCAGTTCGACCACCATCATATACTGAAAGGATGTAGAGAGATCGTGCGTGCTTGCGTAGACAACCCATGTGCTTAACACTGCACGTTGTTGTTTTTTAAAATGCGCATGTTGCACAATGGATCTTGAAAAGAATCACTGAAAAATTATTCGAAGAAAAATTCCAAACAAATAAAAACTATGAACGTTATCATGCAGTGATTATTCATCGAGTTCCGACAATATACTAACAGTTGTCTTACATTGCAAATTCGAAGCGAAGTCGCTCCAAACATTGTTCGGTACATAAGTACCTGAATATACCAGAAGAGCATGTTCAAGACATGGCAGGATAAATTTACATTTCTGTTAAAGTCTGTTCTAAGACTGAAGAAATTATTTCTTTTCTGACGACGTTAGTGATTGCGCAAAGGTCACCAAGCTAGTCGATAGTTCTTTTTTTTCTCATATACATGCATAAGGGTAAAATAAATGTCGATGTTTCTACTAATAATCATTCGATATAACGAATAGATGATCTGAATTTTCTGTTTAAACATAGTTTCAAAAGAGTTCGATCTTTTTCCCAAAAGCATATGTGAATTGTATAAATGTTTATATACTGTTACTTGATCGTTGTTTGCAAATCAAATATCAAAAAAAGGCAGCATATATATAAACAGTGAAAGAGAAGAAAAGATGATTTAAAAAAAATAGAAATCTGATAAAATCAATAATTATTCAATGTTAAATCTGTGTTCATTCAATATTTGATGCACAATGAATACGATGTTGCATTACACATAGAAGGGACAAACATTGATAGATTAATCTTGTTCACTTTGTTCATCTGAAGGTGAATCGAGTTAAGAAGGAAAGTGATGTTAGTATTCAAATGCTTGTTGCTGTGTTGGGTCATTTCGTAATAGAGAATACGGCTGTGATGAGTTTGTTTCACGTTGCCACGAAATCCGTGATCTCGAATCGATGTGATCAGTTGGACTTTTCGGACGATCACGAATAGTAGTATGAAACTCTCGTGGAACTTCCCATTCAACGTCGTTCAATTCACTGACGCTGGCAAATCTCATTCGATATGCTGGTGGTGATGGAAGGGCAGGAGAGAGATTAGATTGAGATGGAAATCGTCTCTCGATCATATTTGTCGAGCGATCGGTATTTGTTCCAGCAGAGACATAGGGAGAATCTTCATATTTTGAAGATGTTCGACTACGTGAAGGTGAAGGATTTGTTGGTGTCTTAAGGATTGATTTTGGTACTGTATTAGAGTATTGTATACCATGACATTCAGTAGATGTATCGACTCTCGGTGTCGGAGGAAGAATAAGTGTAGGACGACGAAGTGGTTGAAAGCGAAAGTTTTCAAAATCACTCTTTTCATCGGAAAAGTCCTCTTGCAAGGAGTGAAAGTCAAGGATAGCTGGCGGACGAGCGTGTGCATAACGCATATCATCGGCGATTGGACGAGTACGAATTTCGTAGTCAGCTGGTGGTAGTTGAGCAGTTCTGATTATATTTGATTGAAGTTCAATCCAATTTTGTGATTGTGCTCGTCGAATACGTTCTTGTTCGTCATCAGGAGAAAACGCTGGATTCTGAAAGCCATCGTTGTAAGTAATCGCTGGTTTACTTCCACGTATAGTGCCAACAAGTGCCAATTCATCAGCATGTGGCGGACGAAGAATAGTTGATTGAAATTTTGATTGAATACCAGTTTGAACATCGTGTAAGTATTCACATTCTTCCCGCTAGAAGCAAAATAGAACGAAATCATTGTGATGAGCGATTGCACTTACTTTGACATAGAATTTCCTCGGTCGAATACGATTAAAACAACATCGACACAGACAAATGATAATTAAAATCTCGAAGAGTAATATGGAACATATTGCCCATAAAGCTAGATTTATTTCTAATTGATTCATCGTCTATCGACGAGATGGATAATAAGTAATCCCTAAAATAAATAACAAATCGATGTATACATCTGAGGTGAAGAGATGCATGTTTGAGAAGAACCGACAGATCATTACTGATGTAATTTATTTCTCGGCTCTAATCGAAATAGACGTGTAAATGTGAATCGAACACGTTTTAGCAAAGATTCTTTCGGAGGATATGTTTTCATACGATTGAGAAAATGAATGGGTATGTTCAAGGAGAAATTCGATGAAAAGAAGAAGCAGAAAGAATAATATGAGATGAAGATCTGTTTTCGATTTGTACTTGAAGGGAAGAAAAGAGAAACATCTTGTTCTAATTGTTTTTCTTGCTGATATCTCATTCGTGCCTAATCCATGATTACGATCACTTCAACTACTTTTACTCAGAGCGTTCGTTCTTCAGATATTCACTCGTGTATATTGTTATTTTTTCATGATATTAAGTATGATGAGAACTGTGCTTGTTTCGGTACTCACTGAGCATACGTATTTTTCTATGTCTTCGTCAGTGATAAAATCGAAGACAAACGAAGAAATCTTTCAAGTTGTGTTAAATGAAAAAGAAACGAGCATTCTTCCTTTTTTTTTACGCAACTTTCTTTTCTTTTATTCTTACGTACTGATCTAAGCAGAAGTGACGTGAGTATACAGAAAGTAAACCTCATGACAGATTGCCAAGGAGAAAAAACCACATACTTCCTGTCTGTTGACGTATTCATTATTATATAAAACAAATCTCTCGTGTTCAATTTCTTTCTTTTTTTTTGTACTTAAAAAAACGCTACTCACATGAACTGATTGTATTACCCGATTGTACATTGCGAATGATAAGAAATCAAACGAAAGAAGATAAATATATATGCCATAGACCATTCGACTAGCTTGCGTTTTTTAACACTATTACGCTGTTAGCATATATCATTTACTCAGAACCAATGACAAAATTTAACACGTATCTAACGAGAATGAATGAACCCAGCCTATAAATATCAATAAAAGTAAAGCACATCAGTAGTTGACTAAAAGAAGCCGAATGAGAGGAAGAGAGAGAGAGAGAGAAAGAGAAAAAGAACTACAAGACTGTAATGGAGTGCGACTTCTTCGTTGTTCTCCTTCAATACTCATGCATATACAAAGGTTCAGATTTTACTGTGATGAACGAGTCAGTCAGTCATTCGACTGAAGAAAAGAACAGTAATAGGGAGAGAGCGAATCATTCGTTCAATGATCAATACTGAATGCAGTGCAAGACGTTGAAAGAAAATTTTCTGACAATCAAGAAAAAAAACGAAGTTAAGGCGATCATGAGGAACACAATTTCTCAATCGTTTTAATTTCTTCACAATACACTTATCAAAACGAGTTTCTCTCTCTCTATTCGTGCATATAAACGCTCTTCAATTGTGTGCACACTGTATTGGCATCGATTTTAGGCAAGTTGAATAGCGAGCTAAGTCGGTATAATATATGGATTGATGGCCGTCTGAATGTATCTAGTTCCGTTTTTTTTGCGTTTTCGTCTTTGAATTAAGTAGGTGTCATATTAATCAAACGAAACGAACGAAGAGAGAAATTTTCGTCAACACCTTATTTTCAAGGCTATCTATTAGTTGTGATTGATTTCGTCTTCAATGTGTGTGTTCTGAACCAATACTAATTTGAATGATCTTTTGTTCGAATGAATATCAATGCCGGCCTACTTATTGTATAGATGCACTTTCATCATCCTCGTCTTTTACCAGAACTGACCGTTTGTCCGCCCACTAGTTGTGCTTTGAAGAATAAGAGACACTCACAGACTGTAAAACATTCTCTTTCTCCACCTCTTTACCGCTTTCAAGAGAAAGAATTAACGTCTTCTTAATCGATCTCGCACTATGTTGTCGTCTGTACTCCATGTACGCGTCTGATTTGTATAATTAGAGAGAGAGAGACGTAAAATAGGATAAGAATAAATGTACATGGGGTCAAACACTTGCATGTTCACTCGATCTAATAGACTTAACAGATATAAGGTATTGACATTTTACGCGGCTTGATGATAACCTATCTGTCTTGTTTATATACATTTGTGTGTATTTCGTTCGAAAAGCACTGCTCAATATCCCTTTCGATAATGAAATGTCTATAGGTTTGATGATAATGATCATCTTATTCAGTTTGTTCTACATTCTATTATTGCACCTGATTTTGATGTAAAAATAACATGGGACAGTGACATTCTCAGGTGAATAACAGTAGCGCCGTCTATCGATTAGTTTATTCAAATATGAAGCGTCACCCGGTCGGTATGTATAACATCGCGACGCTGACAAAAAAGAGGAGGCCAAAGGGATATTAACAAAACTATTTTGTCGAGTGTAAATATCTTTTCTTTGAATTTGTTTGTAAAACGGTGTCTTTGAAGTGCTTCGAACATGTCACTTATTGTTGTTGTAGTGTTTTTCTTATGTCTCAGTAGTCCATTCATTTCGTGTAAAAAACAAGATCCTGTCTGTGTTGAACCATTGGATGGTGTAGCTGCATATCCATGTGAAAGTCGTCCAAGCCGAGAGCCACTTAGTTTACAATATAGTAAAGTGCAAAGTGAGTTCTGAATTTATTCCTGAAATGTCATGAACGGTTAATTGATTCCATGTTTATTTAGTTAGTAAACCAGCTCCATTGTTTGATGGCTTAGCTGTGATTAACGGTGAATTTAAGGAAGTTAGTTTGAGTGATTTCAAAGGCAAATATCTCGTTCTTCTTTTTTACCCATTGGATTTGTAAGATTTCGAGTTATGTTTACAAATAAGATTCGATATTGGTTGTGATACTTTTAGTACATTCGTATGTCCTACTGAGATCATTTCTTTCTCCGATCGTATTCAAGAATTCAAGAATATTAACACTGAAGGTGCGTATTGGCTATCTTTGCCGTGAAATAGGATTTAAACAATGAAATGTTTAGTGGTGGCAATTTCGGTCGATTCACAATTCACACATTTAGGTATGAAAAGAATTCATACGAAACGAGCGATCGTAGTTTGTTTCTTTAGCCTGGATCAACACTCCTCGTGAACAAGGCGGTCTAGGAAAGATTCAAATCCCACTCCTATCTGATTTGACTCATCAAATCTCCAAAGATTACGGTGTTTACCTTCAAGATGTTGGTCATGCCTTGAGGTACGAACGATACTTTGAGCATTCGATTCAAAACTTTCTTGACTTTCTTTTCGTAGAGGATTATTCATCATCGATAGTCATGGTATCCTTCGTCAAATAACCATGAATGATCTTCCTGTCGGCCGATCAACGGATGAAACGCTCCGACTTCTTCAAGCATTTCAATACACTGATAAGCACGGCGAAGGTAAAAAAGAGATGTTTACTAAGACTTCTGACTGATGATGTCTTTTTTCCCAGTGTGTCCTGCTGGTTGGCGTCCAGGTGCTGACACAATTATACCAAATCCAGAAGAAAAACTGAAATATTTCAGTAAAAACTATGAATCAAAGAAGAATTAAAATGAACTAATTCGCGGATTGATTCCTGAGATTAATCTTCGTTAACAAACAATCCTATCGTGTGATTTTTACATACCGTTGATTCTCTTCTCTGACTTTTTTTAGCGTTTTAGTTGTTATAGAGATAGCAATAAAAACAACTATGTTGTCTTTAAACCGTTCGGTTTAATGGAATCTTTTTCTTTGAGTAATGAGGGTAAAAACAACAATAACATGTTGTTTTCCTTTCGTCTTCGTTCGTTGTACAAGTCAGATTAATCGGCATGCGATGAAATAAGTAGAAACGAAGAAAAAGAAAGGTTTGATTCATTCAATTCAATTTGTATTGAAATAATTGAATTAAAAAAGAAGAGAAAAGGCGCGAGAAATGTTCAAGCCATCATCTGTCGTAGAACTGGATCAGCATTGACATTAGTTCCATGTTCGGTAACAAACGGCGCAATTTTATTGAAACGTTGAGAGACCATTGTCTGATCTTGATTGGCAATTCGATCTAAAAGTAATCGATAGCCGGGCGCTTTGGCGACACGAATGGTTCGTTTTGGCTCAGCACGAGGCGAGCTAGCAGAGCCAACTAAAGAGAACGTGGATGTCTCATCAGAAGGGAAAATAATTTGACCTTACATCGTTCTTCAAATATACGTGAAACATAACGGGAAGCTGGTTGTTTCATTCGAAGAAATTGATAACGACGCATTTCGAGTGTGTTGTAATTCAGAACACGTTGATCGAGTTCGTTAGGTGGATGTTGTGGACGACCGCCTTCGAATGGATACATTGGATCTTTATTAACGCGATACGAATCAAGTGATGGAGTTGAAAGGACTAAGTCACCTGAAAATAAATACATCAGTGTCGTATTTGCTGACAAAGAAAATGTTCATTTACCAGCTGTATTATAATGGAAACCGGTATATGGTTTGACATTATTCGAATCGATACTTCTCGAGTAAAGTAAACTTTTTAGTGTATCCAAATCGGACATCGTTCACTGAATTGTTTCTTTCTCGGATAATGTCTCAATATTTTTCTAAATGCACAAACGTGTATGATTTTGTTGTTGAATCAGATCTGGCCACTTGCGATTGAGTTCTTTGTCGACACGATTTATTTTCTATTCTTTAGTTTGGGAGTGAAATACGAGCAATGGAAGAGAAGGTGAGAAAAAGAAGTAAAAGAGAACACCGCTAGAAGGTGATTGTTGCAAAATATTGATCAACAGCATTCTCGCCCGTTGCTCAGCACCGAAACATCCAATCTGTTCGAGACAAATTGATGTTGACATGTGTGCTCATTTGACATTCATAAAGAAAACTTGTGTTCCAACAATATATTTCTTGGGGTTTCACTTATTGTTCGAAGACATAGGAAAATAAACTGTTGTAAACTCCTTGAACAAATATTCCACCCGTTACTCATGATTCTTTGCCGATCTAATGCGACACGTTAAATATTCTTTGTTTATTTGAGAGTGAATCCCTGAACTTTTTCGTCTAGTGAATGTATTCAAATGTCATAGTAGCGCAAACAACTATTGAGATTTCTGTCATTCTCTCCGTCTGTATATCTATTCGAATACTGTCGTACGACAAACTTTAAATGTAGATCTCCTACATAAGTCAGATGTGAAGGAGAAGAAATCAGATGAAGAGAAGACGAAGACAGAGGATTAAGCAAGATAAATTCTAAGGTAACGACAAACAAAAAGAAAGAAAATCGATCATTCATCCTTCTACTTATTCCGAAGATGATGAAAAATATAACGCGAACTCGGGCTGTTTCTTATAAATGGATATCAAGAGTCATTGGCATTGTCTGGGCATTTCTTACCGCTTGCTTTGCGATTTTGAATATCTATGTTTTCGTCCAGCCGCAATGGATCGGCGATACACTAGAAAGTCCTCGTGCTGGACACTTCGGTCTTTATTCGCACTGTATAAGTACAACAAGTGATTACGAATTTGACTGCCGAGGCACGTGGACCAATTTCGGAACAATTCTTAATTCACCGTTTGCTGTCGCAACCTTCTTTATTGGCTTTTCAGCGTTATTGATTCTTATCTGTCTTGCAGCGTTCATCCTATTCTTATTCATACGGGCTCGAATTGTCTATTTCATTTGTGCGTCAATACAAATTGTTTGTGCTATTTGTTTTCTTATTGCTTTGATTATTTACCCATCCGGTTTTGATAACGACACAGTTCGATCGGTTTGTGGACCTAACGCGAACGATTTCTATATCGATACTTGTCAAGTTCGTTGGGCATACATCGTAGCGATCATTGGCTTCTTCAATATATTGATTCTTGCAATTCTCGCATTTTCCCTTGCCGTTACGCAACCGATAAGTACAGTGAGACACGACAACCTAGATACGAAACCTGTTCTGTCGAAATATGGCGAAGTCAATGGAGCATTTGATGATCGAACCTTTTCTGACCAACGACATGAATTGGCCATCTGACGTACAGAAGAAAAATGAAACTGTTATTTTTACTTTTCAGATATTTACAATTGTATGTTTTTATCACCGAAAAGATTGCTCATAGATACACTCCTCTTCATCTACTTTCACTATGTATGAGCTGTCGCACACACGAAATGAATTGAGCGGCACTGTTCTTGAGAGAAATGAACCAATCTGTTCCGCCAATATCGACAAAATTGAGTAACAAAACGCTTTATTCTTCTCATCAATTAGTCAGAGAAGGTGAATACCTTTATATAGTTGCGACATCACGAGAATAGCTAAGAGTCTTATCCTCATTTCTCATTATGCATCTATTCGATAAATTGCGTGCAAGTGTCCGACGGAAACCGACGAATGTATGTTATGAAGCACGATCTTTTCTTAATAATTTCGTTTTCTTTCGTAGAAAGTAGAGTTGACAGTATCAGAACAGATTGAAACTTTGTTGAAAGAAACAACCAGCAGCGATCGTCGCCTTCAGCTACTTCGTTTAGTATACGAATATCGATCGCGACAGTTCGATATATTGAATGTTCGATCGAACGATCCAAAACGCGAAGAATTCGAACAATCGATGTTGAAAAGTCTTCGTGCTATAACCGCGAATCTTCCATCAAAATCACAATGGATTTTTCAACGTTCATCACAATTGTACAGATCAATGCCATCAGCGACCTCTATACAAATAATCAAGAGAAAGACAAAATCTACCTAATAGACAATTCTCTTGTATTGATCAGTAATTTTACTTTCAAAAACTCGTTATAATAAATAGTTTTTCCTTTCGTACTACATTGATGCACACTGATTGGTTCATTCAAATCCATGACGTGCTTTTGCCAAACAGGGAAATGAAAAACTGTTTGAGCAAATAAACCCAACGTTAAACACATACTACCTGAATCGGCTTGGTCTGATTCACGTAACACAACTATTTCGATCATTAGTGAACTACTTATGTCATCTCAACCATCAAATGCATATTGATAAAATTTAAATTGCTAGAGTTTTGATCGAATTGAAAACGATCTTTTTCAATTATGTAGTCATTTGCTATAGATAAGGACTGAAGCAACAAAAAATTGACGAGTGTCTTTTTAACACAGAACAATTCTCATTTAACGATGATCACATCTTTCTAGATTAAAATTTCAAAATGGTCTCACGCCAACGTCAAGCACGTCGAGCTGATTCCAAACATACCACTGATGTTCAGAACAAATCGAATAGTAATTCAAATATATTGATCATAGGCATTGCATTCGCTGCATTAGTTTTATACGTCTTATACCAATCGATTAATGTGTATAGCAAAGATCGCATGTATAACGATTTCGACTAATAGTGAATGCCATATTGTAAAGCAATGCTTGCGCTAATAGCTTGTGTGTTATGCTGTTCAATGTAAAATCCATAAATGCTTTTCTTTTTTTCTCATTGCTGTTGTGATGGTTCCGCTTAATCAAACGGTTCTTTATTCGTGTGGTGTAGTCGAACAAATTCTAGCATATAGCTTTGAACATTTGCAATAATTTTATGTTAACAAATAAATTGCGTGTACGCTATTTTAAACTAATGATGTCTAACAATCTCATTTGCATGATGAATCAATTCTTAACCGTCCGTTTATTTCAGATAGATTAGGGTAAAATACCGCTCGTTTTCCCTTGTTATGTTCAGCGGTATATCAATAGCGCATGGAGAAGGTGTAACGTTTAGTTTTCACGTGAAATTTTTCATCGCATGATGCCAACCTTGAATTGAAGTTGTGTGCGTCTTTTTATCCGTCGTCAAAACAGTACAGAACGAAGGAAGAAAATAAGAAATGTCAACTCATTCTTTTCAACCGTTTGCTTCTTGATTTATAAGTGATAGTGTGTCGCTCATGCATTCAATCACGTCACTGTTTTGAAGACAAAGCATATGAATGAATTTATCAAGCAATGATATATCTTCTTTTGTATTTTTAGATAGAAAATTAGAGATTTTATTTTATACTTGTAAATCACAACAAAGTACGTCCTCGACAATCGAACAAACAAAATTTCATTCTGTCATTTCAGCAATGTGAAGAAGATAGGAATCAATCTCATCAAATGGCGACTAATCTAGAAAATATTCCAAGTTTGTTATCAAATATTCAAACAACTCTTTCTAATCATTCACTCGTTTGTTCGAATTAGCTTTTCTCCATGGTAATATGTCTTCATCTGTTTTTGACAGTCCATGTCCTAGCGTGGCATCTGTAAGTGTTAACATGTACGTTTTCAACAATGATGGTCATTGTTAATGTTCTCAGGATAAACAAGATGTGATAATTGTTCTCGACGACGATGACAGTGACATTGAAATTGATGAAATATCAAGTACGAATGTGAATGAAAAACAACGACAATCACAGTATGCTGTGAAGATGAAAATGAACAAGCTTAATCTGCACGAGCAAATTATCGTCGTGAAAGCAAATTTACCTGTGCGAGTCTGTCAAACGGCGATACCTTATCCAGACCTTGAAGATATACATATTCTTACAGTAAATCTAACGTAATCTCTCTCCATTTATAACCCAAATCAATTCGTTTGTTTCAGATTTATAGTCCTCACTCAGCAATACCTGAACATGTGACCAAGAGACAAGTGTATATGAACGAACCATGTTTGTTATCAGATATTCCTAGTCGATCACGTGTCTTTCATCGTGCAACCTCGTTACTTGGTTTTGTCTTAGAAGCTGCATGTGCGACAACGAATAACTATCGTTGTCTTGTTTTATATGATGATTTTACTGCTTGTTATCATTCTTCATCGGATCTACATTTATGCTTATGTCAAGATTTTCGTCGACATTTATTAAATATTGATTTTAAAGAGTTGCGTAATCATTATCAGAAAGTATTCAATGATTCGCAGAACGCCACAGAAACGTCCCACGTAATGAATAGTGTTATTCGCGTACGTAAATTCGGTGGTCAATATCATAATGTTCGAGTTATCGATATCGATCAATTATTGATTAAAATCTGTTTTTTCGAACGGAAATCGAAGAAAGAAATGTGGATTCATTGCAATTCGTCAATTATTGAGCAATCTCAGCCAAATACTCAATCATTGATTGAACTAATTCCTGTTGATCCTCCAACACCAACTGATGACAGTCTGGATTCCGATTTACCACGATTACGCAAACGAAAAACTGACGAGAATAATAAGAACAGAAAAGGTAAAGTGAATACAAAGGAAAAATTCGATTTTCTTAAATTATCTGATCATATTCGATTGTGTCTTACACTAGGTAGTATATAATGACGGTAGAATTTCGATCTTGTTACTAATGAGAATACGATTTTATAGAGAAAAAAACCATTCGCTATGTGAATGGGTGAGACACAAAGCTTTACTCTAATATCTCACTGGCATGTTTGACGTACAATAATCCTGAAGCACAGAATGCTTTTACAGACTTTAAATAGATCTTGATATAATTCGATAAAATCGTTCTAGGTGGAAAAAAACTTCGCGATCGATCGAATACTCGACAATTACTCTTATCTATCAACGACGATGTGTCATTGGAAGCGCACCAAAACATTCT
Source organism: Adineta ricciae (assembly GCA_905250025.1). Taxonomy (NCBI): domain Eukaryota; kingdom Metazoa; phylum Rotifera; class Eurotatoria; order Adinetida; family Adinetidae; genus Adineta; species Adineta ricciae. Next base: position 242,085 of record CAJNOJ010000024.1, read on the forward strand.
AACAACCTATTACACAAATATATTGCTTCCAAAATTTCGTGCACTCAATGCATTACCTTCAGCAGTACATAAATGCGGCCAGCAGTGTGTTCAATCAGCAGAAGAGAACTTCTGTCCAAGCCGAATTCGATATAATCCATTTCTACTTCCGTTCGAATGTCAATGGTCAGTCGTTGACAGTAAACCTCGTGGCTATCGAACACCATGTCGTCGAACACTTTATTCTCTCGATGATATTGAACAATATCTCTATCGAACGCAGTCGAAACTATCCATTAAATACTTCGTCGATGGCGTTCTGACTCGTTTCAAACCACCAATCGATAATCAGGACAGAAACTGCATTCTATCAGATGATCTATCCAACGGCCAGGAAAATGTTCAAGTCTCTGTATATAATGATATTGATAATGAGAAACCAGATAATTTTGTATATATTACGAAAATTCAACCGATCGACAGTCGAATTGCTGCAGCGCTCAATGACACAAATATGACTTCGTGCTGTGATTGTACTGATAAGTAAGTTTTGTTGTATAACACGTCGGTAGAAGATTGATTGGTTTGTTTGCAGTTGTAGTGATCGAATGAAATGTGCTTGTTTTCGAAAGACATTGACTCAAGCTCAAGTCAATCGCGATCCATTAGTCATGGAGAAGGAGAAATACCGCTACACACAATCTCATATGTTGAAAACAACAGGCTATCAACGAAAACGTTTACTAAATTCTATATCAAGTGGTATTTATGAATGTAATTCGAAGTGTTCATGTCATCGTGAACATTGCTCGAATCGTCTTGTCCAACAAGGCGTATTTGTACATTTACAGCTATTTAAAGACAAATTGAAAGGTTGGGGCTTACGTACGTTGCATGATTTACCTCGTGGAACGTTCGTATGCCAATATATTGGAGAATTATTAACATCAGATCAAGGACATGAACGTGCACAAACAATGGATGATAAGTATCAAACAAGTTTAGACATAGTGAAACAAGTTCGATATGAAATTAGCAATGAAGATGACATGGATGATGATGATGATGACGAGGAAGAGCCGTATGTGATTGATGGAAGTCTATACAGCAATTTGGGAAAGTATTTCAATCATTCATGTGATCCGAATATGTTTATTCAGAATGTTTTCATCGAATCACACGATCTACATTTCCCAAACCTTGCTCTATTTACTCATACACACATCAAAGCTGGCCAAGGTAATTTTCAAAATCGATTTTTTTCCCCTAACAAAAAAAATCTCATTAAAAATTTTCAATGGAATCGTGATTCGATGACCTCAGTCAAGTGTTTGATGATGAAAGAATAATTCTCCTGTTCTGCAACGAACTGACGACGAGTCGAGTACTTGTTCAGCTATTTCGTAACACTATCACTTATATTAGGCAATCAAGCTAATCTGTACACACATAAAAACATTGACATTATACAAATATTTTGTCTAAATAACCCAATCTTTTTGCTTATGTCATCGAATGAGAGAGAACAAGTTCATAATGATCTATACTGAACTGTTTTGTTTTGTTTTGTTTTCTAGAATTGACTTGGCATTACAATTGTGAATTGCTACCCGACCGCGAAGTGAAGTGCTTCTGTGGCTCGAAAAATTGTCGTGGTCGTCTGTTCTAATATGAACATCTCTGGGTCAGATTTCAAATGTTACTAATATCTCTGTAGTTTTTTTCTTAGTGTATTATCTGTTCTGTTGCTCTTGCTCTGAATTTGTCTATGTATTTTTGATAAAAACTCTTTCGCATGATTTCTTTTGTTTTAATTACGAGAATATTTCTCAGACCTATCCGTTGATTACATCTTTGAGAAGAAAATGATGATTCTTGTTGATGTCCGTGGCCTTCATGTAGAATATATATATCCAGTTAATGAACACGGAGTAAATTGAGCGCAGAGGAAAGAACGACGAAAGTAATCGATGTTACTTCTCTAATGGCAGCTTTATTATTTCTTCTCCTTCTTCTTCACTGAACGATGATGTAATTTGTACTAGATTGATTCTTCACATCGAACAATTTCATCGATGTCCTACTGCTTCATCAAATTTCACTTGTATGTAAATTGTACTTGTTCTCAAGAAGATTATTTGCGAACGAAGGAAAGAAAATGTATACATGAATATATTTTTTTCACACTAGAACAGAAGATAAGAAGGTAGTGATGACAAGATATTAAGCGTAGTGGAAGAAATAGAAACTCGTCCTGTTGGTCAGATCGCTTTGAGATAGATAAGCTGTTTTTCTGTTAATTAGCGTCGAGCATCTGGAGCTTTCCTATTTTGCTGATTATATGATCACTGCGCGTCCTCTTTCTTATCTTGTGGATAGAAGAAAAGGTCAAGCAGATTTCGAATCTTCTTCTCTCGCATTTCACCACACACGCGTCTTCATTCCAAATATTGATTTGGATTGAACAAGACATTTTGTTTGGTCGAATCATCCGTTATCTAATCACATTCACCGTCCATTGATTTTGTTTAAGATAAAAGACAACTAACAGCAATCGAACGGATCATTCCTACATAGTCAATCGTTCAAATCTGGCGACTCCTTTCTTTCTTCAACAATCTCGACAAAATTCAATAAGAGCGAACCATAAAACTTCAATTCATTCATTGATAACCATCTTACCTAATGCGTCGCTATCGTCGTCACAATCAACTGATGAATCATCGACGTCGACAATACATCATCCGGCCAGTTCAGCAAATACATTACAACTGTTCCGTCGAATGTTATCAATAAGACGATCGTCCAGTACAAAACCATCGATCTACCATTCGTACAATTTACGTGCGTTTGACGTCGCGCGCGATCATTATGAAATTACTGTACATTTTCTTGATGATACCGAACGAACTTTTCATGTTGAAGTGAGTACTATAAGTAATTGCCTTTCTTTTCTACTTGATGATTTTCTAGCGGCGAGGTAAAGGAAGTGATGTATTGAATGAAATTTTCGATTATCTGGATTTGACTACTGAAAGAAAGTACTTCGGCTTACTTATTGAAGATTTAACACAAGATTTTGCCTATCAATGGCTAGACGCGACAAAACCGTTGAAAAAACAATTCGCACCAAATATGACCAGTCATCATCTGTATTTCAAAGTTCGATTTTTCCTAATCGATCCCACGACGCAGATCGATGATGAATTTACGAAATATTTGTTTGTATTACAAATCAAAAAAGAACTTCTTAGCGGAAAAATTTGGTGTCCTCGAGTAGTGGCAATCAGATTAGCAAGTTATATTGTGCAAAGTAAGATAAACATAGAAGAAATATATCTTCACGAACTATTTCGCGTCAGGTGAACTAGGTGATTACGATGTTAATGCACATCACCATGGTTATTTGAAAGATTTTCGTTTTGTGCCATTTCAAAACAAAGATTTCGAAGATGAAGTTGAACTTTATCATAAACAACATCAGTAACATGCGAATAATCTAATTTACACCTCAATGAGTAACATTTATTTTTTTTTTTTATGTAGAGGTCAATTGCCAGCGGATGCTGAAAGTAATTATCTTCGTATTGCAAGTTCGTTGGATATGTACGGTGTTGAGTTGCATAAATCATCTGTGAAAGTAATGAATTGAATATTGGATGAGTTCCCTGTATCGATGAATACGATTAGGTATCCCATACAAATGAAACTAATTATAATTCTATCGTGGAGTTATATGTGGGTGTTTCGGCTGTGGGAATATCTGTCTTTCAGAATTCGACGAAAATCAACACATTTTTATGGTAAGAGATCGTCAGACAAATGATGGCGAAGAGACTAAAGTTGTTTTTCTTCACTTTTGATATAACAGGGATCAAATAACCAAAATATCATTTAAGCGTCGAACATTCTACGTTCAGCTTGTGAAAAATATGGTAAGTATTTATCAACATGAAATTAAGTTTACATGACGTCAAGTCACTCATTCTAAACAACATTCTTACAGGAGTTATCCGATGATAATTCAATCGTATTCACATTACGTAATTATCGTTGTTGTAAATATCTTTGGAAATCATGCGTCGATCATCATACATTCTTCCGTTTAACAACAACGGCGGTGGCTGCTGTTGCATCCTCATCACCGAAAAGATTATTTTCATTTTCGAATAAACTTCGTCACAAGAACGAGAGTTCCAATCTACCATCAAATTCTTCACTCATGGAAACAATCGAGAAAAAACCAAAAGTATTCGAAAGGTAGGCTCATAAAAAACTCCAATGAGTGATCTAATTCTTATCAATCTAGAGTATCAAGTCAACGAAATAAAGGCGCAATCAATGAGAATCTTCCTTCGATAGAAAGTTCCGATGAACCCACGCCAAAACTTGCTAATCTTGTGGATAATACATCGTCAATACCTCCGCCGAAACCTCCTCGGTTAATCTCAAAACAATCGCTAACGACTACTGTAATTCTGGAAGCAAATGAGTATAAGCCGAAAAATGCGATACAATCTCGTGAAAGGTAAGCAGGAAACCATCGTCGTACGCGGACGAGTGTGTGAGGGAGAGAAAGTGAATGATGAAATTGTGGCACGTCCGTTATGAGAAAGAAAAATAGTTCGCAGCCGGTTAAAATTTTCCTTCGACGGTTAACAATGTGATAATGTCAATAGAATAAATTAACAGAATACATGCAACCTTAATTTCCCTTGAGAACGAAAAGGATATTTGTAAAACAAGAACATTATTAATAAATTCGATGGTTATTTAGTCTTCAAAATCCTCCTACAACGAACTGTTCGATGTCGTGTATGACGACTGATGCTACACAAATCAAGCTAACACCAGATGCTGATGGTCGATATGGTTTTAATGTTAAAGTATTTGGTTTCTTGCCTTAATTTGCAACATATGCGAAGATTATTTTTCAGAAAGGAGAAAATGAACAAACACCAACTGTTATTTCAAAAGTGGCACACAATACACCAGCAAGTCGAGCATCGATTCATGAAGGTGATATCATATTGGCTATTAATAATATTGACATTCGAAATCATTCACATGATCAAGTAAATTCGATGGTTGACCGATGAACTGTTTTTTTTGTGTTAATTGTCAAATTGTTATCTAGATCACCGAGATGGTTCGACATTCACGTGAACGGCCCTCGGCGGAATTAGAATTGTTAATGAAGCCCAGAGAGGAACAGAATTCATTAGAAAAATCAGTACAAATCTTACGTAGTGACTTGAAATCAGAACAATTAGTTGAACAGTATGAGGTAAGTTTGGATGAGATTGGAAATGGACGTTCGAATATTCAAAAATACCTTCACTCTAGGCACTCCAACGCCGAAAGGATGGTTTTACATTCGAAATAAGCACCAATCAAATAAACTTTTACTGTAATCGTTACAAAGATGTGCTACCTTACGATCAAACACGTGTTATTCTCAAAACAAGTCTTGAAAACGACTATATCAATGCTAGTTACATCAATGTAAGAATATCTAATCTGTTATAGTCAGAAAGATGTTTGTTCGAACCGTAGATGCCAATTATTTCGACTGATACTGTCAATCGTTATATTGCCACTCAAGGACCATTGCCCACGACCTGTGAAGCCTTTTGGCGAATGGTTTGGGAGCAACAATGTACGTTAATCATCATGCTGACGACATTGTTTGAAAAGTAAGTCGACGTTCGTTTCGTTTTACGTTTTTTTCGATCGTTTCCTTCTTGACTTTCGAAGTGGACGAGTCAAATGTCATCAATACTGGCCGAATGTTTTGGAGACGATTGATTATGGACTATTTCGAATCCGTTGTAATCGTGAACGAAATGAAAATAATCTTATGTATCGTGAACTGATCTGTTTGAACAAGGAAAGTCATGAAGAACGAATAATCTATCAAATTCAGAACGAAATTTGGCCTGATCATGGTGTTCCTACCGATTATGCATCTTTCGTTGATTTTGTCCTAGAAATACGTGAATTGCGAAAAGCAAATAAACATCTACCGATTCTCGTGCATTGCAGGTAGAAAAAACTTTCTTTCTGACAGAAACATCTGCTACGAATTTTGCGTTTCTTTAGTGCGGGAATCGGTCGAACAGGTGTTCTCATCTTAGTGGAAACGGCTCTATGTCTTATGGAGAACAATCAACCTGTTTTTCCATTAAACATTGTTCGACAAACGCGCGAACAACGTTTAGGAATGATACAAACAGCTGTAAGATAATTTCATTTCTTTTACATTCCAAGACACTCGTCGACTTACTCTTTTTAGAGTCAATACCAATTCGCGTGCGAAGCTATTCTTTACGCTTATGATCACGGCTTGATTGAAATCAACAACAATTAATCACCCGACTGTTTTCCACACATACATTTTCGTCAGATAGACTTCATTCGTCAACCATTCAATATGTGTTCACCTACGCTCAAAGAAATGTTCATAAATCAATGATTGAATAGTGTCTTCTTGTTTTTTTTACGCTCTTTTTTTTTGTAATTCAATTATGTATGTTCGCTTTTTTAATTGATAAGATAGAATAATGATTTTGTTTCATAACGTCAATCAGGAGAACATTACGAAAACCCATGTTGAAATGATTATTTTAGATGTGAGCATGCGTTAAATCTTGCTCACTTGTCCTACTTTACGCCTATATGTATATCAATTATCTCACACGATCTCTCACCGGTTCGCTAAAGTCAACCGGTGGATCATTTTCTTGCCATTGTGTCATTCAACGACGATATTACTCAGAGAAGAAACCATCGATCAATCATTATGATGCATTAGGAGTAAATTCGAATGCGTCAATAAAAGAAATCAAGACAGCGTTCTATAAATTATCGAAAAAACATCATCCCGACGTCAATCCAGATGATGCGAATGCTGCACACAAATTTAGTATAATTTCGAATGCTTATGATGTCTTGGGTGATGCTGCTAAACGACGCGAATATGATGCAGAATTAACGTCTCGAGATTCGTCTTCCTACTCATCGGTGATGTACGATAGATCAAGTGCATATGCTCAGCGAGCTCGTGCACATCGTCCATCGGCATGGAAGCCACCTCCGTCATCGAAAAGTTCATCTGGAGGTTTCCAAGGCACGGACAACGCATTTGGAAACAGTCGAAGTTCAAGTTATGGAACGTTTGATAAGAATTTTTATGATTCAGCATTTGGTCGATATCGCGGCCCATTGCCGAAAGGCCGATCGAATGTCTATGATTTCGATGAATTCTATCGGTCACACTACTCGGAATTCACAAATTGGAACGCGATACGAAAGGAAGCTCAGGAAAAGATGCGACATGAACAGGAAGAACAGAAGGCAAAACGTCAAGAAAGAGCGAGTCGTAGTTGGACTTCGAAGATTTCCACAATAGCTCTTTGGATTAGCGGTGGGCTTGTTATTTTATTTATAATTAGTGTTTTACACGAAATGCAATTTCAAAAACCGACAGAAGAACTTCGTTCGAACTTCTATATTATTTCAAAGCCAAAACGAAGAAAGCCGCTTGAAGAACCTTCAGCTAAGTCTTAGGTTGTTTTTTCTTTTCTGTATTGAATTACTTAAAGTTGTAACTTATTTTTGTATTTACTATAAAATACACCAGCTACATTAGCTTCGCAGGTTCTTTCTTTCAATTTACGGCAGAATCTAATAAGATTATCGTCTTTTTCGATAGGATGTACGCTATATAGGTCATCACTATTCTTTCACAATTGCTGATTCTAGATCAACGATGGTAAAATCCAATAAAATCCAGAGTATATCCTATACTTTGGAAGAATTGCGTCCTATTCGAACATCTGTTGATCAATGTCGTGTTCATCTGAGCGACTTCATCGAAAAATATAAATCAGTCGATTTATTAGAACTTGAAATGCGTCTACTAAGTCGTTGTGTATATAAAAATTGGAATGCACGCCATGCTGAACTTGGCATTCAAGCCAGTCGACGGGTCGTTCGTTTCTTAGAACGATATCTTGCAAAACGTGAACGTCAGCTGGAACAAATTCTCAGCGAATTCAAGCCAGATGCTGTACACATCTCTTTGCCATCACGTGGAACGCTGAATCAATTGATAAGCAGTCTGCAAGAATCTTCAATGTTACTGACGAAAGCGGAACGTTTATCGAAAACAACTGTGGATAGACTTCGACTCGAATGTAGCCGAGGAAACTATGTTCATTATAATATTTTGATCATGTCTCTGTGTTCAAGAATTTACTTTTTGGTTTTGGCACTTGATAAAACGCAACAGGAGTTTTGTACCAATGTTAAGAGTTTAATCAAGATATTCAAAAAGAAAACCAAAGAACAATGAATCAGTCCATCGTATATTTTAGATGCCAGGCTGCATTGATTATGCACGATTCTTAAGTCGCGCAGCTTTGCGTCGACAACCAAGTGCTGTTCGTGAAGCAAGTAAGTGCTTCTTTGAATTAATAGAGTACATACTACGGGTGATCTTTTTAGCTCAGTTATTTGCACGATCTCCACCGTCAACAATCAGCTTTGCATCAGGAAGTCCAAACACATCCTTGTTTCCATTCAAAGACGCAACAATAACTTTAACGTAAATAGTTTATCCTTTATCCCTCATCAAGAGATTGATATTCTATTTTGAACAGAGACGATACAACTATTCATTTGGACTCGTCTGCAATGACCAAAGCACTACAGTACTTACCTACACCTGGGTATGCATTAAAATATACTTTCAAATGTTACGAACTGTTTCTTTTCCTCATCGATCAATAAATAGCCAAGAGGATTTGTTACAATGGTTGAAAAAACTACAAAATCGCTATCATTCTCCGATTGATTTCAAACGATATGAACTCTGTATCACTAATGGCTCAATGGAAGGCTTAAGCAAAGTTTTTGAACTTATTTTAAACTATGCAGAACCAATTCTCGTCGATTCACCTTGTTATTCCGGTTCTTTAGATTGTGTATGATCTCCAAGTGTCATTGGTCTCATCATCATCTTTATGTTTAGTTACGTGGTTTCGGTGCTGATGTTATTAGTATCAATACAGACGCCCATGGAATGAGTGCCCAAAGTTTACATGAGACTTTATCCAATTGGTCGGATCCAAATACTTTACCTCGAGTGCTCTATACAATTCCAAATGGTTCGAATCCGACTGGTGCATCAATGAATCTAGAACGGAAAAAGCAGATCTATGCCGTATGAATGGTTAATTTATATGATGAATGCATAAATAGACTTTTTTTGGCATGTTTAGATTGCTCAAAAATATAACCTTATAATTATTGAAGATGATCCATATTATTTTCTTCAATTTCAAGTAATTCTAATCACTATTCCAGGGAAACTCCATAAAAATGCATTCTAGAAACCTGATCCTTCATTTCTATCAATGGATACCGACGGTCGTGTTATTCGACTCGATTCAATGTCTAAAGTTTTATCAGCTGGGTAAAATTGCTTTACCAAACAAACATTAAAAAGACACTGTCTCTCTAGTATGCGTCTTGGGTTTGTTACAGCACCCGTTCCCCTTTGGCATAAGTTGGTTTGTCATCAGCAAGTGACTAGTATGCATGCAAGTGCCCTTTCGCAGGTAAGATTGTTTAGTAATAAAAGCAATCGTGGAAATTCACGCTCTTTCAATAGATGGTAGCATTGAAGCTATTCGAAAAATGGGACTTATCCGGATTTCATCAACATACAGAACGGTATGATTTAGATATACGAGTTTTTACTGTTCTAATTGTTTCGATGTACTATAGTATTGCGGAGTTTTACGGCAAACAAAAGACATTGATGGTCAATGCAATTCGAAAACATTTGAAAGGTATTCTTCGGATTCATTCGGATTTTGTCAGTGACAGTAATTCGAGAATTTAGATATGGTGACATTCAATGAACCGAAAGCAGGAATGTTTGTATGGTTGAAAGTAAATGGCGTTGAAGACACAAGAAAATTAATTTATGAAAAAGCACTTGCACAAGAAGTCTTGCTCTTACCCGGTAGTGCATTTTTTTACGACCAATCTAAGACTTATCCCTATGTTCGCGTGTCTTATTCAATTTGTACACCTGAACAAATTGAAACAGTAAGTTTGTTTGGTTTATTTCTTTTTCTTATTTGTATATACTTTTGAATAGGGTATGGCTCGTTTTGGTAAAGTTCTTCGAGAAGAATTAAATAAATAGACAGACTATTCTCATCAAAATTCTCTTAGCATATTAACAGTTTCCTCCCGATTTTATTTAAAATAAAACAGACAGTCTAAACAGGTGTTAAATGAAGATATTTCTCTTCACTCACTTCCTACCTCTTCTTCACTGAAGAAAAGAAAGATTTTTTGTGTTTTTGATAGTTACAACAGTTGACACAATGAAGCCATCTTGTTTGCTTTGTAGTTTTTCTTATCAATTGATACAAAAAAGAATCTTTTCGAGCATATCTCAACAGTTACATGTGTTTTTAAGTTTATGGGATCAAAGCTGTCACTATAGTACCGCTAAAATCATTCTCCAGTCAGATGGAAAGTAAAATATTTCCAATACGAAATCACTTTCGACATCAGAACTATGTTGGAAGATTTCAATGTTCTTGGTGTTCAAGAATATTCTTTAGCTTCCAAAGCAGAAGGAATCATATTAATCGAATACATGATACAATTCACTTACGCATGGAACTATTAAGTTATGTTGATCCAGTGCCCGAAACGAAACGATCTTGTTGGCAATGTAAAAAAGTATTTGATTATGATGAAGATCGTATACGTCATTTTCAATTCGATGATGCACGAAAACTGTTCAAATGTTGGATTTTCAATCTACAACTGGTCAGTTGAATCATTTAGTGCAAAAACATTTTCGAAATGTTTTATCTATGGATAATGATCCATCAAGTGTTTTAAAAAGTCAAATGGAAAAAGTACGAGAAATCATGCAAAGTAAATCGTTATTGAAATGTTCTCAATGCTCAAAAAGTTTTCAAACAATGAATGATCGTTGTCGACATTTTACCATTGCACATAACACATCCATTACGATTTCAACTACGATAGAAGCACAAGAAGAATCAAAATATTTCTTTATAAAAATTTGGTATTTTTGTGAAAAATGTCAACAGCGTTTTCAATGTGCTGACGCTCATCTAAAACATTTTCAAATTAAACATTCAGAAGTCATTTTATCCAATAGAACTCTAGAAGAGTTTTTCCTGGATTCCAGTATCATGAAATGTTCTAAAGCAATATCTCCAACATTAGTTTACATGATATTAGAATCTACTCGAAAGCAAATTCCTGTTAGATATGATACGACAAATCATTGTCCGTATCAAGAATGTCAATTACAACTTCAAAGACTTTTGGGTACATTTAATTAAAAAACATAACTATGAACAAATTAAAATGGAATGCTGTGATCCAATGAGAATGTATACTTTAGAAGAATATCAAAAACACATTTTGCATAATTTATAAAGTACTCAAATATTATCGAAAAGAGATTTGCACGAGACAATTGTGTTAATTTAGAGTCTGCTCGTTGCTCCATAGACGAGCGTTCTATTCTGAACTTATTATAAGATGTTCGTTAGCATGAAGAACAGGCAGCGTCGGATAAAGTACTTTTCGATGTGACTCTGTGACGAGGTGATGAGTCTTGATTAAGATACTAATTCATACATAATTGCTCTTTTGACTCATGAAATTAAGAGCTCTCGATGAATGACGTGTGAAATTCATATCCTTGATTAACGTCATGAGAAAGTTTCCATAGTAGACGGAAGTGTGCCCATGGTTATTATTGGAGAAAAGCATTTTCAGCAAATATGAATGCATTTGTTTATCGAAATTCGTGTATGCACCGTTGCACTTTAGCCTGTCAATACCTCGCAGCATGTTCAAAGCACGTGTTAACTAGGTTGTAGAGTTCGATTCATTCGACGATTTTTATTTGTTTAATCTACCTTGAGCTAGAATATCATTTTTGATAGAAATCTAATATTCTACTCATTCACTCCGGCAAGATAATTGTGGTAAAGGTTGTCGTTGAAAGTCAATCAAGAAATATGAATTCGTCGTTTACTGTGATCACTATTATTGAACGTACTGGAACACGTAGTTTGTCAGACTTTTATCGTGACAAAAAGAACTTTTATTTGAATTACATTTGCGTTATATTATATATGTTTAGATAATGGATAGTTCAAAGAGCAAGAAAAATGAGTTTTTTCAAACATTGAATAACATCTAGCAAATGCGTTACAATTGATCCTGCTAGTGACGTCAATGTTCAGCTCAATTCAATACATAACTGAAATCTAAACGGAAGAATTGCATATGCCGATGAGCAGAGCCATGAATAATTATTAATCTTTTTCTTTCTTCTAAAAGCATCTTCCATACATTTCAATCTAACTTTTTTTCCGAAAAAAAGCAGTACTAATCCTCAGACTATCAACACGTTGCGGAAAATCATGCCTTGACACAGTGATAGTTCTTCCAGTTAATCCTCTTTCATTTTTCATGATTTCCTGTAAATACTTACTAATAATACTACATGATTCACAAACACTACCATTCCAATCTAGTCCGAATTAGTCGTAAAGTCGGGAGCAAATTATATCGAGTTCCTGCGTCTGATTTTCTACAAAATTTAATACATTGAAATTGTTATACGACTGAAAATTAATAGTTTAAACAGTTGAGAACGAATGCATGAGGTGCGCGTCATATACCTCATTCTAAAACTATCTCTACCAGCATAGATTCTCGATCAATTATGTCTGTGTCATGCAATGTTTTCGACATTTAGTCAGATGAAGAAGGAAGGTTGTTCGTCAGAGAGATATTCTTTTGAGATGAGTAATTGAATGAGATGCTATTCTGCTGTCATTTCTATGTGAAGATAACAGACGTCCTAAATATTATTTTGTTATCGACTCGAAGATCCTGGTAGACTTTATACCAGATTCGATGATGTAATGTTCATTCACACTTTCGAAAAGCTGTGTTTATGCCCACACACATTTAGCACCTCGTCTCTTCGGATTAATTCGATTTAAAAGAAGAGGAAGAAGAATACACAAGAGAGATGACTGTGAATGTTGTTCTGGAACACATCATAGTGTTTGTACAGATGTTAGACGATCGGCAAGCAATTGTATACATATATGGTAAACGTCGACAGAAACCCATATGTGTGTCAGTGACACAATTGTGAAAATTACTAATGAAAAACAAAATCTCGTGATGTATTATGCACTAAAGAAATGAAACCAGTGAACTGTTTTCGATTCATATAAGTAGAAAATGTCCTCCAAGTGATTTACAGATAGATGAATTCTCATTAAGGTCACCCGTCATCATACCTGTTGTGGTTGTTTTCTAGAAAAACAACAAGTGTCAAATATTGAGCACTTAATAGATTGGAAAGCAAAAGGCATTTATATTTATCTTTTACCGTTCATAAATAGAAGTTACACTAAAAACTAGACAGGGTATAAACAATTATCAGGAGTTCTAAAAATACCATTTGTCTTTGTTCAAGTATTTTGTTCTAATAAATCTAATTTCCGCTCGTTTCTAGTGAACAAAAAAGATTATTTCGGCCCACTCTTTTATCTGATGTCATTTTCTTGATCATCACGATAGAAAATGAATATCTGTATTTAATCGAACAACAATTTATTCAAAGAAAAAATAAATGATATTCTACACGACTTTGGTAACAATAATTCTTATTTAATTTCTGTCAAATAATTGAATTCGAATCTAATAACTTGAAACTTAATCTTTACCATATTAAAAACTCATTAAGAGAACAGCGTGGAGAGAAAAACAGTTACTGAACATTTGACTCAAATGAAATTCACAATCGATTGACACTTCGGAGAATCATATGTAATAATGATTGATTCGATTTGCTGTTATTGTCTAAGCTCATACATGTCAATAAATAAATACACAAATAAAAGACTATAAAAAGAAAATTTACTCATCGAAATGTAAAACTATGTCTATAAATAGACTTAGGATATTTTTACTTTCAACCAGTTAATATCTCGATTCATTATTCCAAACACGTTCATGTTAAGTAGGATAACATTTTGTCAAATAGGACAAATTTCTCCATCACTAATGCTTTCTTGAATACAATGGCAAGATTATCATCGTATCAAGACAATCCTTGATTCATATATGTATATACACACGTCTAAGCAAGGTTTCACATATGATTTTAATAAATATACATCTATGGATGAATCGAATGAATATTGTAATTATGAATTCTATACTTTGGATGATTTCTTTTTTTTTCATTGCTGCTCGGTCTTTCTCGCGTCAACACTTTCTTCTTTTTTCTTTGTTATTTGGTTGACAATTTTCGCCTGAATCAAGCTTTACTTACTTGTTGCCTTATTCAGAACATTCTTCCTATTCTCTTTCCCTTTGTCTCTCTCTCTCTCTCTCTGTCCTCTTTTCTTTCTTCTCTCCTTATGCGTCTGTCATTCCTTATTCAAGACTAAAGACAACATTCTATTTCCCAACAGACCATCTATTTTAACAAGATTCTAGTGATACAAAAACAAAAAATCAAATGAATTAATCGCAGAAATTTACTCCAAAGATCATATACAATCGACCTATTACCATATTTACAAACCACTCACATCGATTCATTTGATTACAAACTAATCATGATACGAGATCGTATTGACAGGTTATATAAAACTTTCGGTAAGTGCCATCAAGAAAAACCAGTTAACACACTCATTATCAGCTGTTTGAAATCTATTTTCTAGCTTCGTGTAGATAATGTCAGTTGACAATCGAACATTTTGCTAATTACTAGTTTCTTTTCTATTTATACCGGAGTTCGGCTATCTATTCTTAAATTCATTATTCTATTCAACATGAAAGTCAAGTGTGATTCCGAATACTTCAGTCAACACATTAATTGCTTTAAGCTGTATAATTAACAATCAAGCAGATGACTGTTTCTTTCTTTTTTTTTTTCAATGCAATTTTCATATTCTAATATATAATTTATAAGCAACAGAAAATGGAAGAGGAAACCAAACTTGTAGCGAAGCAATTTGAAAAAAATGAACAGATAAAAATAGGTTTTTTTTTCTAGTATATTAGTATAATGTTAGCTGTCAGCGAATGATCCATCATTAGATATGGATGGACATGTCTCTTTTTTGATCTCTTTGTAGACAAACCTTTTGCCTGGTCTTCAAAGGATTATTGGTGAATGGGAGAAAAAAAAACACACACACTCCGATCTCGATAATTTTTTTATTAACAAGCTAGATACTTCAATATTTTTCTTTTCTTCAAATTTTCAAATAAAAGAAAAAGAATCGGCTAGTGTAATTATCTTTATATTGCTTTTTTTTGCTACTATTAAGTGTCGGTAAAGTCATGACAGTAAGTAAATAATCTCGATAAGAATATTTCAATTGAATTTAATACAAAAGCCAGTATATGTTTTGTTTCTTGAAACAGACAAAGGAGATTAGTATTCTTTTGTATGAAAGTCGAGAGATCTTTTCTTATTCAATGATCTCGTTCACTTATTGTCATATACATCTGATTCACCTATGAATCAAACAAATTCATGGTATTTCTTTCTTCTAGTTTAGCAGAGGAACAAGATCATCATCAGTTTATGATGAATGTTAACCAAACGAAGCTTAATGACACACTAACTACACTTTCAACTGAGGTCGTTGGTTCGCGAATTGGAGAACTTATCGTTGGGGTTATTGTAAGTTAATTCGAATAGAAATCTCATCTGCTTCGTTTTGTTTTCGAATACTAACAGGTGTATTCGATCATTATCATCTTCAGCATTGTCGGAAATGTCATTGTTGTCATTGCCATTCTTCGAGTTCAACGATTACGTAATCCACCTAACTTCATACTTATGTCGCTTGCGATAGCTGATTTATTAGTAACCACGACAGTCATGTTGCCAGGCTTTCTCTATGAAATTAAGAAAAAGTGGATCTTTGGCCGAGTGATTTGTAAAATTTGGCTGGCGAATGACATTACCTTTTGTACAGCTTCAATTCTACATCTTGGTAATCGAGAAAAAAAAAGATCATCAAATGTTTTCTGATTTAAGCTTTTCATCTATCTTAGTTGCTGTTAGTTTCGATCGTTATGTCGCCGTTGAAAACCCGCTTAAATACAAACAAAAAATGGCTAAACGAACAATATTTATCATTATCGGCTTTATATGGTTAATAAGCGTATTACTTTCTTATGCGCCCGTTCTATTAGGTCTTTATAGCAAATCTCGGACTGACGGAGGTTTATCGAATCCTGATGAATGCGATATGAGACCAAATTTAATCTATTCAATCATTTCGGCGTCGACATCGTTCTATGTCCCATTAATTATTATTCTCTGTCTTTATGGACGGATATTCATCACTGCACGGCAGCATTCAATCGAACTGCAAAAACTTGAAAATATCATCAAGCGTTTGCATAGCGATCAGAAGTTTGTCTTAGAAAAAGCGAAATGGAAGAAAAACATGAAGGCAATAAGAACGTTAGGTAAATAATCTTCATGACATCGAATTGTTAAGTCAAGATGTTCGAATTCGCGTCTGTTTCTTCTAGGTATTGTCGTCGGCGTTTTTGTTGCGTGCTGGTTACCCTTCTTTATTATGTACCTTCTATTAGCATATTGTGATTATAAATGTGTTCCAGCACTTGTCGAACGCTATATAACTTGGATCGGTAAAGTCAAGTTGCCGTTCTTTTCACTCATACAAAACGTCTGCTTTCGTGTAGGTTATGCAAACTCATTTTGTAACCCAATGATTTATGCATTTTCAAATAGGTATGTGGAAATGAATTTCTTTCTCTGCTACTCTATAATTTACTGACAAATCTCGTCGTTGGACGATATTAATTATAAATCATGAGAAAAGAAAGCAGCTCGTTTCCCTTTTTTCTACATGTACTATGTTTTCATTGATTTAATAACAATTGTTTTTGAGGAGTAAAGAGTATTATAAGCTCATACAACAAAAGAGACTATGTTTTTATTTATGACGGAGGAATAACTGCCGCTTATGCACTTATCCCATAAGCTAGAAAGAAGAAAATCTCGTACGCCCCAGACGAGTAACGAACGTAACTGTCTGGAATATTAACCGACTTTGACAGTTAAGCGTTTCACATTTTAATATGACAAAAAAACATCTTATTTAAGACCGCCAAGGACAGGTGTTATACTTCGGAAAAGATGAGAATATTTGGATTGGCTTTCAGTCATCGTTTGCTTCGATACAGATGACAATTGATAATGGAAATTTGTCTGTTTCGCATTAGATGCTTCAGAGATTCTCTTCAGTAGATATGTTGATCTTTATAATAATAAAGCTGTTTTTCTGATCCGATCAGGAAAGATAATCTTGGAGAATAAATATTTTACTATAATATTCTTTAGTCCTAAATCTTGTTAAGCTACATGAACAAAATGCATTCATTCATCAATATGAACCCTAGACATACTGGTAAACTATTTGTCTTCTTTCTAGAGAATTTCGTCATGCTTTCGTTGAAATTCTCAATTATCACAATTGCGGTTGTTTTCCATTCTTAAGTAGTATTCATACATCTATAAGTAAATCGACTCATTCAATGAATATGAGAAGCAGTACACCACCGAATCATTCTCGACAAACAAGTGTAACACCACACTCGAATTCTTTTCAACGTAATGGTCATCTATCGTGTACTTCGTCTTCCCTATGCACGTCGATTCCAAAGAAAACTACCGTTGTTCCCATAAACGATTCGATCGATGGAATAGAAATACAAGAGATTACACATCAACGTCAAACAATCGAAGCCTTCCATGAACTGGAACATTTAGTACCAAATCGTTTGTTGGGCCGTGCATCCATCGTTCGAATGAGTTCTCTTATTCAAGATCAAGAGGGCTTATTCAATGAATCATCAACACCTACGTAGTGACATTACCTCAACCAAAGAATAATATCGTCTCATTCCACTAGTCATCTCATAGTTCTTACGTGTTCTCGATATCGGTGACTATTATTGACGACAGTGCCCAATGTGCGCGCGTGGTGTGTGGTGTGATATGTGTGAATTTTTGTTTTTTTTTTACTATTTTTTTATTAAAAGAACTACCTTGCTTTGAAGTATGACAACATATCTGCCGCCGTACCACAGAACATACAGTGGGTGTCAATTGAAGTAAGTGCGTACGGGTCCGATTGGCGTAGGCGGACGTCTAATCAGTAGATAGTCTGTTTCGTTCGATTTCATCGTTACATTCTCTTATCATAACATTTGTTTTGTACTAAAGTATTTCATTCTTATCTCTTACACATAGCTGCACTTTGGATATCCACTCTACCAAAGATCATAAGTCAACTATCTTACGCTTGTTCTTCAGAAGAACCTACTTTTTTTGTGAAATATAATGTTCGTTTCTCGACTGCTTCGATCGTTGATCGCCCTTCCTTACTCGTCTTCTTCATCCAGATTCATTACTAATGCAGCCGATCGAACTAATCAGCTATCATTAGAATTGAAATCAATCAACGATACACATGCAACATTACTTATTGATGGCAAAGAAGCTAAATTTGATTGGATATTTTTACGAGATTCATGTCAATGTACACAATGTATAGATTCATCAACCCGACAAAAACTGCACAATACAACTGATGTTCCCCTAACGATTGCTCCGCGAAACGAAGGAGTACAGATTTTGAATGACAATAGTCTTGAAATATTGTGGAATAAACCATTACTAAACTGTCAAGGTATAACTGAACATCGTAGTTCATATTCAAATATTTGGTTACGAACTTATTCATCATTGAGTAATATTGCGCGAGCAAGATATCATGATCGTCCCGCGGTCTATTGGAATCGAAAGGATATCGAAAGTGTCAATCTTCGTGTTCAATGCGACGATTATCTTCATTCCGATCGAGGACTTTATCATACATTAAAACTTCTAAATGACTACGGTTTAATCTTTATTGATAACGTTCAAGGAGAACTGGCTGTTGAACAATTAACTGAAAGAATTGGAGAAATTCGTCACACATTCTACGGCAAATCTTGGGATGTGAAAAGTACTGAAAAAGCGATCAATGTCGCTTACACATCGCAAGCACTTGGCTTACATATGGATTTATTATATTTTGAAGCACCACCCGGTTTGCAATTTCTACATTCATTGACGAATGATGTTCGAGGTGGAGCATCGTATTATGTTGATGCATTTCGAGCAGCTGAAACACTTCGTCGACAAAATCCTCAAGCATTTCGCCTACTTTGTTCGTATCCCGTTACTTTTCATTATCGAAATGCTGGTCGGCATTATCATTTCACTCGACCGACTATTGTCTTAAATCCGTTTTCATCCGATCAACGTATCGATCATATTAATTATTCACCACCATTTCAAGCACCGTTTGAGAGTGATACATCAAAAGAAGAGTTTCGACAATTTATTCAAGCATTTCAACGATTCCGTGATTTATTAGAAGACCCTAGCAATTCATACGAGCTTATGTTGAAGAAAGACCAATGTGTTATATTTCATAATCGACGAATTCTTCATGCACGACGAGAATTCGATGCATCGAGCGGCAGTCGATGGCTCAAAGGATGCTACACTGATTTAGATAACTTTCAAGATCGATTGAGGACTTTTCAAGAAAAATTTCATCCCGTTGCCGATGTTCATATATAAAAAGGGTGACCTTTTTTTTACTAATTTAAAAGTAAAGGGAACAAAAAGACTTTTATTTATGTATGTATAGAAGATTATTAAAGAATGAAAGTTAAATACTCAGTGAAAGGATGATGCGCACTAAAAATAAATATGTTTTTCTTTCTGGATATAAATATACGTATTAATTTGGTTTACGAACAACAAGAAACATGATAACAAACAACATGAAAGGAGGAGAAAGAGAGAGAGAGAAGAAAAATAAGCAAAGAAAGTGTGCAGAGTGGGTCATCGTGATGAATGTGCATGGTGATGGAATGAAGAAAGATGTTGTCTATTGTTTCATGACGTTAGTTTAAAAATGTAAAAGTGCACGTCGATTTCGTCTACCAGACGCTTTAGCATCCTCTTCTTCTTCTTCATTGTCATCTCCATCGGGAGAACGTCCACCGTCATTGTTCGTCGGTGTTGTTGTACTAACTGCTTTGGTTGTTTTGGTTTTCTTCTTCTTACGAGATTTGGTTACTTTTTTTCCCGCATTACCACTGGCAGAACCAGCAGCTGAATTGGCTTCAGCATTGTTTACCACGGCGATGGGTGTTGTTGCTTCAGCAGCTGGAAGTGCAGGTGTAACCGCTTTAACTTTTGAAGCGATCCATCCTAAACAACGAACAAGGTAGTTTAGACTTTGAATAATTATTGAATTCGAAGCACATGACAATACGTGCGAATGAAGACCGAAAGAACAAAGAGACAACATCGACTTTTACCTATCACCACTATCGCAAAAATAGTACCCACTACTCCCATGATAATCATCATCTAATAATCCCCATTAGAAAAAGGTTGGTTAATTTTATTAAAAAAATAATAAGTCAAACTCAAAAAGCAACCACTCGATTCTTTACCTTCATATTTTTCCACCAGTATTTCCGTTTTAATTTGCCCGCATGTTGCTCAAATTGAGCTGCGTTATGTTGTAATTTATCTGGACAGAAAAATCAGCACATAGGAACATTTTCACATGCAATGATGTTCTTACCAGCTCGATCATCAAGAAGTGATAGATTTTTATCACGTTCTAACACCTTATCTACATTTTGTCGCATTATATCAACAACTTCGTCGACTTGGGCTTGTTGTTGTGCTAAACGTTTCGATCCGCCACCGCCTGCAGCTGGTGCTGCGGCACCACCACCGCCATTAGTAGACCTAGTCGATATATCAAAATCCACTAAATCGAACTCTCCCATGTGCACTTACATGTTCTGAGTAGACTGACTTTTACAATTGAAAAAAAGATCTAGAAAAAAGAATATTCTCATTTAAATATATAAAATTTCATCATTCGATGCTTAGATAAGTCTCGTGCACAACTGAAGTATAAATATGGACGAATAAAAGAAGCAAAAATAAGATCCTTTGAAACAGAGTATGCAAATAGAAAAAGAAAACGAAGAAGAAGTTATAAAAACAAAGATCATAAAAGAATACATGGACAGATATGACCACTGAAGGAATGTAAAGGAACGTAAGCATATGAAAAAATCACGCGGAATATGTATATGCAGATAATGTCTTCATTGAAGAGTATTCTACAGAGAAAATCGAGAGTTAATTTACATAAATTAGAAAGAATCCTCATTAACTTACAATCTCCCAAACTTGTATTTGTCTTAATTTCCAGATGTACGAGTACCATTATTGTTACTGCCACTGTTACTATTATTACTGCCATTGCTACCACCGCCTTTTACTGATTGAGTGACAGCAACTAGATTAGTACATACAAGATACCCTTGTTTTTGAGTTTTAATCATTGAAATTCTTACCGGCAATGATAATGATCAAAACAATCTAGAAGAGAAAAGATGACATGATTTAATGCAAACGATGTAATCGAATATGACTTACAATTACAATGATTAAAATAGCCCACATCTAAAACAAACAATGTTGTTTTTTTCGGGGAAAAGAGACCAGAAAGTCACAGTTTACTTTGATATTTTTCCACCAATATTTGCGTTTTAATTTATTAGCATTGGTGGTGAACTGCGATGCACCACTTTGCAAAATATCTCCAATGAAATACATCTACATTATACTAACCGGATGACCTTATTGATTACTCACCAGCGCGATTTTCAAGTGTCGTTAGTTTGGCATCGCGTTCCAAAACTTTTTCTAAATTGTCTTTCATAACATCAACAACCTGTGCAAAGCGAACAGTTTTGACAAAATTTGATCTTTCTTCTTTTTTCGTACTTGATTCACATCGGCTTGAAGATTGTCAAATCGCTTTGTCGATTGATATTGTGTTGAACGGGGTGGATTTTCATATGTCGATGGTGATGCCCTACACGATCATCAATATTGATTCAATTAAAACATTCGAACAACAAGTGTTTACATAGTTTAATTAATTTCCTTTTGATCACAGTGAAATATCGATCTGCAAAAAAAAAACAATAATAAATATGCTGAATAGAAACTTTGAGAGAATTTCTAAATAGAAATGTCGCCATCTTGGCATTGTTGTCATGTTTTTCTGCAAGAGAGGCGACTTTCTTTTTTTTATGGCTTAGAGATACTAGCGACAAACAGAACAATTTACTTAACAAGAAAGATTTTACGAGTTCAATGGAGATTTCTAACCAATCACTGCGCTGAACGAGAACTACTCCTGGAATCGTTTGTCATCGTCGTCGCTATGATTGATTTTTTTGTACTGAGCTAAGCTATTGTGCGTAGAAAAATATGATTTATTGTAGCGGAAGAAGAGGAGTTGGTGTTGAATTATTAGTCATAGAAGATAAATACTATGAATCATTACATGATCTCGAACTCTTGTTGTCGTCAGGATTATACATCAGCTCAGCTATTCTTATCTTTGCTGGATAAAGAAGCAATAAAATTTTTTAAAAGTACGATTAAGGTTATAAAGTTCTCTTGTTCTAACGTCCGTTTGATATAAACAGAGAGACAGTATCACGCAATTTGAACCTAAATTGAACAGATATTAAGACAGGTCTCTGTATCTTCTTCTTTTATCTGGTATAGTAGAAATAATCTATCTCTACACAGGAAGTTATGTGTCCTTTCCAACCTACACCCGGATATCCGCTTTTTGTTAAGTATGCTTCTAAAAAAGAACGCACTTTTAATGGTTTTGAAAGAATGCCGAAGGCATGTACGTGACTGTTTCGTTTCAGATACTTATGGATCGCCGTGTGCTTTGTGATAGCTTGATCAAATGGGTATGTGAGATGCTTTCGAATGGCAATAGAAGATTTGTTGTTCATCCGTAGATGAAAACGTTTGATCTGCATCGAGGAATAACTGGTGCTGGCGATCTTTCTGATGGTGTTCTGATAGCTCAATGTTTGAAAAACATGTCCGTTCATATTTCTCTATCATCTCGCGAAATTGTCGATCTGTTTTATGTAGTGATACTAATCATTTCAATGACGCTTGGCTACAAAAGATTCGAACAGATGCTGTAGATAATTATCGCATAAAAGTTCGCCTTTGAACATTGAAACAAACGTTGTACTCTGAAGTTTTGTATATTTAGGCGAATAATCTGAAAAAGATTCTGAAGAATATCACGGATTATTATTCAGAAGTATGTTTCAAATAGAAATGTAGATTTCGAACGATTCATCTTCATAGGTTATTGGCCAATCTTTGACTGATTTTCAGATGCCCGATTTGAATATGATTGGTAACTGCATACAAAAAATATCTCTGATCGAATCATAAAATTAATTCTTTTCTAGCGGAGAGTACAGATGAAACTGAACTCAGCCGACTCTTACAACTTGTTCTCGGTTGTGCTGTTAACTGTGATCGTAAACAAGTTTATATTGAACATATAATGTTACTCGAAGAATCTGTCCAACACGTGTTAATGAATGCGATTCAAGAAGTTGGTGCAGCGAAAGTTCTTAAAATCGAATCAGCTATCTGAATGTGTATTGTTTTAGATAATGGTAAAAGAAAATCGGAAAATCAATGAAGAATATGCTGAATTAGGAGATCAGGTAGGTTCGATTAACTGAAAGAAGCTGATTTTGTTTAATCTTTCTCTCGGTGATATGTGCAGTTAAAACATGCGCTCGAAGAATTGAATCGAGTTGTCGAAACTAAAGAGGAAATCGAACACCGTTGTCGTGAACTTGATTTACAAATCACAGCACTTCAAGATGACAAACTTGGTTTAATACAAGAAACCGCACGTTTGAACGAACGTATTCAACAATATGAAAATGTCGAAGATGCCGAGTAAATCCACAAAAAACGAGTTGAACTGGAACAGAATGATGACCAATCGTTTTAGATCAATTCCAAGAAGTCGGTATAAATCATTACAAGACAAGATTCACTCCCAACAA
Organism: Adineta ricciae; assembly: GCA_905250025.1. Taxonomy (NCBI): domain Eukaryota; kingdom Metazoa; phylum Rotifera; class Eurotatoria; order Adinetida; family Adinetidae; genus Adineta; species Adineta ricciae. The sequence continues at coordinate 266,226 of CAJNOJ010000024.1, forward strand.
GAAGAACTCTTCAAACTTGAAACAAGTAATGTTCAATCAAATTAGTTCGATATGATTAACATTCTTGATTTTAGCTTTACAAGATTATCGAGCAAAACTCAATGTGTTAAGTGAAGAGAACGAAAACCTTCTGAAACGAGTAAATTCTGTCTTGATGGTCGAGTGAATTTTGGAATAAAAATCGTTTCCTTCTTAGAATGATGATCTCATGGTGCTTGCAGGTGATGCGCGGAATTTTAAAGACGAATTAGATATACTTCGAAATAAGTGTGAAAAAATGGTTGGTTCGATTGTTCGTTTCGATGGATTTTCTCATTAATTGTTCGCTTTAAGACTAAATTGGAATCAATGATCGAAGCGTACAAGCTCAAATTAGAAGAAATGTCAGATCTACGACAACAAATCAAATTCTTAGAAGAAACAAACCTTCGTCTATTCGATGAAAAGTCCAATATCGAACAAGAATGTAAACAAGCGAAGTTATTGCAGACACAAGTGGAATTCCAGAAACGAACAAATCAAGAATTATATCAGAAAATCAGCGAATTACAACGTACAGCTGATAAAGCTGAATTTGAAAGAAATCGAGCCGAAGAACGTTTGACTGCAGCTAATGCGGAGAAGATTGTGAGCACAGATTTCTAACGAAACTCATTGCTATTTCTTTCCTTTGAACAGAATTTAACGAATGAAATTGAATTGCTCAGAGAAACGAATGAACGACTGCGTGGAGTTAATCTGGATGAAGGTAATGAGTACAAGAACATTTTCGATTTCCTTGTTTGTGTGCGTAGCGAATGGAACATCAACTACGAAAGTTCAACTAACTGGATCACTGGAAGATTTGAATTTTCTGAATTTGCCTGCAGATGTCAGGTAAGAAAATGTCATATTCAGAGTATTGGCAAATCTCTGTTTGATCAGGGAACGCTTCATTCATCTTCAACACGAGAACAAAATGCTCAAATTACGTCAAGTAGAAGAGACAAACAACGAACAGGTTTTAATACTTCAAGCAAGTTGTGAACAACTAAGAGATCAAAATAATCAATTAACGAATGATTTATGGTGAACCAGTCGCTTCTTTCTTGATCATTCTTCTCATTTGATAATATTCTAATCGTAGGATGGCGAATAGAAAGATTCTAGAATTAGAATCCACGCTCAAAGATACTACATCTCTAACCGAGAATAGTACCGAAGTAACAGATTTGAAAAAGTCTTTGAATCGAGCAATGACTCGACACGAAGAAGAATCGAGCCGAGCAAAAACTCAAATTGAAGAATTACAGAAACAATTAGAACAGTTCGGTAAGAGAAATCGGCTTATTCAAATAAATTTCTATCGTTCGTCTTATTCAGAAAACAAACTAGCAGAAAAAGACACGATTATCGCAACAAAAACTGCTGAAATCAATGCGATGGAAGAACGTTACGTTCAATATTTAGAAAAAGCTAAAATGGTCTTACGCCAAATGGATCCACGTAATAGTAATTCGATCAGTCATCAGGAAATTCAAATGTTACGAAAACAACTCGAGGAGAGAGAACGACGAATCAAAGATTTCGAAGTAAGTTCCTTCTATATGATTTCACATGAAGATCATCCGGTTTCCCTTTTTCTTTTTAGATAGATTTTGAAAAAATGAAAACAATCAGAGAAGACCAAGAGAAACTTTTAATCAGTGCTTGGTATTCTATGGTAAGTAAATATCGTGCTGCGAACACATATTCGTTATGCTTTATTTTTTAAGGGTAGCACAGTTCAACGATGTGAATTTGAAGAACGTCTGAAGTCTCATGAAAATCAATCATTTCTTTCCAAGCAACGTACACTTCCCTCAACACGTAAACAGTTACCTTCTGATCCGTCTAATTCTTCAACAAATGGAAACACTAACAGTAATTCAAAACGATAGTCTTTCCACATCAACAAATCAAAGCATTTATAACAGTGACCTGAACATTCCATGATACTTTTAATTAACATGTGTTCTTTGCAGTTTTCTTTTTTACATTATTCGTATATGTCAAATTTATTTTAGCTGTGTGATCTTTGCCTTCGTGTACATATATAAATATATAATATTCCGTCCGTTCATAAAATGTTCTCCCGCTCGCCATGAAGCGCTAACAATATGAATTATCTGAATTGTTTATTCGCTAGAATAAATTTTGCTTGTATGTTGAAGTGTATGCTAATCTATAGCAGAGGCATTTTATGATATTTCGATCAGGACAAGTTCCTTTTGATAAATATGATAGAACAAGACAAGAATTAGTACGTGAAAACCACTGTCCCTCTTCACCTAAACAAATGTGTTGTTTAGCAAGAACATGATCTTGTGAATGAGTGTACGTGACCACGTCTTGTTCAACAGCGAAAGAACCTGTTCCTTGCTTCATACAATACTATCGAGAGATTGCTTATATCATAAGTGGTTGGAGCAAACTGATCTTTATCTTATATTCTCAACTACGATGAACATAAACAATAGAAAAGCAAGATTTTGGAATCTATTTCTAAGAATCAATTCTTGCAGGTTTTTCGTCATTGTCGACATCATCGATTGGAAATTCATCATTCTACAAATTAACATTAGATAATAGTTATATTATCATAGGTAGATGCGTATATATAGTAGAAAAATTTAAGTTAGTCATTATCCTATTGGATCGTTAAGCCATTTGGTAATTCACTGGTTCTATTAATTTACAACGTAGGTCTTTTATACAATTACAAAAAGAATTTATCAACAAAATCAACTAAGATAAATCTTTTCTTTGATTGGAATAATATACAAGATGCTCAGTGCACATGGGACTAAAATGGTTTGTTCTGTTGACAGATGAGTAATCATAGGAAATTGTGGAGAAATGATGATATTACACTTTGAATGAAAGATCTAAAAAATTTTACCTGAGATTTATCTTGACTAACGGTTAATAATCGTGCTTGCTGTTTTTTAAAGACTTTTGATTTTCTTAAATATATTTTTTGCAATGTCGAACAGTACTATTGCGTTATCACCTTTCAATTCATCTGCAACATTTTCAATATATCAAAAGAAATATCCGAAACATCAGTAGTAATGATTCATCTGATTCTAACGTAGAAGGCACAATCAACATGCTTTTTAAAATGAGTTTGACTTCATCGAATCACCTAAGATATTATTTTTTCTTCGTTTAGACATCTATCAAATTGACCATTTTTCTTGAAACTCTTTTCTCAATATTCAAGTAGCAAACCACAAGTACGTAAATAATCGAATATAAGAGTTAGTACAAAGATTTCGGTGATTCGGATTACTCATAAATGTAGTTGATCATGATGCATTGAAGTAACATTTAAGTGAATGACTAATGCGAGGATTGTTTATGTAAAGAAAAGCTTGACAGAGATCCACTGATGATAAATAAGAAAATATTTCGTTATTTTCTCGTATCTATTCGATACAATCTTCTTATCAATGCTATACAAATGACCCTGAATACAATGGAAAATTACACGAATTGATGCTGCGCATTGAAGAAAACAGCATCAAACTTCACCAATCATATTCCTTATTTTGTTACGATTGTTTTTGTAGCATATTCAATCGTAGATAAGATAAAGCAAATGTTCAGGCATCGTTCGTCGATAGATGAAAATAAACTGAACAGTTTTTCAAGATCACTCTTGTTTTTTATGCAACCGGTTTTATGTCATATTCCAAATTACAATAGATGTGTATTTACACTTGAATAAAAATAACTGTAAAAGCGATCAATGTTGTTAAGTTTTACAAAGATCAGCTTCATTTTAGATGCGAGTGCCAGTTGAAAGCGTTATTTGCTTGCTATCATGGTCTCCGCGTCATTTGTTCGTAATCATTTTTTGTCTTCTTGGTGTTTTATAAGGAAAAGCCACTCAGTTGAAAATTGCTTTCGGATTAAAATATAGTCGACCATATTGAATGCGAATACTACATAGATTCTTTCTGAGATTTTTATTTTCTACCAGATCGGATGTTCAGAGCAGAAACGTTAGTTTCTAAAATAAATTTCTCACGTCTTTAGATAATCGATCAGATCAAATTTCCCATGAAAACTTTCTATCGTCACTATCAATTACTCAACTACTCTAAAACATCCGAGGTCATGTGTCAATAAATTTTCTTTTTTTTTCATATTTATATATGGAAACATATTGTAAACCTATATCTATTCCAACAGATTCCTTTTGGTGAGTTTTGTAACGCAGAACAAAGAGGAGATCGATGGATTCAAACCAAGATTACTCCATTGTTCATAGTTTCACCCATTCTCAACTTCTTACATATAACTTCAAGATGCTGTATTGTTTAATAATGTCACAAATTCATGTCAGATTAAAAAAAGTTTTCAGTATGAAAATTCAATATTCAAAGAGGATCTGATATTCGCCAACGGCCATACTTGACTAACTTTACTTCATTTCAAAAGTGATCGCCAAACTGGTGTCTCTTCCTCGTGAGACAACGCTAGTATACACCTTGAAATCTAATATTGAAAATTGAAGGTGTGATAAAGTGAAGCCGCTACAAGCAAGCTGTTTCAAATTGAAGAAACAGAATTCATCACGGTGATGATTTATCTGTAAACAATTCTATACCGATACAAATTGTCTTAAAAGCAACAGCTTGTTTCATGGCATGTCAAATGAAAACAAAAATGACGCTACGATTTTCATCTCAAATGACTAGTTTACTCGTCGGCTACGTTGCGCCTAATTGATCAACAAGATGTAAAGAACTATCTTGAAAAATTCGAGATCTCTAAGAAGTATGATCACTGATCAATATCAATTTTGTTTTGATCTTTTGACTCTTCATACATGAAATTGAAAAAGAGAGAACAACATGTATTCTACATCAATTTACAATTGTTGATCTGGCAAATAGATGTGAATAGGTGATGATAGATTACACATGATGTCTTCTTCTTTTCCCACCGTATCATATCATATTATCATTCAACGGACAAGTGCAATGTCATATGCATGTGTGTGTGTGTTCAATCGGTCTGAAGTAATTGAATTATCTCAAAGCAGCAGGTTGAAACGAATTGCTTATCTAAATAAAAATTGACTTATGTCATTTTTGAAGACGAACATTGAGATCATCCGAAATGAGTGACGCAAGAGTTTTCAACTGCCAATATTTCCAATCTAGATACAATTCGTATTGAAAAACTTTTGTATATGAAATTTTAGACAGAATATCTGTCATGATGCGCTAGNGAAATCAATCGTATACAAAAGGTGACAGTTGACATTGATTAAGTCGTATCGAGATTATATATGTAGATTTCATTGAAAAACATCGATCAATAGAAGTCAAAGAGCACAATGCAAAAAAAAAGTTAAGTTAAATCATATCGAATAAGAAGAGATGGGAGGAAAAATGTATTCATGCACATGTGTTTTGATAAGAACAAAGTGAATTTCAATTGAAAGGAAGAGAGTAAGTACAGAGTTGACATGGGTACTAGTAAATGAAAGAAGAGATGAATGCTGACCACTTCGCCTTGTTTCGATGATAAAAGCTCGAGTCGAATGATGAGCCTAGCGAAGAGAAGAGACTCTCAAAAAGAAAACGATGTCCATTAGAAGTATGCAAAACAAATGCCTAATTGAGTTCTTAGGACGGAACTACGACTTGTATTGAATAGACACGAAATAAAGTATGACTAAGACAATCGCCGGAAAAACTTCTTCAAGATAAACTCTTATATTACTGTTTGTTCATTGATTTCTCTTTTTCGAGGTCGTATGTCCGTGTTCCGTTTCTCAACGAGTATGTGCTCATCATCATTAATAAAATATACGTCTGGAAGTCTTCACTCATGTATGAACATGCCGTGTCATTCAACACTAGTCTGATTCTCCTTGTCGATGGACAAGTCTAACGGTTAGCAAAAGAGAGAGAGAGAGAGAAAAGTAACCGTAGACGATTCGTTTCCTTTGCCTTCTTCTTTGTTATGTGTATTTTCCACACTATTCTTTTCAATAAGAGAGTAGACATTATCTTTTTGCATTAATTTTTCTCTTTATTTACTAATCATACCCGAAGATTTGTGTCGTGGAAGCAATTCACTCAGATAGAATGACCGACTATTATTATCACAAAATGAAAAGCATTCTATCCATGCTCAGCTATTCTCTCTTTTACTTCAATTGAACAGATCTATGCATGCATCACCTGCGCAGACAGATAATCGTTGAGTAAAAAAAAACAACAGGAAGGTAATTAAAGAGATCAAAATTGCAACAATCATAATCTTCTCATTTCACTAATGACTAGGGTCATTATTTGATGATGAGACTCTCCGTTTTTCCCTCAAGCGGATTTAAGCTTTATAGTTCTTTTCGTCTTCGACGTCACGTTTGTTTTTATCCTCGATACTTCTGACCTTGTCTCTTGTTGAATACAAATGAGATCAAGATCATAACAGGCTTGAACGAGCGCAAGTTTGTTTTTCATTTCTTCACTCTCGTCTTTGTTTTGCTTTTTTCGTATCCACTCCAATTTGTACTTCAGCTATATTTGACAAACGACGGGGATGATCAGAAAAGGTTACAGTCATGCTGTGTGCTGTTCACTTGACCTTCGATACTGATACTTGATTCGTAGTCAATACCTGCCCGAATACAGATGAGAATGATTTTCTTTCTGAAGTAGAGAAAGTGATTGATATTTGATTAGTCAATTGTTGCCATATCGCTCATTTCAATCTCGTTCGAATTTATTGTCCGTTTAATCAAGTAAGACTTTACTCTATTCATGATCATCGGGGTCAGTTGTTCTTCGTGTCGAGGAGAGTACAAAAACGAGTAACTTGAAGTAGCAGCATGCAACTCTTTACTCTCGATAAACATCTGTTGTCTACAAACATCATTTCACTCAATATTAGTTAATGCGATCCATCGATGAATGACTCTTCCGTGCACACTTCGAAGATGAAACAGCATAATTTCAATAAAGAAATTTCAGTTTGTTTGCTTTAGCTAGAGGCAGAAAAACAAGAGAAGTAAGCCATGATCAGATAGAATGATAAGTCAGTTAAGATCAATCATTTGCCTACGGTCATTCTCTATGTGTACATGTATACGGTCTGTGAAAATCTCTTCGGTTTCCTTTGTTACATATTCTTATCCCAATCGTTTGTTATCAGATAGTGTTCACCCATTGAACCACATATCTCGTCGTCTTCTTCTGCTTGTCTGAACGTCGACTCAACAAATACGATCATTCGTTTGATTATCGGCTTCTATCTACGGATTTTGTCATCCGAAAATATCTGCGCGTGAATGTCAGTGAAGTCGAACATAATGATCGAACGTGATGAAAAGAACGTAGGTTAGAATAGAGGCGGTGCGAATGTTCAACTAAGTATCAATCATTTAACTGGAATTGAATCGGCTCATCGAGCATAGATTCGTTCGTAAACATCATTATCATTAATAAACAGTTCTCGCTCTCTCTCTCTCTTTCTCTCTCGATTGCAATTAGAAATGGAAGTCGGTCTGTCTGTCTGTCTTCGCGTACATGTATCTCTATCTCTAAGTAGTTTTAGGTTATTCATTGCATACGATTTGTTCATCACGTATGTGCAAATTAGGCGTGAAAGACGTATCTCATGTGAAAATGAAATAATTTATCTTCTATATGTATGTATGTCATATTGTCCCTGAACTTTAATTTGTTCAGTGAATGTCTATGTACATTGAATGTATGTGAAGGATTCGAAATTGATAATTCGAACGTCAGTATATTCTTTCGCCTAGACATCATCGAATTCGTGTCTACATGAACACATCAAATATTCTTAATCAAGTGACAAGCGATGTACACATTATTGATCAGACAGCTTTCCTCCTGTTAGCATTGAATTATTGTTGTAAGAAGAGAAGTGTTGTGCATATGTGCATGTGGTCTCCTTGATCATTGTATGGCATACAACAATTAAGACATTGTCTTCTCTAAAGGATAGATAAATTTCTTTTGCATAATTGAATGAGAAGAGGAATTGACACTACTTCTTGTCTGTCTATCAAGCTTTAGATTTCGTCAGACGACCACCGTCACTAATTCGATCCGATTACTAAAGCATCTCTGATTTAACGTTTCATTTTTTTTGTCATTCATCACATTCGCTAGTCGTATTAAAATCAATCATCATCAGTTAATCTTTACTTTGTCTTCTAACTGAGAAATCACATCGTAGAGTTCAGATGCACACATAGTCATTCTTCCGGAGAGGAAGTTACTTTGTATGGCGAGTATGCAATATACATCATTCTTTCTTTGTTCTCGAACTTATTTACAAGCGCCAAACGAGAAAAAAAAGAGAAGGAAAGAAAGACATCATGATTGTAAGGATGAACATTAACACTTGCGTATCACAGCAATTATTAATACGAAAATTGGGTGGAGCACATCATCAAAAGATTTGTCTATAGATATACACATCCGTGCGATACAATCTTGAACAATGAAAAGATATTAGGTTAGTCACCGAAATCTCTGCTCATATAAATATACAATGTCACCGATTTTTCTCTTCTTCTTTGTTTCTTTCATTCGAGTGCAATGAACTCTTTTCTCTCTCTCTCTTCTTCTCCTCTTCATGCTGGAAAGAGAAGTACAACTTATTCTTTAAATGTTTCCTTTTCTTTTTTGCTTTTAGATTTCATACGAACATGTCGATAAGTCTATTTTTACTAACTCTTCTTCTTCTTATTCAATCCATTCATACTGCTATTCAACGTTTACCACCCATATCTCTCCATGAACAAAGTTCGATAGGTACATCCATTTATGATCTCAGTCGAATCTATCCATCAACATCGAAGAACTTAATCCAATTCGCTTTCCTATCCGACACAAGTCCACACAATTCATTCTTCATCGTTGACTCTTTGACTGGCCGAATCTCCATCAAGCGTATGATAGATCGCGAAGAACTATGTCAGACACACATTTGCAATTGTGATCGATGTCTTTTAACATTAGAATTAATTGCATCATCTCAAACTGTCGATATTCTCTCGTTGGAAATCACCATTGAAAATATTAATGATAATCAACCGATATTTCCTGTCTCCTCATTTCAAATTCGTCTATCGGAAAGTACGGATATCGGTCATGTCAGTTCATTTCCTTCGGCAACTGACTTAGACTATCAAGATCATATTGAATATCACCTTGTACCATTGAATCCATCTGATAATGAAACATTTACAATTGTTAATTTACAAACAGAGAATCAACTGGGTTTACGCTTACTAAAATCTCTTGATCGCGAACAACAAAATCTCTACAAAATGAAAGTGATCGCCAGTGATGGCGAACACACAGGTGAACTACTGTTCGATGTTCACATTCTCGATTCCAATGATAATGTGCCGAAATTTGAACACGATCAATACCATATCAAAGTACGAGAAGATATTCCGATTGGAAGTGAACTATTACATATACACGCATACGATAACGATGAAGGTTTAAATGCATTGATTAACTATACCATTGTAACAGATAATCCATCGTCATCATTTCCATTTGAAATCAATGTTCGAACAGGAGCTATTAGACTTATTCAAGCATTGGATTATGAATATGAAACGAATTATCATTTTAGCGTTCGCGCACGTGATAACGGACCGGACGCGGTTAGCGTTTACACTCAAGTTCAAATTGATATTCTCGATGTGAATGACTGTCCGCCGGATATCGATTTGATTTTACCCGATAATAATTCGCAAAAGAATCTTTTCCAAATCGAAGAAGAACAACCACTTCACACACGTTTATTTCATCTAAGTGTCAGCGATAAAGACTCAGGAATCGGGAAAATTCTATTGAGATTATTAACCTACCAAGATTTATTTCAATTAAATGAACAATACAATGATTTGTATAATCTAATTGTTATCGGTCGATTAGATCGAGAAAAACAAGAAGAATATCAGTTAATTTTCGAAGCTGTTGACCAAGGTAAGATTTAACTCGTTTTTTGACGATCATCAATTTTGTATTCGTGATAGGAGTCGAACAATCGTTAAAAACGCAAAAGAATCTCACCATCCGTTTAATTGATATTAACGATTGTTCACCAATCCTTGATCCATTCCCCAAACCAATCCATATCAACGAAAATAATCCTTATAATGTTCGATTAATTCAACTCCATGCTCGAGATCTCGATGCTCCGAATACTCCGAATAGTCTGCTGACTTATTCACTACTACCGTCGAATGATTCACGTTTTTTTCGGATCGACTCTCAAACGGGCATACTTTCTGTCGGACAGATTTCATTCGATTATGAAACGAAATCTGTCTACCATCTGGTTCTGAACATTTCCGATCATGGCACCAATCCTAAGCGATTGGAAACCATTCAACCGTTAGTTATTCATATCAATAACACTAATGACAACGAACCCGTATTTAAACAGAGTTCATATTCATTTCGAATACCGGAAAATGTTCCTGTTGGAACGTTGATTGGTCAAGTGAGCGCGATTGATTTAGATTCGAATTCGACAATCGACTACGAATTATCGACTCCGGAGTATCAAAGTACATTCTACATTGATCATTTGACTGGTCAATTACATACCAAAGTTCTACTCGATTACGAAACCGTTGCCATTTATCGTTTGAATATCACTGCGAAAGATAACGATGGACTTCATTCTACTCATACAATTGTTATCATTGAATTAATTGATGTCAATGATAATCCACCAATGATTGACTCATCTTCGTCGATTCGAATTCCAAGTCAAATGTTACACACGAATACTTCGGAAACAATCATGATTGCACGAATCAATGCCAAAGATAAAGACTCAGGTAGGAATGGTCAATTAACATACGGCATCAGCGATGGAAATCAACAAAACTATTTTCAAATGAATTCCATGAATGGAACAATAACAGCTAAGACAAAGAATTTACCACAAGGTCACCATCGTTTAACGATCAAAGTATGTGATCAAGGTGAATCATTACAAAAGTGTTCGACAACGATCATCAACATCCAAATTGGTGAAAATGTCAACGATTTGTTTTACTCAGAAGAAAATGTCACTGAAAAACAATTAGCTGTCGATGAGAATATTGTTACAAATGAAATGATTATTGTCGTTATTATATCATCTATATTTACATTAGTCTTCAGCATAACAATGGGCATTTTATGTGCTGTTTTTTGTAAACAAAAACGATGTCATCATATTCATCGATCATCATTAAAAACACCATGTGAATCACTTCAATCGACGGATGCTGACAAACTTCTTTCAACAAATAATACGAATACTTTCTCTTCAACTAATAAAGTAAGCTGACTTACGGGCGTTATGTCATGTCGGATAATTTCTTTCAAAGGTCACTCTTTTCTTCTCTCTAATCTCTTGGTGTTTGCTTTACCTTGAAACTATTTTTCACGCTTATGAACATTGCAACCTTCTCTAAGCCTTCTTTACTAGACGAAGAAAAGAAAACTTCATTGTCAGCTCGTACGGACTGATTAGTCAAACTGAGAAGAGTACGAACCTGAATACGAGAAAGAAAATGAACTATGGTCAAGCTTGTTCTAATAGTTTTACTAATTCAATTATGTAATATGTGTAGATAGTAAATACTTCTTTACAGCGATTAGCTTTTTCTTTCTTGTTCTACATCACGGAAATTAGTCGTAAAGAATGTTGATGTGTGAGTGCATCTCTCACATATCGAAGCCAATTAACTTGAAATGATCCGAAGGGAAATGGCAGCGACTAAAACGAGCAGAACGGGCATATTTTATGCATGGATTCATATTTATTAAGTTGCATAATCTTCCTATTTTCTTCATAGAAATTGACTGGACACCATCTTCATCAACCGTACGAAGATATTATTGCTTCGGGCTGTGCTGCCAGTTCCGAAGACAGTTGCTATGGAAGTAATGAATTATCACGATCAAGTTCAAGTACACACGGTGTAGCCAAACCTCTTCTCACTGAACAACATCGTTCGGGTAGTCTCAGTTCAACAAGTGTTGACTATGCCATACCAACTCCACGACAAACATCCTTATATCCAAATAAAACAGTTACGCTAGTGAATCAATCTTCAATCGAACCACCAACGAATCATATGAAAACATTTCATTCAACAGGAATCTCATCATCAAATCATTATAATCTGAAGAAAACTGTTCAGTCATTAACACGACGACCCGTCGCCGGTTTACAATCTACTTATTTGCCATATGACACTATTGATACACCACCATCTCCACAAAATCACTCACCAGCAACGAGTACAACATCGAGAGAATACAGTATTTGATCTAGAAGGAACAGCGACTTTTACTTTCAATTTTATTCTCTTTTTCTTCTTTGCTTCATCTTATATGCATTTTGAAACAGTGTGTTTTGTTCTTTTTAAAACTAAATAATTATATGCTCGTATTTGATCGATTTACTTTACATGCAAAAATAGTATTGTTGCGGAAAACGACAAATATGAAAATAATTTCATTCATAGTTTCTATTTGACATGCATTGGCCATGCTGCCTAAAAATATCTGTGCAAATTGTATGCTTGAGAGAGATAGGTACGTGCCGACTTTTTGCACGGCAATGTCGGCCGAAACTCGGGGGTGATCAGAAACTGAAGTTGTTAGTTGTTGCCGGATCATCAGGGTTGAGAATTTTAGTATCTATCATACTATCAATTGTGGTAACTGTTTTGATTTCTTCTGGCTGCGAGCCACAATCACCATTTTGAGTTGATGAGTTCATAATTTTGGAACGTGAAGTACTACTGGCAGATCAAAGTTCAATTGAGAATGGTACTAACTTCTGACTTTCGTGTCTGTAAGTATCAGGATAAATATCACAGAATCTTTGTATGGCTTCTTAGTTATATGAGGTCGATGCACTTTGGACAATTGATGAAACACGCAGTGGCTGAATTGAGGAAAAATATACTTTAATACAAAACCTGGTAAATGATGTTATATTCAAGATATATTTTAGGGAGAATACCACTAAACAGGTTTCCTGCATCATACGGATTTTACCACTGTAAAATTCCGATCTAAGTCATTTTTTAGACCTGATTCAGTTGGATATTTCAAAGATTCACAATGCGCTTCTACTGTTGTCAATTACAAATGTGATATTTCACGGAATTCAGTGGACAAATCCGTACGATGATTCATACATGTAGATGTATGAAAAACAACGTCATTCTACCCGTCTGGGTTTCGATAACAATAATCCAAACACATATTTGCTCAGCAATTGATACGTTACATTCAATCCTCATTGCTGAATTTTTCTCGTTCTTGCATGTTTGACTGTAATAAAACTAAAGGAATAATCCACATTGACGATAAATCTTTTGCAGAATGACGAAGTACACTCATCTACGATAGTCACCATACAGCATATTTCAATAATAACAAACAATAGTTAAATATGCGTTGGTTTTCAAGCAAATGTTAGACCTCGTCATTTCCATACAAAATCAATTCGACTGCTGTCAATAGCATGGATTCGTTTTCAAACTAAATCAGCTGTTCTAAACTATTTCGTATCATTTGAGTCTGTATTTACGAATGCAGCTGGCTTTTTTTAAAGAAAAATGTCTTGTGCACTTTCGTTTGTACATCTCACGAAACTCATTATTTCGTCGTCGCAAAGCAGAGAATCCCTGCATAGTAGAACAGCAAGTTTATTATGAAGCTGCAAAAAATACATGCAAATAATTTGAGTCTTTTCCGCTGTAGAGTCCGAAATGATTTTTTCAAAAATTTCAATTTAACATAAATTGCAAAAATTAAGGACATTTATGAATGTCAGCCTTATTTTATAACCTCCGAGCATTTTATAAATCTAGCATTGGTCTGTAAAGTAAATCGAGAATGCATTCAACTAAAGCTGGAAGTATGTGTAGTCGAGATCATATTCAAAACACTGGAAATTTTAACTAAAAGAAATCATCAATCCTGGCACGATTAAATGGTTTTGTATACATTGTCGGTCATGGTGAACAGAGCTCTCTGGATTTTGCATTCCGATCATATCGATCTTAAAGGATCCGAGACAACATTCGTTTTCGAAGATTTATCGCTTATCAAGAATTAAGAAAATGTTCATAACTGCCTTAAATTTTCGAGAAAGAAATTTATGATTTATAAATGGGTCTATTTCGAACACTTCAATGACCTTTTTCGGTCTGTATTGTTTTTGTAGTCAGATATAATAGTCTCACGACATCGGATAATATTCCAAATAAATGCATGATCGAAATGACAAAGAGAATTCAGCAATCTGTCCGTTTCATACGAACAACCAAAAAATAAACTATTAAAGGCTTCATTTTCTACTGTGCAGCATCCATAGACACACACACGAAATCTCATGTACGAATTATCTTATCGTATTTGGTGAAATTAATATCAACTTAGATTATATCTATAACTAACTACAAGATGGAGTTCCATTGAATGAATCAATACTAGCGATGGTGAATAAGAATGCATATTACTTTAAAATGATCGATTGTTCTACAAAAATAAAGCCACGCTTACATCGCAGACATCGATTTGCCATCAAATCCTGGATTACTAATCAATACTAAATACTCTATCAATGTTATAAATATGACTCTGTAGTCACACTGAAAAGATACTTGCAGTCGTCAGATTTTCAATATTTATCTGACATATTTTCTTTACAGTAAGCATGGCAAAGGCAATAGATATTTCTAATGAGGAGAATAGAAATCGCTAAATGACTTGTGGTAATTCTTATTTGCAACAAGCCTTGCTAACATTCTCCACCTCCTTTGTTTACCTATGTAATTTCTGTTGTTTAATCTTTTTGTTTGTTTAAAAAACTAATCACTAATTGAAATCAATAGACAATATCCTTTGATTAACGACAAAAATACTTCAACTTGGAAATCTTTGTTTCTCTTGCAGGTATTCACAAGTCATACTAGATGCTAAAATCGATTCGATTTGTTTTGTCTTATAAATAACAAAACGAAAAACGATCGTTCTAGTCAGTTCCATTCGATTAGGATTCTAACTGAAACAGATTGACTTTCATACAAGAATTTGTTTCGTTCATATCCACATAGAAAAGAGGAAGTCTATCAAGATCGTCCAGATGTGTCGATGTCTTTCCTGTCCGTTCGAAAGGAAATCATTCCAAGTTATTCGTTTATCCATATGCGTATGAACATCAAAAAAGTTAAGTATTTAAGGCTTCTTCTTTTACTCTGCAACCATAGATGTGTACACACGTGAAATTTTCCGCATGGATTACCTCATTCGATCTGATATCTGTCTTGCAATGTCAATTAATCATCAAGGAATTGTTGTTTTCTTCTTCGAACATAAGAATGACAATACTTGAGAAGAGCTCATTAGATATATCTCATGCGTCTTGAAATGTAGTATCAAAAGAATGATAGTATATATGCGGCATTGATATATCGCAGCGAGAGACTTGTTGATCGACAAGTCAATATACATCTCTACTCGAACAATTTGATTAAAAGGCAGCAAAAGGATATAATCATCTATGTATATGATGTCACATTTCTTTAGAGATCAAACGTTGAAGAATGTGAGCTGGCATGTGCACAGTAGGCTGTCTCGTATCTCTCTCTCTCTCTAATTACTTGGTATGAAGAAGAATGTTTTGAAATTCAATTGACAAAATATGTCGTCGTTAGCTTTCGTTTGCTTCTCTACTGACGCCAGAAACGAAAAGGTGGAGTCTGTCTTGCAGAAATTGGCAATGTGTATACGTGTGATTAGAACGGGGAGAGAAAAAAAACCATTTAGTATTGATTGTTATTTTAAAACATTATTTTGTCTCTATCACTCTCTCAGACATACGGTATGAAAAGGTGTATGTGTTGCCTTGAATAGCTATCGATGATTACATTTCACACATGATTATTTTGATATATTTCAATCAACTAGAAAATCTTCAGATTGGTTTTTTTTGTTGTATATGTATGCGTCAAAGTTATTGTCGCCATGAAGTGGTTCGATCTTTTTCCTTCCATAAGATTGCATTATCAAACAAAAGAGAGTCACTTAGAGTCGGCACCTAATATCCACCAGTTGCAACTATTGTTTCAACGAGCTACTCGAAAAGTGAAAGGGGACGGTTATTGATCGGGAGGAGGCAATGATTGATAATCTTTTCCCAGGATGAATTTCAAACGCATGAGTAACAGCTGTATGTTCCACGAAATTCGTTCAACTCATCATTGTCGATAATGAATTGTAAACAATGTTAATATCTCCAATAGGAAAACAAGAATGATAGAAGTTGTGTGTTGACCAATCAACGTATCGAAGTGAAACGAGAAGAAAAAAATAGAAGAAGAAGAAGAAGAAAAAAGAAAAACACACATCATTTTGATTTCTAAACATATTTCGCAAGTGATATCATTCAGACAAGCATTATTATAATGGTTCTATTACCATATCATCAAGTAAGTGCATCTAAGATCTGATGTCGTCTTCATTAAGCCTAAACTTGTCAATTGAAAATATCGCACTTTCTGTTCTTGATAGATTAGAATCTTGCACACGTTCTTTGAATTATACGATGCTTGAAGGTATTATGATTGAAAGTCGATAAACTATATAGACGAATATTCGTCTTCTTTCTTCATTTTGTCTACAATAATAAAACTATCGATATCTTAAGACGAAGATGTGTTGTCTGTCTAAGTGTGAAAATCATCTTTCTTAATGTGTTATAGAATACTAAAAGAAAGAAAACAGAGTGAAGATGTCACCGAGCGTGACACAATGTCAAGCTTCGTTAAGCACAAACGAATATTGCTAGTCAGAAATCGAGTCACAAGACAAATGAATCGGTGTTTTCCTTTCGTTAGTAGAGCATTTAGCTTGTTTTTCTATGGATGTTATTGCCATTTGAAAGATCCTACTAGTCAATGTTTCCGGTAGTATTGTATATTCTACTTGTTTGCGGATGCTGACCGTTAGCCCGGATATTAGTTTAGTTGTGAGTTGCTTCTTTCCTTTCTTTCTAGTTTTGTTACTACTAATAGCCGGAATTGATGATAAGAGTAATAGTAGATCGTTTAGAAAGAACGACAAAGTCTGCCATACTTTTACCCCCCACATTAGCGTTACTTGATGATGAGGATGGGATGAGTTTATTAGTAATAGCTAGGTTTTTCCCTTGTTTTGTGCGAAGAAAGAAAAGAGAAAATCATTCACCCAATCATCGATATCTACATTTTTGCCGATTGGTCTGCAAGAGTTTGTATTCTGCCCGAGGGCATGATTGGTCGAAAACATAGAACGAACATATAGGGAAGGAGAGAGAGAGATGGGGAAAGAAAAAGCAGGAGACGAAGTACACTTAGCTCATAATACATATCGATGGAATATGTATGTGTCTATTTCTACCTAATCTGATAGAATTGTATTTATTATTATTCTTATTACATCGTATCAACACAGGTTGACTTTCCTCCGTCTTTCGATTAGAGAGAAAATTTGGCCGTTAGCTAGATAGCAAAACACAACAATTTGTTGGATATTATACACATTTATTTAATTCCATCATCGAAGCAAGAATTTCTTTTGCTTCGGGTATTGATCGTTGTCATCTGTCGAACTGCCGCAGGATTTTGAGAACGACGAAAGAAGAAAAAAAAACTCATATTCAACAGCATCTTCATATGCCATCCGCATTTGATTTAATTGATTCAGGCAGTGGTAATGGTGCACAGATCGATGTAAGTTTGTCATACAACCAAACAGCCTTTAGGGTATAGTAAATTAAAAACAGACAAAATTCGTCTTGTTTCTTTTTGTTCATTTATGTATAGCTTCTATTCTATATTCTTTCATAAACAAATCATTAAATTAACTAGCAAGTCTTCTTCGTCTTCGTTTTTGTTCATTTCTTTCTTCTATTCTATCCATGCACTTGTCGTGTTTGTTACAGGATACAAAATATGCATCATCGCCAACGTCTTCATCATCACCATCGTCCGTTGGTGGTGGCCCGTTCAGCACATCAACTGCATCTCGTAGTGGACCATTGACAGATCCATCATTTCCATATTTTCCACCACCATTCAATCCAGCATTTGCTGCTCAATTCGATGTACATGCCGCTGCCGCCGCAAATGCCATTGAGCATTATCCAACGTTCAATTATGGAGCAGTAAATGGTTCACCGTCGTCATCTTATGGAACTTCATCAGGTATTCATCCTCAACATTCGACTTCGAGCAGTATGCCATTCAATTCCTCATCGTATGATCCATATGCATCTGCCTATGCACGTCATCATCAATCGATTCTTGATGTTCATCATCAGCAAGCAGCAGCAGAACTCTATTCACGACATTCTCAACATCATCAAACATCTACTTCTTCATTAGTTGATCATACAGCACGTGTAAGTTTAAATTCTGTTAAATCATCGCTGTATTTTTCATTAATTTCACTGTTGTAGATCCTCAATAATGGAAATGATTTACAAACGAGCGATTCACCTTATCATCGATCGCCTACAAGTAAAGATATTTTTCTTTGTTTTTCTAATCAGATGAATTTCCTCTATTTAAACAGATAGCCGACGCTCTGATCCATCTCGAGATTCAAGTTCGTTTTCATCAATGTGTTCTGGCAATGGATCCCTATCACCCACAGATCTTTTCTGTCAAGGTAGAACAATCTCTTTCCGACCAATGATCTTTTTCTCAAACCATGTTTGTTTGTAGTACCTGGCCGATTAGCACTATTAAGTTCCTCATCAAAATATCGCGTAACTGTCGAAGAGATTCAACGACGTCTTGGTCCACCAGAAAATCTCAATGCATCATTACTTGGCGGTGTTTTGAGACGGTAAGAGGATTTCATCGTTGATATATTATGTATGAGTATTCATCTTAGGGCTAAGTCAAAAAATGGTGGTCGAGATTTACGGAATAAATTAGAAAAGATTGGCGTTAATCTTCAAGCGGGTCGCCGTAAAACATCAACGACTACTCTACTAACCTCTCTTGTTGAAGGTAACTTGCAGCATTTGTCAAACTATGTTCGTTCAACATTTTCATTTCTTAGGAGAAGCACATCAGTTAGCTGTCGATTTTCGCACTGTATGTGAAGCAGAATTTCCTGTTGAAATAACTGCCGATTACATCGCAAGACATAATTCTGATCCTAATGAAATCAGTACACGTCGGAATATGATCTTAGCTGCAAAGTAAGTTTGCTCCATTGATAATTAATCGAACTAATCAATTGGACTTTTTTTTTCAGACAACTAGTTCAAGAATTTAGTGATCTACTTAAACAAGATCGTTCACCCGTTAACATTGCATCATCATCATCATCTAACGGAAGTTCTTCCAACTCTCGACACACATCTAGTTCATCATTGATGTCTCATCATCGTCTCTCGACGCTTCCACCGACACTCGATCCATCCGTTCAACATTCATTATCAAGATTTTCATTGATCACTCATGGTTTCGGCGCACCTGCTATCGGCGCCGCCGTTGATGTTTTCCACACATTTCTAAGTGAAATGCTGAAAAATTACGAAAAGAACTATCCGATGTTCATAGCTACAACGTCGGCGAAGAACGGTTGCAGTGGCAGTGACATTGATTAACGTCGCATTTTCATTCTATGTCGTCTCTTTTTCTTTTTCGTTCTTGTTTTCTGCCCTTTTGATAAATATACATATGTATACATAAGATAAATATATTCGGTTGAATGAATACGCCAGGTGTTGCTGTTCTTTTTTGTCGACAATCGTCTAGTAAAAATACATGCAGTCAACCGTATTAATCAAAGTTTGAAATACAAGCATGCAACCAAACAAAAAAACTAATCTATATGTGAAGTATGAACAAGAAAGCAAAGTGTATGACGATGATACATCTGCTTGAATGTTGATGCTCGAAGCTATAGAAAATATATAAACAAAAACGAATTGATTATAACCGTTCAATGACAAGAGATAAAAACAACATCATTTGTTTTGCTTGTAGATGTGCATATTGATTGTTAAAGAAATCAACCGGAGGAGTGTATTGATCATTCTACCCTTTTGTTCGAAGTTCTTGAGTAAGATCGTAGAAGATCTATCTATCAAACAACGAGAATAATGATGTTTATCTGAGATACAATAAACAATCGAAGTTCTCTGCTTGCCAACACGTGATTTATCTTCCAGCGTTGATCCGTCGATTCTTGATCGATGTGCGACGATAAAGTATACAAAAGATTCGACAGATCTTTTATCTACGATTGTCGATGTTAGGTTAGTTTGTACTATTTCTCTTTCAGACGACAACGAAACAGACATAGGAATATGAAAAACAATGGCACGTTGTTGAATTGCGTGAGTCTATGACATTTCTTATTTGAAGATCATCATCATTCAAGAGCACATGTAACACTTTCAATTCAATTCGTTTGATTTAAGACTATTACTTCATCCTTTACATAAGGAAAGAAAGAAAGAATTAGTATCTACTAGAGCCTTTTCTTCTAACAAGTCAATATTGATTTGCATTTCGAATACGTGACATCTGTAATAGCTATTGATGATAAAAAATAAATAGTTATTGTAAAACTTGTAACTAATCCTCTATTAATACTCGAAGCAAAAGTTCTATTGAATGAGCATGCATTACATAAGATTGCGGATGGTGCTTGTATATAATAACGATGAGGATGTATCGATCTATGAACACTTTCAGTACTAGTCTTACCGTCATCGTTTGTTGAAGTAATGAATATGTCGGGAGAAAGTACCGATTCAGAATGTACATCAGCCGAGAATAGCTTTCGATCTCGATCACTGTTACGTCATGTACGGAATAAATTAGCACGTAAAAGTTTCAATCGCCATCATACGCAAACAGCAACGGATCGGTCATTATCTGTGGCGTTGATTCGCACGAGTCATCGATCGTTCGATTATGCAGAGATCGAAAAACGATCGATTAGTAAAACACCCACATCGTATTCGCATCGTATGTCTCTACTCAATCAAGTTAGATCACATTTCACTGGATCAAGAAAATACCGTCAAACTATTCCTTCTGATTGGAACGATGACGATAATGATGATAGGTTATCATTTCGATCAGTTCACTCACTTGCAGTAAGTTACATTGACCTTTTATAGATTTAATATAATAACTTCTCTTTTCCGCATTATTTACCACAGGTATCGTTTTTTTTTCTCTCGACGTCATTTACCCATTTCTATTAGTATTCACACATGTGAATAGAAACATGTAATTTTCGATTAATTCGCTGAATTCTCCGTTGGAAAATCATCCTATCGTAGTATTTTTTCTACCTATAAAATGTGCTCGAATACAATCATTGTAAACAACGATTCGCTTGACTGATTTCGTTCGATAGATTCATTTTGTTTACCTTCAAATATTTCTACGCAGTCGACAGAGGTTAGGATCAAATCAATACAAAGAAAAATATTTCTTATGGCCAACGGAGTAAGTACTGAACTAGTTCTGATCGTCGTCGTTTCCTCTAAGTTGTATGTCGAGTTCTCGAGGTTATGTACGTGCTGACTTTTCGTGCCAGTATTCAGTAAAATAGTAATAGCGTTTTATGGCTTTGATGCCTCCTTTTTATATGCAATAGTCAATAAAGACACATTGTGCTTTTCTTTTTCTCATTGTAACTAATCATCTGTTGCATTTTTCGACATATGCATGCTGTTTCGAGCTAGACGATTTTGAAAAGAACAAAACTGACCTTGAAGATTAAGAACCAGTTCGCATGGCATTTTTAAAATGAATATTCTAAGAAACTTAACATACATGTAATCATGAAATACTTTTGTTCTTGTATCAAGGTGACTTTAATTTACTCCATATTTTTACATACGAGAGAAAAACAGTGAAGTTTTCTTTTTCTCTAGGAGATCAAGCCGTCGCCGACGAGCGAAGAACAGCTGAGTTCCACAACAAATGGGATTGATTCATCTTCATCTGACTCTCCTCTTTCTTCGAACCACAAAGCTGAAGATGGTCATGACAAAACAGCGCTGCTCAATGGCTCCACGAATATGACTGTAGAAGAAAATGGATCCACGGATCTCAGTAAAACATTGAATAACAGTCGAGTGACATTAAACAAATTCAAAGATCAACTAACACAACGTGCGCGCACTGTAATTCCCAAAACGCCAGCGATCGGTTCGATTTTCAACAATTCAACGCCGACAACACCGACAGACAATGAACCCGATGAAGCGTATTGGACGGAAATCTGTATCGAACGAGGAGCCAATCTTTGTGTTAAAGACATTGGCGGCTCAAGTGATCCTTACGTAAAGGTCGTCTACGGTACCGAAGAAAAGTATACAACACAAACAGTATCAAAAAGTCTGAATCCTGTTTGGAATGAGAAATTTTCCATATTTACCAATGATCTGAATTTGCCATTGTACTTCCATGTTTATGATCATGATCGTATTGGACGGGACGAGTCGATGGGCACAGCCAAAATTGAATTGTGGAAGTTACCATTCGAAAGATTATATGGTGCGAATCTTGAATTGGAAGGTGAAGATCGAAGTGATAACAAAAATGGTACACTAAAAGTCAGCATTACGATAACACCGAAATCTTTAGAATTCCATGATGAGGTGAGAGAAAGCGAATTTCAGTTCGCTCTCAAAGAATTTATTCGATTTCTTCTTACAGGTTCTTCGAAACATAGCAAAACAATCTCAAGTGAAATCCTTTTTTGGCGGTCGATCGGGAAATAATAGTGGTGTCGTCGTACCTCGGCGTACAATTGATGTCTTTGTCATCGAAGGACGAAATTTGAAATCCCGCAATCCGGACGGATTCTGTAGTCCTTTTGTTCGACTTAAATATGGCAATAAGAAAAGTCGAACACAAGTTAGACTTCTCTCCGAACAACAACCTGATTTCATTTGTTTGTTTCATCTTTAGACAATTAAATATACTCGTAGTCCCGTATGGCATCAATCATTTATGTACGATACATACGTTGGTGAACTTCCTCCAATTGAAATCGCTGTATTTGATGATGCAAGTAGTTCCGGAGATTTCATCGGCCGGTAAGGACTGATTTAAAAGAAGTTTTATGCACATTGATTTTCTTCTAGAGGACTTTGCAACTTAGCACATTTGAACGAAGAACGCACACATCGAATTCCAGTGGACTTAGAAGATGGTGCTGGTATTGTAGATCTGTTTGTGACGATCACTCAGACTACTGCATTGCAAGAGGCAACTAATGATGGAGATAGTGCATCGAACATCCCTCTCGATGCGATGCCATCGAGATTGAAACCAGAAGATGCAAATCGTTATGTTCGTAACCATTTTCTTTACGAATTCGATCTTTAAATAGAAAATTGACTTGTTTTCTAGACGTTTCTTCAAACATTTAAGAATATGAATCCAATTCTTGACGTTGGCAAACTCGAAATCAAAAGTAAATCGTAGATTTCCACTCGATTCATTCTTTCTAACAAATACAATGATTTCGTTTCAGTTTTTCAAGCACGTGATCTCAGTGCAAAAGATATTATTGGTAAATCGGATCCATTTTGTATCGTTGAGCTTGATTCCAGTCGTTTACGCACACATACAATATATAAAACACTCGATCCTGTTTGGAATAAATCATTCATTATGCCATGTCAAGATATTCATTCTGTGGTAGAATTAACTATCTATGACGAGGACTCCAATGGTGATAATGAATTTATTGGCAAAGTGGCAATTCCGCTATTGACTGTAGGAAGTATTTAACGTCCATAAATGTCTTGTATGTTGTTTGTTTAGATCCAAAATGGTCAAAAGAAATGGATGCAATTGAAAGATCGAAAATGCCTTTTACCTGTGAAAGGAGCCATCGAAATTGAAGCTTCGTTTTTCTATTCGAATGTGAGAATTCCTTTTCTCGTCATGTCCATTCAATGAACTTTTTGATAAACTTCTAGTTGAAAGCAGTTATTCGAACGATCAATCCCCGACAAGTTGCATACTATCAAATGGATAATAAATTCAGTATTGGGGTCTGTATAGGAAAATAATTTACTGAAGAAATTTTCATCTAGTAGAATTTTTTCAGGCGATCAAACAACATCTAGCACGTATCACAAATATGCTGTCAGGTGTAATCAATGTGATGAAATTTATTAATCACTGTTTCCAATGGGACAATCCATGGTTGAGTTTCGGAACATTTATGGTACGGAATTGATCAAAGAAGCATTTCGTTGTCGAAGAAAAGTTGTCTCTCTAGGTAACTTTGATCATTGTTTGGAATTTCGAGTTATATATGTTACCTGCCGCACTGTTACTCATATTGGCAAGAAACTTCCTGAACGAATATCGACGCGGACGAATTGGAAAAGCTTATGCACCTATTGAAAACGAAACAATCGCTGCTCTTGTTCAACCAGCTCCTGTTATAGAAGAAGAATTACCTGACGCGGAACTAAGTGCTAAAGTAAGACAAAGAAACGTGCAGATTAAGTTCAAACTATATTACTAATACTTGTAGGAACCAAAGAAATCCTTTATGGGTGTCATATCAGGTATTCAAGATACGGTTTTGGAAATTCAAGGTTACATCGATGATGTTGCATCGACATTGGAACGAGTTAAGAAGTATGTTGAATACTCTCGTTTGAAAATCTAACTGTCGTTGAATCTTTTTAGCCTGTTCAATTATAGTGTTCCTTGGCTATCAACATTACTTATTATTATCTTAGTTTTAGTATCTGTGTTACTCTATTACGTTCCCCTTCGAGCTTTAATTTTAGCATTTGTTATCAACAAATTTACCAAACGATTCCGTAAACCAAAAGGTTTCATTGATAATAACGAACTGGCCGATTTCTTTTCTCGATTGCCTTCGGATCCCGAATTGGTACGTCATTCTTCTTCTTCTTCTTCTCAACGAAAAGGAGAGTAACATGCACTTGTTTGTGTTTGTAGGTACGATATCGTGAACTGAAAGTTATTCAACGTGCTGGAACGCAGAAAAAGAGCAAACCAAGCAAGAAATAAACGTACACAGACATTTCTCATTCCACAGTTCTTGTAAAACGTCATTTGTGATAAAGAAATCTGTTTGCTTACACTTTCAATTCGGATTCTTTTTTTGATTTTTTTCAAAAATATTCTCATCGATTGTATATGATGAATTCGTTCACAGTAGAAACAAACGTCTTTCTTTTTCGTATCATCAGTAAACTACATCGTTTGAGAACCAAATCATTCGATAGACGTTCGATCTCTTTCATCAAGTAGTTTATATAAATCATTGACTTCCTTCGGACACGACTTTGTTAACACCTCGTAACCTTGATCAGTTATTAATACATCGTCTTCGATTCGAGTGGCAAAACCACGATACATCAATGGGACGTCTTGGCAGTCCCACGGAATATAGAGACCTAAGTAGAGGTAATCGTTAATGATGAAATTTGACGATTCGCTTTGTACCTGGCTCGATGGTAATCACATTTCCTGATTGTAATGGTTCAGAGAATGGTATTGCTTCACAATCGTGAACATCTAAACCTGTGTAAAAGCGAAGAATTCTCCATTAATCCAGATAAAGTTCATGATTTACCAAGATGATGACTAACACTTGTTGGACACAGATCATTGACAATTCGTTTTGCATCTCTCTCATCAATGGATCGTGAGAGAATGAATTCTTCGCGTAGATATTTGATCATATACTGATCAGCGACAGCATTCAATTTACTTCTAGATATAGATTTATCTCCTGAGCTGAAATATCCAATCAGGTCTTTTTGAACGGTTAGCAAAATTTCATAGAGTTGCTGTTGTGCAGAGGTAAATCGACCGTTCATGGGCCATAAACGTGTTATATCACCTGCATATTGTTTATACAAACAACCGCCGTCTAACATGATTAAATCATCCTTAGTAATCGGCTGATCATTCTTTTGATAGTGAAGAACATTGGATCTAAATAAGTTATTTCTTTATAGTTAAGGAAACGAATGGATTTAGCAGATCTACCTCCCCTTAGCAGCTACAACTGGATAGAATGCCATAGAAGTACTCCCTAATCGTGCACATTCGTATTGAAATCTGGCTTGAATCAAGTATTCATTGTCAATCCTTTTCTTGCAGTTTTTGATTGTTTGAATGAAAGCGCTCGAAGTTAATTGACACGCGTGACGAAGAAGATCCTGCTCTGTTGTCGATTTTATTGATCGTAGTGAATGCAAGAAATGGTTTAATTGATTACAAACAGTTGATGTAGAGAATCGTTTGAAGAACGGCACTAAATTCTTTTTATTGATACTCGCATCGTCAATCAGTTGTGAATTATGAAACAGAACTGATGACGAAGGAATTTTCCATGTTGTTAATTGATTCATTGGATAAACATGGTCAATACCGAATATTTCACAAATTTGTTCCTTATTCTTTATCGTTGGTCCAAACCATCGCTCGTATTCGTCAATCAATGTCATTGGGCAAGGTGGTAGGAATAAACTAGTCGAATACGTTTGATCGTTACCGTTGAGTAAAAGTAACGCATCAGGCTGCATGCAGCCAGTAAGATAGTAAAAGTCGGATTGTTGTTTGAACGGAAAATAAGCAACATCAGGACCCATGAATAATCTTGACGATGCTGGTAGACAAATCGTGAAATTCGTTGAAGTTTTATCTTCCTTCTGTGTTTTGATATAATTACGAATAAGATTTACAAGTGCTTGACGTCGTTGCTGAAATTCGTTCAATGATATTCCAGTCGTTGATAGATCATAATGATCAATGTAAGTGTGAGAATGGCGAAGGAACGATTTTATGAGAGATTTAGAGCGAATGGTAAACATTTGTTTTGTCTACAGTGAATGAACAGTTTAGATTGGAATGAAGCTTGTGAATATTAGAAAATATTCGTCGAAGATTTATTGGTCACAGAAGTAAAAAAAATAAAATTTTAAAATTAGGTATTTAAAGATTTAATCCATTTCTTCGATCGTCGGACCACGGCTTGTACTTTCATTTCCATTACCGCCTAAAGAACAATCATACGGTTAGAGAATGTCGTTTTGTTGAATTCGACTACTTACCATGAAGTTTGGCCATAATGGGTGAGCAAATACGTTCGACTTCTTGTCGTTTATGCTCGAACTCGTCTTTGTCAGCGAGTTGATTTGATTCAGCCCATGTTAATGTTGATTTCACAATTTCACTAATTTTCCTCTTGTCGTCGGACGAAAGTTTCGACGAAATCTGTTCATCGTCAATAGATGATTTCATTCGAAAACAGTAATCTTCCAATGCACCTTTAGCAGTAATTCGTTCACGCTGAATTCTATCTTCTTGCTTGTATGTTTCGGCATCGGAAACCATGCGGTCGATTTCATCTTTGGATAATCGACTACCATCATTTCGAATGGTGATATTCTTTTCTTGACCACCGGATTTCTCTACCGCCGATACGTTCAATATACCATTTGCATCGATATCAAAACAAACTTCAATCTTCGGTACACCACGTGGTGCCGGAGGAATTCCAGTGAGTGTAAAACTGCCCAGTAAATGATTATCTTTTGTCATGGCACGTTCACCTTCGAAGACTTTTATATCAACACCAGGCTGATTATCTGCATAGGTCGTAAATGTCTGCGTTTGCCTTGTTGGAATACTGGAATTTCGTGCAATTAATGTGGTCATGACACCACCAGCTGTTTCAATGCCCTACAATAGAAGAATTGTATATGTAAACGAAAAAAAGTTCATGATGATTGCTTACCATCGATAATGGAATGATATCGATGAGAAGAACAGATTTGACTGCTTTGGATTGATCACCGGTGAGAACAGCGGCTTGAACTGCTGCACCGTAAGCAACAGCTTCATCGGGATTGATCGATCTGTTCAGAGTTTTGCCATTGAAGAAGTCCTGAAGTAGTTTTTGGACTCGAGGAATACGTGTTGAGCCTCCGACAAGAACGATTTCATGAATTTGCGATTTGTCGAGTTTTGCATCACGTAGAGCTTTTCCTACTGGATCCAATGTTGAACGGAAAAGATCAGCACATAGTTCTTCGAATCGAGCACGTGTAATGGTTGCATTAAAATCGATACCTTCATGGAGAGAATCGATTTCGATTGTCGTTTGGGCGCTTGCTGATAATGTTCGCTAGAAGGAAAGAAAATCAAATTTATTAAAATTATCTATCTCTCGAAAACAAATTCAACTTACTTTAGCTCTTTCGCATGCTGTTCGTAATCGTCGTAGTGCTCGTTTATTTTGTGAAATATCCTTATGGTTTTTTCGTTTGAATTCTTCGACAAAGTGCGTCACCATACGATTGTCAAAATCTTCACCGCCTAAATGAGTATCACCAGCGGTCGATTTCACTTCGAATACACCATTATCCATGACTAGTACTGATACATCGAATGTACCACCACCCAAATCGAAAATGAGAACATTTTTTTCACCGGTCACTTGTTTATCTAAGCCATAAGCAATGGCGGCTGCAGTTGGTTCATTAATAATTCGAAGGACGTTAAGACCAGCAATGATACCTGCATCTCGAGTCGCTTGTCGTTGTGCGTCGTTGAAGTACGCTGGTACGGTGATAACAGCTTGGGAAACTGTTCTGCCAAGATAAGCTTCAGCTGTTTCTTTCATTTTTGTCAAAACCATCGAAGAGATTTCTTCTGGCGTAAAGGATTTTGTTTCACTACGATATTCGACTTGAATTTTTGGTTTACCGCCATCGTTGATAACTGTGAACGGCCAATGTTTCATATCTGACTGTACAGTTGGATCATCGTATTTACGACCAATCAATCGTTTCGCATCGAAAACTGTGTTGGTCGGGTTCATTGCTACTTGATTCTTAGCTGCATCACCGATTAAACGTTCACTATCGGTGAATCCTACATACGATGGCGTTGTTCGATTGCCTTGATCATTGGCGATAATTTCAACTTTACCATTTTCGAAAATACCAACACACTACAATGAAAAGTTCAATTAGAATCCATCAGATAGCGTGCTTAATACTTACTGAGTATGTAGTTCCTAAATCAATACCAATTGCGCGAGCCATTTCGGTATATTCTGAAGACGTTGTAGGAAGAATTGTTGATGAAAAATCGTTTGAAAATGCATTTTATATATACAAATGATGAGATTTTTCGAATATAATCGAGAATCTTCTAGTAAATTCGAGTAAAAGGTAGAATATTTGAGAATGGTGATGAAATGAGTCTTCTCATCAAACACTATACAACGATCATAAAAAGTTGCGCAAGCATGTATCATTTCCTTTCCCTTGACACACACGGTTCGAAAGAATGTGTCATAGCGTATCCTCTCATTGGTTATTTGAGAAACGTGCACGACTGTCATAATGATTCCGTACGACATCTTTGTAAAGTACAATTTAGAAAAAGTCTTCGAAATATAGTGCACGCGTAGGTGTGCGTTGAAAGTATCCTTAGGAGTGGAAGCTTCCCAATAACTTTTCTAATTCACTTCCTGCCTATTAGGACTAATTTTCTGGTGAACGAGAGCAAACAACATCATTCCATTTCGTGGACACAGTTTCGGATGACTTATTCCTTTTGACTTTCAAATAAATTTTTACACTAAAAGCACTATGGAATACAAAGCAAACCCACTACAGAACAACCACACACCGTTCTAAATTCTCTCGAACGGTGAAAGCATACAACGAATAAAATCATTTTTAAGACAACCATTTATAAATTCATCTCTTGTAAGTTTTTGATTGTGATCGATATCCAATGCGTGAAAGATATCACAAGCAAGAGTTGCTGTGGATTGATTGCGCGTCCTCCGACCGGTTATCGAACAGAGTTTGTCGAGTAAATCAATCATTTCGTTGGGCTCGATGGTGTCCGAATGATCTTTGTCAAATAATGAAAATGCATAGCTTAGTTTCTCTACTGGATCACCGATTGATGTTAATGCATAGGCAATGAGAAATTCATTGAAATCAATTCGATTGTTTCCTAGAAAAGAGATTTCTTCGTATGAAACAACTGAAAATCAACGAACGAACGAACCATTTCGATCGAACGCTTGAAAAACATCTTCGGCGATTTTCTCGACATTTTTCGTCGATGAATTCTCTAATTGATTGTAGAACTTGATAAATTGCTGTTTATTCAACTGACCAGTGGGACATATACTGAGAAATTCTCGATACCAACCTTGAATCACGTGTGGTGTTAAATGTGTTTGTTTCATTAAATATCGATAATCATTTAACGACAAATCTTCTTCTAATTGATGTGCTTGATGATTCCCCATTTGTGAGCAAGGTCAAATGGTTTCAGTATAGTAAATGACTCAAGTTATGTCTGTCGATACACAACAAAGAGAAGCTGATCGTTACTGTCTTGACTCGTTTTCCAAGAAAAAGCATTCGCAAGTAAATGTTAACAGTTCTAATGAATTTATATATGAGTTAGAGCAAGATAAAGAGAGAAAAACACGAGAGGAAAAAACGCGTTTTGTTGAAGATACTAGTTGCATTTTTTCCTTGATTACAAATAGAAAAGGATGCCCTCTGTTCGTCTTTTCAAGATCACGACAAGCGACACGGATTTTTTCCTCAATGTAAACATACATTTATGGTATTTCAATTAAGTGAGTACAAAGGTTTCTTCATTGAAAGGCCGAAATGATAGAAAAAAAAGACCGAGAAGTCTTCATCAATATAGATCATCAGTCTTGAAAATCTTTCATCGAACAGATGTTATATCTTTTTTTTTTCTAAGTGATTGAGTTTCCGTTGCATCTGCTCTACTCATTATCATGCATGCTTAGTTAAATGACAAAACAAAATGCACGGCGAAGAATAATTCTCATGGTAATCATAAATTTCAATGTGACGATAAACTATTCATTGACCAAACGTCAATGATATATGTCAATATGCCATTGATCGAATATTTTGAGCATCTTTATTATTACTAAAAAGGTAGACAGACAGGGTCAAAATCGAAGTATTCTGCAGATATGATAACCTTGATCATAGCTCATATCATTTTCGAGTACGTTTTCTTTCGCGTTGCCTCGCATGCCTATGTCATGTTCTACCTTCCGTGATGATGCGAATCTGTACAAGATGCAAGCTCATTAACTAAGAATGTGTACACATTTATGTTTTTATTTTCTTACGTTCTTCTGGTTCGTCGCTTTTTCATCTTCAAGGTTCGGAATATTTTTGCCTTAGTCTATACTCTGCGAGTTTTTTTCAATGACTTTTTTCACCTGTTCAACAAAGAAGAATCAGTCAGCCGTACGGACGTAATAGTCATGCTTTTTCTGATCAAGTAACGTTACGTTTCACTTATGAATAACAACAAATTATCAAGGATATCTAATATATTTCATCTATATATGTAATAAAGGTAATCAGAGTGCGACAGCATCAAAAGTTGTAATCTCAATTCTTCGCTTTAATAGCCGTGATCGAACTAGAGGGACAGGGAAAGAGAGAAGAGAGAGAGCGTGCGCGCGAAAGGAACGGATATCATCTTATGGGCAGTAGTAACGGTAAACAAAATGATGAAACGGAAAATAAAAGAAGACGAAATTTTCGAAGAATACTGCACCTCGCTTCTCGTCACACAAACAACCTATCACTACCTAGAAGTAACTCCGGTCTAAATCAATATTGTCAAGAATTTCAAGGTTTACAACAAGACATGTCTGTGTTTAATGTTATTCAACTAGATATCAATGAACAAACTTCTACTGATCCCCTTCCAACTGATATGAATCAATCGTCTTCGTCTTCTTCATCGTCATCAATGAGACCAAGTAAGACATTTCAATGTTCAGGTCAATCCACCATCGGCAAACTTTTCTTTCGCGCTAGATGAATCATCCAACGATACAAGCAGCGATCCTGATGAGCCACTCGAATACCCTATGACAACGAAGTAGGCAAGTTTAAGAATTCGATAGAAATATTTATATTGTCTTTTCTTTGTCTCGATTAGATTTGATGAATACGACTGGAAATCGTATCTTCCCATCACACTGGACAAAATCCGTTCGATCACACTATTGAAAGATTCGATCTGCGAACGCTTAAATACAGAATTAAATCATATTTTAAATCGTCTACTTCGACTAAATCAAACTGGCGAACACGAAGGATTTCTCCAGTGGTTTCTTAGAGAGATTGAATTTTGCATGCATTCGAGTGATCACGATCAGATTTACTCCCATAAATCCATATTGTTACGTTCAATTGAACAAGATCGTTTCGATTGCACGAAACATTTACTCGAACAACAATTATTATCTCGCAAACTAGACATTAATACTATCAATGATCAAGGCCGGCATTGTCTACTTATGCTTGCGCACAAAAATGGTCCCGCTGATTTAATAAAGTATCTTCTAACACATCATTTATCCTGTTTAGATACAAATAAACTTGATTTCAATCGATACAGTTCATTACATCACGCTTGTCGACATTTCAATCTACCCATATGTGAAGCTCTTCTTCCATATACAAACCGACATGTCCTACAAATTGACAATTCCGAACTTCACACTCCGCTCGACTACTGGCTGGAATGTTTATATTCATTGAAGAAATTGAAACCCACACATTTACAACACGATGTGGACACGTTACGTCTCGATCATTTGTTAACCAATAAAGATTTCAATTCGAACATTTACTTTCTTCAAACAGTGATCAATCGCGGTGGACAATTAACAAAACTACCTTTACGTTACATACGCTCAATCCTACCACAATTATCATTCGAACAGAAAATGCTTTACGTCGATCATCATGTTAATCTGTGTTGTATCTTATATAAGAATCGCTTGTCAACATTGGTGCATGATTACGATCAACTGAAAATGAGTATTCAAGCAGGAGAGATTCTCACGGAATTCATCTATGCACTAGGCACTGTTCAGGTTGAAATTCAAAATCGTTTAGCTGAAAATGCGTGCTCGGACAAAGATCAACAGACGAAAAGTAAAGAACATGAACTATTACAATCAACGATGCGAATGTTATACGGGAAATTTTTTCGTCTGTTTGATTGTATTTATAATAATCCAGATGTTAATGTAAAGAACTTTCATTTTGAACATATTTTTCGGCGTGTTTGGATTTATTGGAAAGAACCAGTGAAATTATTTATAAAACAAGCTAAGGAGAAGAATCTTTTGTTAAAATCAATCTGTCGAATTGAATTATTCAAACGGTTAATGAATTATCCAGGTGATATACAAAATTTACCGATTAATTCATCTTTAAAACAATTTCTTGCTTTGGATAATCGATTTTTTGTGGTGCAAAGAAAAGCTTGACATTTTTTTTTCTCATATATATATGTGTTTGTCATTTTTCATGTAGATCAATAGTAGACAGATCAATGTACGCGTACATACATTTGATTCTCGCTCAACGAAAGACTCACAAATACATTCTCTGTATAGATAAATGAAACGCGTAATTGAAAGAGAAAAGATGGATGAAGTAGTCATAATCGTAAAAAGAATGATAAGCAATTCAAAGTTAACATTTCGCGTCTCATTCTCCCTCAATTTTTTCTCATACTCATACTCTACTTCTGATGAGCACGAAATATCAAAATAGTAGATGTCGCTAGACACGGGAAATCTTCGCGGTGAGGTATACTATGCAATGTTTATGGCGACAATGGACATGGACAAAGATATGTATTTCGATGTGAGTCAGTCGTTTATTGCTTATTAGATCGTTTTATTCAATCATCATAATCCGCAACGTTTCAGTACAATGATGAAAAAGGGTTCGGTTTTTGCTGGCAAAAAGGGTCCCTTAACCACTGTATATGGAACACCGGGAAATATTTCATCGACATCGTTATCATTCTTTGATAATAGTCTTCAACAAATGCCGCCCAGTGCACTGGGAGGACATTCACGAAATTGGCAAGCCACCCCTATGAATTCTCATCGATTTCCTTCATCTCAACAACCAAATTCAACTACTAGCATTCGATCGCATCCCATGGTTGTTAATACTCCCAATTCGAGTATGATCAACCGAGCAAAACCGCATACATTACAAACGCTTGTGGAGAATCTCAATGAAGTAAGCCATATCCTAATCATGAGCGCTGCTATTCTATCATTTTTCTACAGTTACTTGCCGAACTTGGTATTCCGCATGCAATGCGTTATGACACGAAATACAGTTTCGAAGATATTCTCACTGTACTCGATGTATGTAATCAATTGTAACCTTCGTGAATTTCATTTCTTAATTTCTGAATTTTTAAGCAATTGACCAATCCAAGCCGGTATGAAGTTCATCGTTTTCAACCATTCCCACCTTTACCTCAACCGACCAAGGCTGGCGGAAAACTTTCACTTAGTGATCGATGGGGATACCTAAAACAAGTTGCTCTGCTCTATCGTCTATCGACTGTTGATCAGCTGACTCGAATCAAGCCAGAACGTACAATGGCACATGATCATATGATAATTATTCTGGAATTATTGATACAATTAGCAACATGTGTATTGAAAAGTCAACAGGAACAAGAACGCATCGCAACAAATCATTTTCTTAGCGAATTCAAGTTGTTAATGCGACAAATGTTTTGGATAGGCCGACACGACCCATCGGTCATGGAAGAATCCATGTATGAATTACGACGTCATGTCTATGCAAAAGACAACCTGGACGTTGTCGATCGGCTACAACATGAAAAACAAATGAATGAAATGACTACAGAACGTGATCAGTTGAAAGAACAAGTAAACAACGAATTTTCTCTTTTCTGACAAAAAACTTTCACCTTGATAACGTTTAGTGTGATGAATTGAAGGTGACTCGCGATGAACTAGAAAAGGAATGTACAACGTTAACGAGTGCGAATGAGAATGATCTAGTGGAATTTACGCGAAAACAAGAAGAATTAGCGGATGAACAATCAAAACTAATCGAATTGACACAAATTGTCGAACAAAAAGGTAGGAAACAATTTGACTTTCGTCATCCAAACGATCGATTTCTCATTAAGAAATGGATAAAAAACATTTAACTGATCGCAATCAAACACTGTCAGATAAACTATTTGCTCAACAAACGGATGTTGAATTACAGCGTCATGTTCGTTCAAATAGCGAACTCAAACAACAGCATGAAGTTCTTCTTTCGACATTACTACTCGAACAACAATTGCACACGACAGCATCGAATGAACACAAACAGCTCGTGAAAGAAGTAAGTCAAACAAGATTTTCTCCTTGTCAACAAGTTCAGTATCGAAACTTTCCTTTCAGCTCCAAGAATTACTTGGTAAATATCAAATATTACTCAGCGCATACAAGCATAAAGCTGTTCGGCCACCTCCGACAGCGGTTGATTTCGATTTGAGCGATATTATTGGCGATACAACATCAAACATAAACAACGATTCGGTTCAACAAGCTCAGCTAGCGATCGAAAACTTAACAAAAGAAATTAGTGCACAAGAAATGTTACTTACCCAACGTCATCGTGAGCTTGAACAGGAATCCAAACAAGTATTAGGAATGCTTCATTAGGATGAATGAAAAGAAATTTCTTGTTTTAGAAAATCGAAGAATTACAAGCAGCTGAACGCGATTGGAAATCAGCTGCTAAGCAAGGCCAGCGGCGAGCGGCTCAGCAGAATGAATTGAGTCGTTTTCAACAAGAAATTCGACTGTTAACAACGAAAAATATCGATCTCGAACGACGTATCGAAGAAAAGAAAAATTCCACAGGCGAATTGAAAAAAGAATTCGATCGAGTAAGATTGTTCCATTTTCAAATCAGCATGACTCGGATTTTCCTTTCTATCACAGATCAAATCTGGTATTGTCGAACTGTTAGTTCGTTTCGAAACATTGGAAAGCAATTATATCACTAAGGAAGACGAACTTCGACAACAATTAGCCTGGTTTATCTCTGATCAAACACAATTGGCGAAAATCTATCGACGCGATGTCGAAGAAATCAAGCGCATGCAGCAGGAGCACATGTCGAAACTGGATATCAATATGAACACAACATCATTTGACGAGCTCACTCAACAACAAGTCAATAAATATTACCAATACCGCAACTTTGATGATGATGATGATGACGACGATGAAGATGAAACGAATAATCATCGAAATGAAAAACGCATGATAAATGAGTCAGATAAATTGCATGAAGAGCATGTTCTATGGTTGAAGAAGAAGAAACGAGATGCGAAAAATATGGCACCGTTCGTAGAACGACTTCGTATGTGTTCCTTTCTCATTCATTCTCTAGAAAATTCTTTTTCTTTTTCAGAGGAACTTCATGATCATATGGAAATACTCAACGTCAAATAAAACCAATCGTGTTTTCGTCTTATTTTTGCTTGTATATTGTTTATAATCTTGTCAGATATGTGAAATTAGTTGTTATGTTTATGAAATATTGTCAAGCATTGATTTTGTTCAATAATAACAATCGTTAATAGTTTTAGATTATTCTTACAAAAGTCAGACTATCTGAGGAAGTTTTTCTTTCCAATGAAAGTAGTATATTTTTGTACTTTCAGATATTCCTAATCTCTGTTCATCGACAATGGATGAGTACGATGAAGATGTCGATCCACTTGCTGGTCCTATTGCTGATCTAATGGCTGAACATAGTCTATCTTCGACCACTTCGACGAGCACATCGAAAGCACAAAGCCCAACTGACCTCTTACATGAACCGCTGACGAAAACGAAAATTTTCGATTTGTTATTCCATCTCAATCTTCGATCGCATTTTCACCAAATATTTGCATATCTTCTAGACAAACTCTGGTATCATTATCTTCATAAAACTTGTCCTAAAACCGATCAAGATATCAGCCTTAATCATCCATCTCCGACAAAACTCATTTCACTTCTTCTCGTAAGTGAACTTCTTCTTCTATTCTTTATAGATTGCATTGATTTTTCTTTCAGATCTCGATTCTTCTTATTTTCCTATTTCCTCTCATCTTCTGCATGTTCATCGTATTTCTCATCATCATCGACTTTCTCATTCCACTCTACATTTATCACATTTGGTTTAATTGCTTACGAACAACGCGCAAGTTTCTCCACACGATTCAAGCTCATCAGCAATGGTTAGTGTACATTCATGGTTTTCAATTGATTCGTCCGACATCATCTCTATTTGAAAATCAATTACATCAACTTCGTCAACAGATCTTTGTTGAATTACAAAAATCTTTCCTACTATCCCGTCAAATCGCTCGGCAACATTCGACAGCCAACGAACAACTCATCTGTTACATTGACCTGGAAGAATTCGGTCCATTGATACAATCGGATCCAAGTGAACTCGACAAATTGACCAATCAATTCGATCAGATTTCTGTCAATTCAATCTTCAAATTAGCTCATCTACAAATCAACGAATGCATTCAGCTGATACACTTAACTCGTCCGAGTTCATATTGGATGTTCGACAATTTTCAAACGAAACTACTCGATGCTATGAACAGATTAAATAAAACCAAACAAAATTGTTCGATTATGATCGATTATACCGATTTGGAAACAAATCCTTCGCCAAAACGATTAATTTCATCCTATTTTCTTCTTCGATCGAGCTGTGAACAGTTATTTCAAATGAATGAAAGCAATTCTACCAATCACGAACAATTAAAACGCATTATTCAAGATTTGAAGACAGTTATTCATTCTCTTGAAGCCATACAAGCAAAGCCAATAGTGAAAACTAATGAAGATAACTCCGAAGAACTTCTGACCAAAGACAGCCATCCATCGAATATCACGAGTTACCATCGATTTGACGATGAAATCGAAGAGACAACTGATGAAATTCTCATATGTCACACTGGAAAATCGTTCAATGATGGTGAGAACGATGAAATGGCTCATAGTCTAGATCTTAACGATTACGAACAGCAGTTATTACGTGAACAGACGAACTGTTTGATGAAAGAACTTCAAACAGCTATTCAAGGCAAGAAACAGGATTGGAATGAACGTGAACAGCGTTTGCTTGGAGCTGTTGACCAAGTAGAAGAAGAACCATTGACAGAGATTAAACAGGAAGTTGTGAACGAAGAACCTTTTGAAAAATTATTGCCTATGTCAAATACCATATCAATGTTGGATGAATTGAAAAATACGTTTGTTTTGAACAGAAAGAAACTTAATATCAATGAAGATATTTTTGGGGAAGATGATATTGAAGATTTCGATGATGAGGATAATTGAGACGTAGGTATATTCTTGTTAAACATTTACGGTAGGATAAATGAATTGTGTTGAACTCTTAAACACCGATTGTTTGGAATATTTATATAAAACGTTCGTTTTCTATTCTAGATAGAAGGTATATCGAACTCATATCGAAGAGAAAAATCAAAAATTAATACTCAATGTTTGAAATAAACGATCTTTTCGATACGTTTCTTTTTCGCACGACAACAGTCACAGGTTTTCTTTTCTATTGGTTACCAATCATATGCATACTGTCGCCAACTTATCTGAGTCCATTTACGTTCGTGGATTCGACTCAAGAATTCAAAGCCTATCGAATGGTTCAATACGATTTATATGGTCAAGCTTATGGCAGCCGACAAGCGTTTGTTTCGAGTGAAGTTCGTTTATGGTCACACGCAAATTTGAACCGCAAAGCTGCATTGATACGTCTTGAAAATCTAACCATCGAACGATTTCGTTCATTAGTTTCCAAAGGTATCAATGGCTTGTTTGTTGTTATTCCTTCAACAACTACGCAATGGTCAGACGAACAAAAGTCCGAAATCTGCGATTTGGAAACCATTTTACTTGCTGAAAGTGTTCCAATTCCTATTTATTTTCTACCTGAAAACCAACAAATGAATGATTTATATAAATCGATCGAATCACGTCGCGACTCAACAAAAGATTCTGCTCTAGCCGTCATATACGATATGATCACAGCTGACGGATACCAATTGTCTGTTAATACAGGCAAATACAATCAACGAACGGACAGTGTTTTGTACAATATTGTCGGTAAGCTAGTTGGTCATGGAATCGAAGAACGTCTTCCCAAAATTCTTTTCGTTACGCATTATGATGCCATGGGTTTGGCAAGCGGATTGGCACAAGGTGCTGATTCGAATGCCAGTGGAGTTTTAATTTTATTGAAATTAATTCGTTTGTTTTCCAAATTATATGCTAAACAAACAACACGAGCTAAGTACAATCTTCATTTCCTCTTTGCTGCTGGTGGAAAGTTGAATTATCAAGGAAGTAAGAAGTGGATCGATGATTATCATGATCAAAAACAGCAACAACAACTTCCGAATGACGTCGATGTTGTTGTTTGTCTAGGTGAATATGTTTGCTAATTACACAAATAGGAAACTGACATGCGATCTTCTGTTTTAGACTCACTAGGACAATCCAATGAACTTTACATGCATGTTTCAAAACCACCCAAGGACACACAAACAGTATGAGCGGAGAAACCCCATTGTCTGCTTTATTTTGACCGATTTCTTTCTAGGCTGGTATTTTACGTGAACTTCTGGCGCAATTGAGTGAGAAATCAACACACGGTCCATTAACATTCGAACAAATTCATAAGAAAATCTTAAAAACGAGCGACTTTGTCGCATGGGAACATGAAAAATACTCATGGGCGAAGCTACCCGCTTTCACCTTTTCACATTTAAATTCATCAAAATCATGTTCACATTCATCAATTAGTGATGTGTACGATGAAGTTAATCTCGCATCTATCGAACGTAACTATCAATACATCAGCGATGCACTTATTCGTTTAATTTTCAATAAAACCGATGTTACTTTTCCCATCATTGATCAAAATTATCTTTTATCGGATCAACAGTCGGATTACGATCAGGTGACATTCACCAAACAATGGCTAACATTTTTAACAAATTATTCGCGGACACCATCCTTGTTAACTAAAACTCATCCTGTCGTACTTGCACTGGAGCAATATGCTCATCGGTATTTAAGTAATGTTGTAAAAACAACGATTCGTCCAAATAAAAAAGATCCCGAGTTCGTCTTTTTCGACGGTGATGATGATCAAGGACGACAGTTATACGTTTATCGTATCAAACCAGCTATCTTCGATCTTGTCTTAGCCATATTCATCGCTATTTATCTCGGTTTGGTGTATTTGGTCGCCGCTCACTGGTCAACAATCATCAGTGTACTCTTACGTTATAGATCGTATACGAATATGTTTTTATCCCCAGCATCATCCCAATATGGTGCATACAAGCGTAAAATTAATTAGATGAAAAGTAAACAAGAAAATTTCTTCCTATTCTGAACAAAAAGCAGACGTTTCTTTGTGTTTTCTTGCACTTTCTGTTGTTGTTGTTGTTGTTTTGTTTATCTTTGCAATGTCTTTTTTCAACCGGTTGGTGTCATATTCTTGGGGGTTTTCGTAGAATAAATTTCACAAGAAGAAGAAAAAATAAATCAAAATCGAGATTTTCCAAATAAGATCATGGTTGGTTTCAAGTCATTAGACGCTTAGATTAAGGAATGTCTCAAGTTAACAGCACCATAATATAATCATCTTATAATAATTATATCCTTAGTGGTAATCCCAATTTACATCTAGGGAACTTTGTCCCCGTTAAACACTTAGGCTGAAACGATTACTGTTTGTTACCTATTGAATGGTAGCTTTGAACTATAAACTCTCGCTTCAATAGAATATATCCGATATGAAACTGCTGTGAAATAAAAAGAACTCATTATGACTGTTTGCGGTCAGTTCTATCTTGATTTACCTCGTTGGGAACCTCGCACCGATTAAACTCAAAGTTTAAGGAAAACTCTCTATTGTTAGAATCATCACAAAACTCTTTCGCTGTATGTTTACTAAATATAAATCAGATAGATCGGAACAATCCATGTGTTTCAAAGTAGGCTGAATATGTAATTATCCTACAGGCGTATTTGCTTACTGTAAAATCAGCATCTAAATACTGTTTATTATATTTGTACAAACTACAACCTTAATTCTTATTATACAGCGCGAATATCATGTGTTATAAACTACGCTTGATTTGTTGCCAACAGAAAGATCTAATTACAGTGTGAAAAGCACCGGAGGCCAGGATACTTACTTACGACAGTGCCAGTATGTTCCTAATTCTCATACTTGAATTTTGTATCCTAGATTAAATCACGCTATATCATATCATTACTAGACGCAGTCAGATATTTCACTGGAGGAATAGATCACCTGTACGCTTCAATTAACGAATAAGAAAAGGAAATGGTAGACTGCTGATGTTAGTCAGCTTTCATATTGTGAGAAAAGAAACAAAACTAATGCGTTAGAGATGGGTTTTCATCAACTGAAATATTCGTACACAGTGGTGAATGCGAATAGTTTCCACCCTGTTAGTATCAAAAAGACAAATACAGTTATCTTT
Organism: Adineta ricciae; assembly: GCA_905250025.1. Taxonomy (NCBI): domain Eukaryota; kingdom Metazoa; phylum Rotifera; class Eurotatoria; order Adinetida; family Adinetidae; genus Adineta; species Adineta ricciae. The sequence goes on from CAJNOJ010000024.1 coordinate 307,825, forward strand.
GGAATAAAATCTAAATAGCAAATAAATCCGTTAGTTTTATTTAAAAACAAAAGAAAAGCAAATCGACTCAAGACTTCAATGTTAACTCGTTAGCATGATTGTCTTTGAGTAATGGAGTTGTCACTGGAGAATGATTTATAACTTCCGGACTCGATTTCTTCTTCAGAAGATTGACATCATTTAGTACTATGCTCGTTCGTTGATCATCGGAGTATTTATAATTGGAGCCCTGTTCTTTAACAAATGATGCCGACAACTGTTTTCGTCGATTTTTAATTAAAGACAAGTTAGCAAATGACGTCGATGATTCATGTTGGGCAACTTTATAACACTCGAAGCCAAATGTTTGCTTAAAGGTGTCACGAAAGGCACGTGACATTAAACAGTACAAAATAAAATTAACTGAATTATTAATCAATGCTAATATATCGAATGTATCACCTAGAGAAAAAAAAAGAGACCGATGATTATTGGCAGATTGAACAATTGACTTTACCTAAATGCTGATAGATTCCATAGTAATACTTCGAATTGTTTTTGGAAATGAATGACAAGAGTAAAATGGCACCTTGTGGTAATTCTGTGACAAGAAAAAGAACACAAACAATGACTAACATTAAAGTTGTTCGACGATTTTCTTTCTCTCGCCGACGTCCGCGACCTCGTCCATTTTGACCATGGTTCGATGCTGGTATCGAATGCTTTTGTAACTTCTCCGCATTTTCTAACGCATGTCTCAATTGTTGGATTAATAGAAAGCTAAATACGAGTAATAATATGCATGGTATTAATTTAAATATAACGCTATGTAAGACAAAAACAGTGTCACGTAATGACAAGGCTTTACTAAGCTTGGTCTCTGCAAAGATATAAGATTTTGATACATCAGTGGCGTTAGTATCATTATTTATAACTTCAACAAGTCGATGTTCGATATATGACGGAATACAAAGAATCGTCGAGATGAAGACCACCGTACACACGCCAAGTAAAGCACGATTTGGTGTTGAAACGTACGGCGTCAACGACTTACAACTCAAGAACACAAAGCGAAAACCAGCGAGCAAAACGGTCAACCTAAACAAACAATCATATACTGCAAAATCACGACTATATTAGAATTTCATAGATGTCAAGTGTGCATTGTTATCTAGCCGGTTTTTTTTTTAATAAAATGAACAAATATCATTGATTGATGTGAGTTTAATGTAAAGAAAGACATCTGCAACATTTTGTATGCAAGATTCAACTTTTTTTTACGTAGATACGAGAAAAATGATTCAAGTTGTTTTTCTCCTCACAAAAAAATGACTTACCATGTACTTATACAATGCAAGGTTAATGTTACTAGCATTTGTACCATATAGAATGTGACTTGCGAACGTGATTGAAAGTTCGGTTCACTTTTATGTTGACTAGTTTGTAAACAATAGAAAATAATCACTGCTGGCAAAACGAATAACATTTTGATGAGATCAGACAATGCTAAAGACGTTAAAATCGTATTTGTCGATGAACGCATAAGTGGACGTGTTAAAACGATAATATTAAATAGATTACAGGTTAAACCAAATATGCATACAAAACTTGATATTATTCCATGATATTCACGATAGAGTGTCTTATAACGCACAAGTGAGCTATTGCTAAAGTCATGATCATTTCCATTCAAATCGTTGCTGAGAAGTGATTTCGACACATTGTACATGAATTGTTCGGCAAATGTCGAAGTCACATAGGGACTGGTTTGATTGAATGATTCCGAGGAATACGGAGACATTGTGATAAGAAAGAAATCTATTAGTGAGGCTAAAATAGAAGACGAGCAAGTTTAACAATATATTCAACTGTGGAAAGAAGCTTTGTTTTCTCTTTGACAATATAACTGTGCATGATTTTCTTCCTTTCCTAGTCGGATACATGACGCAGATCGCAACTCATGTGTGGGCTGTTAATATGCTCTTTTTTTTCTCCTCTATCAGTCATGATTATTATTTCTGGTCTAACATAACTTTGACCGATAAGAGCGTGGTGAACATCAATGGTAACAACTAATCGAAAGGATTTTTCTTGTGTTTATACGATCTTCTGTTACATTGTTTATCGTAGAGTTAATGTTCTTTGACAGGATCATATTTATAATCTTACATATACAAGCAGTAGATGGAGAAAAGAAACGGGGAGTTTTCTTCACTGATGATAACATACGAAAGAAATCAACAGCGGAGTAAAATATTTCAATTACTTGTAAGAAAAGTGCGTTCAGTTGAGTGTATGCGAAAGTTAAAAGGTCTCAAGTAGAAAAATGAAAAACATTCAAAGATCAGAGAGGGAACTCGTACGCACTACCGAGTGATACAAAAGCAAATCGAATGAAATTTGTTACTTGAAAAAGGCATGTGAACAACGCACAGCTGTCAGTTGTTTTATTGATTATATCGCAATAATACTGAAGAATATCAGACGGTTCTCTCTTTTTCTTCTCCTGCTTACCAATGATGATTTGAAAGAAATACGAAATATGTCGGAGGGAAGAAATATGTCAAATTCAATTAACTACTTTTCAGTGCACATCCGAGAGAATGACTGACACTTACGTTTGAAAAAATGTCTTTTTCATTGAAATACAATTCCTGTCGATTACAAAAGATGAGACTGTATTATTCAAATCAATAGAATGAACTGAATAGATGAGAAAAGAAAGAAAGAAACAAACTTGATGCGTGTATACGATACGACAACTAATTCTGTCGCGTTCGGCATACACTTTCGACGAGAAAATATGTTAGTAAACTAGAGTGGAGAAAAGTGCAATTTATAATTACAATTAACATTCAACAAATGCAGTAATTAGCAAACAAAGGCATCTCACCATCGAGCTAAACGAAACATTTCATAAGTGATTTCTTCTCTTCTTTTACGTTAGCAAGTGGCGCAAGAGAGAAAACATTTCGATCAATGTTTCTTTGTAGTTTAGATATGGATACTCGTAAATAGATATGTGTTCCGCATGTGCTCAACGGTGAATATTCTTCTAATTAACGTAGAAGGGAAAAACGTTTCAAATGAATGGCGCATTACCTTGCTGAATGCAATAGGATGTTCTGAAAAGAAGCAAATGTGTTTTTATATTTTCTATTTATATCATTTCTTTCGAAGTAATGCAATCTCCGGCTGTTTCATTGGGAAAGATTCACTTCATCAACATAAAAGTCCTTAGTCATCTTGAAAACTACCTTGACTTTGAACTTGTGTTGTTGTCAGTCGGCTGAATTTTCTATTCAATCATCCCACGAAGATTCGGTTGGTATCGTCAGCAAAGTGAGCAGTCGCACTAGTCGCTACTTCAAAAAATAATTGATCTAAAATAATATAATGTGACTTGAACGAGAGAAAGAAAAAAAAACGAGTTATGCAAAGTTTCCTCACATATCTTAAAAGCTTTCCTCCTTCATTAAAATCTATAATAGGTAGAAATAGAAAGAATAGAAAAACGTCTCTCTGATACTTATTAGTTTCTATTATTCAATTATATTTTGAATATTCAGTACAATGGAACGATAACTCTCAAATAGGTATAGAGAAGTTCAGAAAGTTAACTTCAGTCTGTTCATCGAAGATAAGTCAAAATCAGCTTATGTGTTCTTTTAAAGAAAATAACTCTTGATAGTCTAGCTAATCGTGCGGAGATAAACAAGTCTATGCGTTGGGTATACTTAAAATGCTTTTTTTTCGGAGAATCTCTTTGAAACAACATGCTCCGCTCTGCATCAATTACCGAAATGATTGTCTCTCATCATACCTCGTTTGATATTGAAATGCATCGCCGAAGAAATTCTAATCGCATTGAGTACATGCTCCACATAAACGAATAACAAATGGTATACGTGCCCAAAGGCACTCGACTCCTCGTACATTTTCTAATAATCTGAGATCTTAAGAAAATTGAATACGAACCACAACCACGCTTCCCTGAACGTGACTAGTAATGCGATACTGATGCATGTACATTGTCGGAAAATTAACTAAGTTGTTTTTATTTTGTGAGAAAACAAAAAAACGTGAATACAAGCCATTGTTCTTTGACAACTCTCAAAGGAACCAACAGAACAATTACTTTCCATAAAGATATTTAGCGCAATTTAACATCCAATTACTCCCAACACGTCTGTGATCTATTCGAAGTGTAGTGAGTAAGCAAGTTCTTTAATTTGCACGTATTTTCATGAGAAGACTTGAGTTTTCCGCGCTAGAAACATCTCATCTATTCTCTATTTCAATTACGGAAAGAAAGCAATATGTTTTACCTTAATTAGCTATTCAATCTTGTTTTCGGTGTATATTTCATCTTTTATTTTTCTCGTAGAGTAATCAATGTACTGGAAGGAGATAATGAACTGGAAGTAGAACACTCAGCAACTCCTATCTCGTTTGTGAAAACTTCTCATATTATTTTATACTTAGGCTCGTTCTTCTCTACTGATGATAATAATAAGTTCAAAAGTGAAAGACAAATTTCGACGAATGTAAGAGAACTAAATGGAGTTTGCCTCTTCCGTTACTTTCTTCTTTTCTCTACTGTCTTTCGACGTATTTGCTTACGAGCTTTGCATTTCTCTGTAATTATTGTTCAGTGTTTCCTTACCCGAACTTCAATAATGAAACGATTTTGATCTATAATACGTTCGAACGCTTCTAGCAAATTGATGAGATGAGAGAAATCCGCAGAAAGGCAGTAGATACTCAGTTCTTCTCTCGGTACTATCTTTTCTGTCAATATTGATTCATTTTTGCCATGTTCGAGATTGATTTCTCTCGTTTTTTGACCATTTATCGAAATGAGCGTGTTAACATAATCTTGTGCTTAATTATTTTATAATAACTGACAGTTAAAAAAAGTAATTACCGACAATATCTATATGCAAGTATACGGATGTTCGCGTGTTGAGTTCAGAACATTGATGTTCGGTTGGGAAAAAAGCTCGGGATTAGTGCAGCACTGAAAACTTCATATAATCGAACAATGACAAAACGCATTCTGCCCCTCAGAACTTCTCCGATGTAATAAATTTTCTTTTTTTCAATATGACCTTTTATTTTCAGGAACATCTGCTAAGTCAATTACATTAATCGAATGTGTTTCTTTTTATCTCAATATTGATTCAATAATCCTGTAACAAACAAATAGTCGACGTATTCACCGCATGGAAAACTATACTTTTAATCAGCTTAGAAGTATAGGATGATGTAGGGAGATAAGAATTTCAAGTAGAAAACTTTCTCGGATTTCATGTTCATATAGTACATCTAATGATACGACTATTTGTTGTGCAGAACATGCTCTGTCGTTGTCAATATCCAGTAACAGTCATGCCTGTTATTTGTTGACGCCCACATTCGCTTTCGCAGGAGGGAAGAGGAAAACTTACCTTTGCTATCGAAGATTCAATTATGAAAATGTATTTGGTTCGGAACCGATTGATTAGAAGATCAATCGACAAATATCCGATGACGTACGTCAATATGATAAAAAAAAACGGAACTCTCTATCAGAACGGCTCTCATCACGAGCACAAATTTTTCTTTCATTTCAATTATGAGTATTGTGTGACTAAAACACACATTCATAAGTAAGAGGAGATTTTTTCTCTGTGTGACTGTTGATTAAGAAGAAGAATCAATTGCTGAAGATTTGATTAATACGAATGTAAATCAGCACAGTGATGTAACTGTATGCAAATTAGAGGAAATTGTTTATGCACTCGTCAAACTAATGACCATTAGACAATGGTTTCTGTGTCAACATGGATGTTTATTGTCAAGACATTGACTAATGGAATGCACATCCTGCTTTGAAGTTGTCTTATATGCAAACGAGTCGGTAATCCAACGATTATTTTTTATTTTTGTTTTCTATCTGTTCGAATTCATCATCTTCAGTAACATTCAATGCAAAATGTTCGCGATTTTGTCGTTCTTTCTCAATCGCCATGATTCCATAGGTTGCACTTCGTTGTTCACGAACACGCTTCATGCGTTTCGTCAATGCAAACGCTTTCATACGTCTTTGCAATTGGTCAACATTCAATAGATCGTCGCTATTGCTTGACTTGCTCTCGTCTACTGATAGCTTTCGAAGAATCGTAGTGCGATCACTATCATATAAGTCTTGACGCTGTGTTGTTGTCGGAGTTAACGCTTCAGATCGTCCAGTGTCTGCGACATCGAGCAAATTGTTGATTTTTTCACGTTGAGTCGGTGTATTATCTCGTTTGAAAATCACCGGTGGTAGATTTGGTAGTAACTGAGCATGTCGAATAGCTGTCCTGAAATTCCGAGTTACTTTACAGTAGATTATTAACTTCTATATCTTACTTTAATTCTTCACCAGCGGTTTTCAGAAGATCTTCGATCAGATTGACTTCTTGTTCTGGCGACCACCATAGAATTTCTATACGATTCAAATCCACAGGAACAACGATCTAGGAATAGAAATGATCATCAAATCAAATAGAAATTTTCCTTTCAACAAACATTGGTTAATTGAAAGTTTTTTCCCGATAAGATATCACCGATTTCACCCGAACCAATACGATCGGCAACAAACGCACGTAGAATTTTACTCAAATGTATCGCGCGCTTTTGTCCAATATGATCGTACGATCTATGTTGTCGTTGTTTGAGTACCGATGAATCCGACTATTCTACAAATTGGAATAATATTCTAATTAGAAAAGTAGAACACTCACCGATTGTGAGAAATACTCATTATAATCACCCGTTCTAAAAGAACAAATCTATGCAATCAGTTCGAATATCATGCAGAAAAGAGCGGATACCGTTTTTTAACTAAACGTTCTAATATTCCTTGCTGTTGCCTCCTGTGCAGTTCTTTTTCACGAACAGTTTGTACTTGAGGATTTTTGATTGCTTGCAGATCTAATTTTTTCATATTATAAGTACGTTTCAACAACAGTGGTATTGTTTTAGTTGTTTTCTCTAATTGAAATTTTTTCAGGAACATCTATAAATAATATTCAATAGAATATTCTTCCGGTACTTCTTTAATAAATGAAAGTGAAATAACACAAAGAGTACGGGACAGACTTGATGAGCTGTGACATTGTAGAAAAGAGTAATGTAAAGTAGCGAAACACATCTATCTAGAAAAACATTTTCAACAATTTATAATTCCAAAATGCTCATGAAGAAAAATACGGAAGGATTTGGTACAGAACCATCGAAAATTAGAAGCTAATCTAAAATAAAAGTGAACTTCAAAGCGTTAATTTTTCAATAACGTTTTTAGAAGTGAATAAATCACGCACGTCCTCGTCTGATTGATGGAATGCATGAAAAGCAAAAAACAAAGGAAGAAGATTCATTAATTTATCTATTTAAACTAATCAAAATAATGGAAGAAAAGAAACTGTTCAAGAATATTCAGACATTAAACAGTAATGTATCGTCAAGGGAGAAGATTCTAAGCACCAGACAAAAATACATAAATAAATGCAGAAACTCAATGATGATTCGCAATATGAGATCTACCGAATGAGTATTAAGCAATGTTCAAGATTGTGCCATTCTTGATTGAGATAATAATGTATACATATTACATTGAAATAAAATATCGTCATTTTTTCCTCGCCGGGTATTCTCATAAATGTGTTGCGGAATGAGGTGAGGATGTCATTAATTTGCATATCTTTGTTTAAGTACAGACCAAATGATCATTGATTGGAGAAATAAAAAAATACATATTGCTAGTCCAGTGCAAACGAATAATATAGTTAAAAGCAAAAGATGTCCATGAGTCGGTAACCAAATCCAATATGGATTATTAGATGGAAAGTAAAGTATAAAACCAATTGCATAGAACCTAAAAAATTAATGAAAATATTTATTATACATTTAACATTTTCTCTTACCAAGCACCTTGCAGGAATGTTCCTGCAATTCTTCCGTAAGTTGCTAAAATCTGATGCGGCCGATTGTATTCCCAAATTGCAGCGGCCGTGCAGAGTAAAATGGAATAAAGTAAGAGTGTATGAACATGTATATCGACTGCATCACGTCCATGTAGATGAAAATGAAATAGAAATGCTTCGAGACCGTATGCAAAGATATTGCCGAGAAATTCAATGCCATCTGGAAGGGGATACTTTCGATGCACAAGTACTTCCAATAATGAAGCTAAAGCGAATCCCAGAAACATTGTGATATGTTGAACATTATTTTCACCAAAAATTAAAATCTTCTTCTTCGACGTTGTGTCATCGATGTATCCAAAACCGGTAATGAATTCGCCTAGTATTCCAACGACGGAACAGAAAATCTTGATTTGAGATTCAATCGGTCGATTTCGTCCCGAGGAACAGCATATACATGAGAATGTTGTCGACGATTGATAAAGAGGAGGCTTTTGATGCTGACCTCGTCTTCGGTATCTGATATGGTAATGTTTAATTGCAAGACAATAGCCCCACCATATAGGAAAAAGTATAAAAAATGTACCGGGCACAACATGACCAAGAAGAGTACCCATAATGACTAGATTAATTGACTATTGATTTTGAATACTAAACAACGGTTATTTCATAAGCGTTATGGTAAAAATCGTAATATTAATCAGTTCATTCCCATCCGGATTTTGATCGATCGATTATCCCGACCCGACAGAACGTTTATCGTAGTTTGATGGAAGAGACGAGCAAAAACTCCATTGGTTCGTGTATTCTGACTAACAAATATGGCCGAACGAAAGGGGGCGCGCATTGTCATCTGGAAAAAAACGAAGTTCATTATATCAAACTACACTAGTATGTCCTTCAGGCATAGATTAATATTTACAAACAAATGTTATGCCCTCTCTATCGTTGAATCGCAACAATTCTCAGATATTTCTATAGATTTTGCCTTGACTTCGTCACAATTGTTATTGAATGTCCTTCGAAGTTAAACACCTAAACTTCACCACTACAAAGTATATTGGCCTCGTTCATTGTCGCAAAATATTATTGTTATTGTTGCTTTTCTTTTCAAGTCATAGTTTTCATCCTTTTATAACACTTGAAATTCGATTCTTGAGCAAGAGTGTTTCTCTTCTTTCTGTTTAAAGATGCCAGGTACAATTTCTGAAGTGTTGACACATATCCATCAAAGTATATTATTGCAATAGCAGCATACAAAATATGCCATTTGATCTGCGTCTTTGTTTGATATATTATCGGTCTCGAATATTCAATTGCATCATCAAAATACTATAGACACTTTGACACTACTGAATAAACGAATCAACAGTTCATTTGCTTTTCGTCTTCGCAATCGACACGACCGTCAAAAGTTCAATAAGACGACAGCAAAAGAAGCCTATCTTTTCATTGAACCAAGGTAAGTGCCTATAGACAAATTTCAAAGAAAAGATCGATTGATGATAATAATCGATTGAGGCAAAAACAAGCTGCCAGCTGTATTTAAGCTCGCATGTTCTCTCTCTCTCTCTCTCTCTCTCTACTCCTCTTTCTTTTTTCAACCGATAAGTAGTAGTGCCGTTCATCTATTCGTGATGTTTGTCGATTTATTCATTTAATTTAAAAACGATTTGAATAAGTAATCGTATACATGTGTCAACAATCATCAGTATCATTTGCAATCTACTAGAACATCGATCAGCTAGGTAAAGCACAAGACATTAGTTAACACAAATCCTTCGAAGATGATTTATGAGGTTCGTTTTATCTCAAACGTTTAAATCATTGAATCAAAAGAGAACTGATTACGATCGAATATTTTATTCAGTAACTTAAGCAGTTCGTCTTAATCCTTGATGAGATCAACAGTTGACGTTCGTTTTTGAAAAATTTGTCGTCTGACTTAGATTTATCAGCGATTGTTAAAATAACAGATTGTACGCTTACTTGGTAAATATTTTCTTAGAAAAGAATCGATAGTTGCTTTTTGTTCTATACAACTTCGGTGGTTTTAGTTTGAAATGCAACAACATTACCAATCTGAAATGTTTGGCAATAAAACGAACGATTGAATTTGGTTGTTACATTGTTAAATGATGCATCGTAACAATCAACCGTCATCTCCAACGAAATGGCCGTCGACAACGCAATATTCAACCTATCAACCGGATCGGGTAACAGATTATGTCCTTTTTTTTCTGACTATTTGATTAGTATACATAACATTTTCTAAAATGAGAGTTTTTTTTTTGTAAGAATATAATAACAGTTTCATCTTGAGTCGCTTTCGTACTATTGAAATTAACCATAGGGAAAGGAGTTACAGAATTTTGACGCAAAGTTAATTTATCAATATGAAATTCAATGTTTTTATTTGGATTCCTTTTAAGCGACTGAAGCATTTTTGGTTACTTGTTTTGGCAATTATTACACTTATCCTAAGTGTTACAGCATTGATTATTGTTTTCGCTGTTGAGCATTCCTGGTTTTCGGATTATTATAATAAAACAACAAATCATTATGGTTTGTGGCGTTTGTGCTTCTTCACCAACCAAACGTGCGACAGCTGGTTTTCGTCCGATGGGCCGTTTAGTTCCTATATTGAAACTCGTCACAATCAAGACAGAGGTAAAAACATGGAAATAACTCGAAGGAATATTGAAATTTTCTTTTCATAGTTGGAATCAATGCATGGCAAGCATTGGAAATCGTCTTTTTGTTTCTAACTACATCAACATTGATCATTGCGGTAACTTCGATCGTATGCTATCGACTACGAAGAAATATTCATTATTACCTAGCTATCCTAGCAGGATTCGCTATATGGCCAGCAGGTAAACACTGATTCATCGTATACGATTGAATATGTCCTTGACTTTATTCTAAATAATAGCAATGGTTGGTATTGCCGGATTATTTGTATTTGGATTTTCTGTCTATAATGCATCGCCGGCACCGCATAGTCTTGACTGGTGTTTCTATGTCAATCTTGTTGCAGTCATACTTGCTCTCATTAGCGCGATTATTATAACAATCTATGATATTCTTGTAAAGAAACCATTGAAGTATGTCATAAAACGGTTTATTCTGTTGACATTTAGAATTTTCTTATAGAGATGATCCAGATACAGCTGGCATTAATAAATTCACTGAGTATGATCGCTATCCACCGACAGTTGATTCACCTCCAACATATGTGGTTGTTCGACAGAATAAGAAGAAAAAGAAAAACAAAGAGCCGTATGATTATCCACAAGTTCTCTATCCACAACAATATTTTCCACCGTCAACAGCAAACACTAATCCAAACACGGATTACGTGACAAATCCGAACCATCGTATGCTCACAACTCCATTTGCAAGCCCAATGAATAATCTACCAATTGCCCCTCCGACTGTATCACATCACCAATCGTTGAGTCCTTATCGAGGTGCAAATCTTTTCTCATCACCTTCCACAATTTCACTTCCGCCTCCAACGCAATTTTATCAACCTGCAATGCCAACCTATCCTTATCAACCAGCACACTGGCATCGAACAGGAGAACAAGCTAATGATTATATCCAACGAGGAATCTATCGTCCAACTCGCTTGAATCCTTTTGAGAATCCTTTCGAGCAACGAGAGGAACCACGTGTCTTACACTATTACACAGGTTATGATCATTTCTCAACGGTTGATCCAGATGACGTTACCTACGCTCGACATCATCCATCGACGATACGATCGATTTCACCTGTCCGCTATCCTGTTAATCCTCCATATTATCATCAAAATAACTACATTAAAAGTGCTTTGTAAACCATTCATACACAAACATTCGTTTTTGTTAAGATACTGCTGTTAGTTTGTCTTTTCTCATTCCTAGGACAAGAAAAACGAGTTTCTTACTGTTTTCATTCAATGTTTTATTACAATAAACATTTCTGAGAAAAAAAAAGGTTAACTTTCGAACAGTTTCCGTTTGATTTCATCAAAATCTGTTTGAAGTGATGTCGTTAATTTCCTCAATTCATGATGAATACGTGCATTCGAACGTTCGAAAACATCTCGTAATTCATCTGCTTTGTGCATTAAACGAACGTGCTCATTCTCTTGTAACAATGGTTCACCAGCACGATCGATATGATGTCGATAGTATCCCACTTGGCATAAGACACGTTCTTTTGTCGTTTGAGCTTTACTACTACGATTCGATGCCGTTCGATTGCTCATATCGATTGGGCGTGGTATTTCTACGAGATATTCGCGTAGCTCTAATTTCCAGAGATGATATTTTTTCAGATTATGCATGCGAAAACGCGGTATGCACGAATATTTTGATAGCGTTAGTACTAATCGTGAGCATGCTTCACATAATACACCGAATTTTGATTGGAGACCAAGACATGTCTCAATTCTAGCACGTAGATGTTCGCGTTTGGCATTCAAACGAAAACTTTTTACATCCGAAACAGCTAAACCGACCTACCAAAGAAAAAAAAAGGTCACATCTCTCTTGAATTATCAGTGTTCGTAAGACTTACCATAATATTCATAATGACAATGTTCATAGTGAATATAAATATCGAAAATAGTACCATGGCAGCATGACTTCCAGGTAGAATCTTTCCATTCGGAAAAAATAAATCATCGAAGTCATATTCTCCTGTCAACATGGCTAATGTTCTTGGTGCTGCATACGATAAATATGTAAATTGTGGTTTCTTATGAATAAATAACATGTGAAATGCAATAATATACCCAATCCAAATAAACACATAAATCAGACAGAATTTCAGAAAAGTCAAGAAGACATTCACAAATAAAAGACCGTATTTGCCAATCTTCAATGAATTCATTACCACAAATAGCAACAGCGTCCAGACGCTCGTTATGCCTAGTGCACCACTCTCCCATTGCCATTTACATCGAAGGCCAGTATCTTGTGTACAATAGTTCAGATCGATCGAAAATAGAATGCCGCATACATAGGCAAAGACTTCGAGAAAATTGATGAAAATGTCGCGGAAGTATTTTTCACGTTGATTCAGCAATTGAAAGAACTCTTTTAACAAAGCAACACATGAACAAAATAACAACATATACCGTAGACAACCTAAATGTACATTGGATTTTATCGAGAAAATACTTTCGAGTATGGAATCTTACGAAGTACTGAGTTTCCAGGCAAGGAATCATGGACATCTGAGGTTAGATTTTGACATAATTCAATACAAGTGAAATTTGATGTGTCATAATACGAACGCGATGGTGTCGGTGATGTTAATGCTACCCCTGTGTAGAGAAAAACAAATAATATCTGAGCGCATAAGATCAATAGATAGAGGAAATTTCCGAATAATTGAAATTTTAAATCGACGCATATTTTCACTACATCATGATCGTAAACTGGAGCGTGATTTGCTTCAACAATTAATGATAACGGGTGTTGTTTGAGCCAGTCCGACGACGCAAATCGTTTAGAATGACCGAACATACAATGACTGAATGATGGACAAGTTCTTAGACAGTCGTCAACAACGGACAGATCAACTCCATCTTCGCCTACGAATTGTTCAAGTAATAACGGCACCAATGGAATCATTTCTGTCTAGAGTGCAAAAGAAACAAAAGAATTTTCTCTTTCATCATTGTTTTCTGATTTACCATCGTTAACATTCGTTGTATCGGAGTTTGATTGTACGTTGAACCGGAGTACGGAGCATTAAAATGTTTTAGGAAATATTTGTATGAACTGTAAAGTTCACGTTCGTCACCGGGTATTCGTACACTGATAAATATGCGTACGAAATCAGGTTTCTTCAAAGCAATTGAATATTCTAATACATTATAAATGCGATCATTGGCATTGATTTTTATTTGAATTATTGCAGCAAAACGCTGCAAATTGGAAACAAAATATGAAGCGATGTCTAATTGATCCTTGTCAATCGTTGTTTTCAATGAATCAGCATTGATAAAATCACCGATGTCAACATTACGATGTAACCATTTACTGCTTAGGATATATTTGACACATTTCAATGAACCTTTTTCTATGGCAATTACGAATGGAGTTTTTTTATTCGCATTTTTCTCTACAAGACGCTGCAATGCCTATGAAGAAAAAAGAAATGAAAGCAAATAAATCAAAATCTTTTCGTTTAACACACTGTTAATCGGGAAGCACTTGAACTAAGTCTTTTAAGTAATGAAATTGCTCGACTGAGAACAACATCATTACATTGTTCAGTTGCATAATGGAATACACTCGAACCAATGCTATCTTTGCATGTTAATGACAATGGATCTTGTTCCATTAATAGCGTTGCGGTTGACGTTGCGCCTGCTTCAATTGCACAAAGTAAAGGAGTCTGTCCGCATTCGTTCAATAACGAGTTGGCATGAGATGTTTCGTTGATTAGCACTCGCATGATTTCTTCATGGCCAAGTTTAGCAGCTAGATGCAATAATGTTTGTCCATGACTTTCAATTAAGTCTGTGCTATCATCGCGTTTAGAAAGTGTTGCATGGCCAGGTGTAGACAGCCCGGCTAAACCGGTTGGCAAGTCAACGATTGGGGCGGATACAATGGCTGTCACAGATGGCTGTTGTGCTTCATGTTCTTCGATTCGAGGAAGTGGTTCTTGATATCTCGGACGTCGACGTTGAATGACTGTCGAACGACGTCCGAAACGTTGGTCTTCATCGTCGAAATCCAAGAAATTGTCGGCAACTAGCTGAGGCGGATTGATACGCATCGATAGTCGATTATCACTTGGAAATTTGGTTTGCTCATCGATTGGAGTAGTCGTTTCTGATGATGAATTGCTCGTCTGTCGAGTCGATTTGGTACTCAATGATATTCCTAATGGTCGATGCAATTTTGGTGACTTGGGTGGAATAATAAATACTTGAGTAGGCATTTTAATCTATTTCGACAAGAAATAAATAATGATTTGTATTCTCATAGAAGATTATCTTATTCGGCGACTGAATCTAACAACACATCGGAAAGTATCAACATCTGGCCAACGTTTTTCTCGACTTCTCTGAAAATACGTATATATCAGCTTGAATTGACTGAGACTACATGGATCTAGCATGCACAAACGAGATTGAAGTTCTATTAAAAGCACATGTGTAGAATTACCAATCACGGACTTTTTTATGCATTAAGAAAGAAAAGAAAAAAAGCATTGGAGAAAAGCGAGAGAGAGAACACAGCACATTCTTTCTTTTTTTACAGTCTTAATCATACATTCTTTCATCGCTGATAACCTTTCAAAAGAAATACTAATGCACAGTTTTTTTTCTGCGTCTTCCATAGTAATCCATCAAAACAAGTTTTTACCATATGTAGCGGAAGATCTGAGTTGTTTTCACTTTTCACTATGATAAACTACGATGTAGGATTATTTAACAATGCTAATGAGTAGATTAAATATTCCTATCCATTTCCTTCCAAATGTTGAGTAAATTATGCCGAATGCATCAGTCGTTCGTTTTCCATCCTTCAGAAGTTGTTGAAAGATAATCATTTATAATAAGATAGCAGTGCTAAAGCAAGGGCATTAGTATCTGTCATCATCTTTATCAGTTCATAGAATAGTATCAAGTCGAATATAATCAGCTCGAAGAGTTTTTTTTTCCTCGATAATTACCGTCTGTTTGTACAAAAGAAAACAAAAAACAAATTATACAATAGCAACTGTATCCGAGCGTCGTTGCACTCGATGTTTCTTTCGTCGTTCATTGGCAACAGTTTCTTTGAATGAATCTCGCTCGTCGGATACACTTGCTGCTTGTTGAAATTTTCTTAACCGTTTGTCGGTTATCATGGGCATCTGTTCATGTTCGGTTTCGGATGATGTCTTATTTCGGTCTCGACCGGAACGAAACATGGCTTGCAGGTGCTGAAAAGGAGTTCGACGTGATGAGTATTGTCGCCGTTGGGCTGTATCGATTGTTTGACGACGACGAAGTTTAGTTGGACGAGTCAATATCGGTGTTGTTGCACAAAATACTTCAGGTAGATCACTGTCATCGTACGAATCAGCATCATTGACATCAGGCTAGAAAATTTCGTTGAATTCAATCTCTACTAGTTATAATTATTCAAATCAATTAGTACATGCAACTAATCTGATTAGTATGATGTGTCAGGATTAGTTTAGTCTCTACTAACGACTTACTTTTATGGATTTATACGTATATGTTCATTCTATAATGTAAGGGGGAAAGATGGAGGAGAAATTCAACTGATCATTAACTCGTTCTGACAGTTTCATTACAAACGGTTGAAAACAATGATCCGTGCATCAGACGAGAAGAGAATTATTGATAGACGTCGATGTCATAGGATGAAAATGTTAGATTATACTTACGAGACTGACAGTGTCAGCAGGCGCTGATAATTCAGCTAGTCCAGATGCTGTTACCGATGAATTCAGATGTTGACTATTTTGGCTTATTCCCGTGGAATTCTGTCGTTCAGTTTTCGTGCCCCAGCGAAATTTGTTTACATTTTTGAAAATATTTTTCGAACGCTTGGTTAAACTTCCATCCGGACCTCGACTCGTACTTGCATTCAAAATAACATTTGCTATTCCGTTGAGTGTATTTCGGCCAACACTTTCATTACTTTGTAAATGATCTAAGCTATTCATTCGACGCGGTACTGATCGCGTTTTATTCGTATCACTCGATGTTCGTGGTAGTTTTTTTTTCGCTTTCAAGATGATATTCTTTCGTATATTAATACATCGAATGTACTCTTCACCAGTTGCGTGCAGAATCGGTATGCATCCCATCGATGTCAAATTTGTATTCGCATCTCCACAACAAGCTAACTGGACGAGGTCGGATTGTTCAGTCGAATTGTTCTGTTGTTGTAAAACGGGATCGATTATCACATGAATGATTTCTCTCCAAGCAATGTGTGGTTGCCAGTCCGGATTGGTGGAATTTTGATAAGTTTTATACATGGTTGTTTTCATATTTGTCATCAATTGATCGAAGACAACAGCTAAATTACGCACGACACAATAAGTCAAGATATTATGTCGAATATCACTTGGCTTTGTTCGACATGAATCGTAGTAAATAAGAGCATGATTTTTTATTAAATAATCCAACTCAATCTTCGCATTTCGACGTACACAGCATGCAAATGCGTGGACAAACATTCGTTGTATCGTTGCTGAATTCTCTTCGATAAACGGATCGCCATCTAGCTGATAGTACCGACTTAATGTAGTACATAATGATAGGAAAGTTGTGCAATTATTCTTGATTTGCAAAACACCATCTAATCAAACAAAACAACCATTTACACCTTTAAGATTTTCTTCGCTTCAACTTACCGAAACAGTGTTCTAGATGTTTTCTTGCAACTGTACCCCAGCAATTCAAATGTCGACGTTTGAAGAACGAGTCAAATATCGTATCCATCATAGTAGTTGAATCCGTCATACATGAAATATAGAACGGTGTCTGATATACGTTTGCTAACGCATCAGCAAATGGATCAGCGAAGGATTCGAAGAAGTAGTAATCGACTTGCATATACAATGATTGACCTGTATCGGAACTCAAACGATATTTAACGATCACTTCCCAGGTTAGATCACTGCGTTTACGAGAAGAGATTATATCGCCGTCAGGATAGAGTATCGTCGGTCGACAACCGAGAGCGTTTTCTAATTCGGAAAAATGCTCTTCGATATTTTCACGAAGGAGATGAAAATCCCAGCGTGGGTACTGAAGAAAAATATCACGTAGGACGAGAACGGTTAGAAAACAACGAACACTGATAGGTGTTTCAGTTTGCTGACCATCTTCTGAGCCAGCTGATTCGTCATTTTTTGATGTATTCAATGTTGCCGATGAGCCTGACAAAGCGCCTGTTAACGGTTTGACATCTTGATTAACAATAAAACCATCGAATTGATAGAACAGATATGTTGACGGACCTTCGACTTCCGTATCACGATAGACTGGTACTTGTTGGAATGATGCATAATCTTTCCGTTGCATATAGTCCAAAACATAATTGAGAATACATTCATGATTTAATCCATCGTATTCAACAAGATGTGAATCAAGTAAGATCTTTACGATCTCTTCGTAATCATTGCGTTCACCACATGTTGCTAGACAGGCCAGAATCAGTGGTGATGGTATAAGCATTTGTTTCGTATCATACATATGTATAACTTTGTCAATGAATTCATCACGTTGTATCAATGGCAGTGAACTTAATTCGAGTTCATCCGCATCAGGAATGTCATTGTCATTGGTAACAGTTATATTATTATTACTATTGAGAATATTTGCTCCTAGTGATGGTTGGTCACGTATATCAAGATTCGATCGAGAGTTCGCGTGCAGAAAATGTGCTTTCGGATGATCGGATTGTCCTTGAGAGGATCGACGTTCTCTCGTTTGATGTGTATCGCGTTCGACACCGCATGTCTTCAAAATATATTCATTCGGATTTGATGAAAATTGTCGCTGTTTGAAATTTGGAATAAACAATGACATTGTATCGAAGGGAATTGTCGACGTTGGTGATGTTAATACATCACATATGATTTGAACGATTTGTTTGTCACCGACGTAAGCTGCATAGTGTAATGGTAACCATCCACGTTCAGTGGTTAAATTTATCGACACATCTAACCAATTGAGTTTTTCACCGAAAAGTTTTGTAATCAAATCGATTTTACGATGTGCAATAGAAAAATGTATCAAGTCATTGTATTCATTTTGGGATAATCGTACTATGGACGATTGAAGTAGGTTGTAAACTTTGGCGTTTTCGTTAATGATAGGTTTGTCTAACTGTTCCATGTATAAATATGTATGTAAAGGTGTATACAAATTGAAAAGACCGTGAATCGGCGAATTTAGATAATGTTCTTCTAGAACTACACCCTCTTCCATCATTTGCGATACGGATGGATTACTATCAATCAAATATTCAAGTGCAGTTAAAATATGTTGACGACAATTATCTGTGTCAATCGTTAAATGTCTCGCAGAAATCAACTTCTTCTTTATTCGATGATACCAACGCCATAGTGGATATCGGTCACGTGGACAACCATGTGCATCATATAATAAAAGGAGAAGAAAGTGAAGATTGTTAAAATTATCCGGCTTGCGAACCAGTCCATTTTGCAATTCTTGCAAAAGATCGATTAAAAATCCATATTCGAGTTCTTCGTATGGTAAGTCTTGATTACCAATACTCGTCATTGAAATTGCCACGCGATCTAAACATAGAACAATTTAGATGGATGAAACAAAACAGATCTGATCAAGTTTTAGAAAAGGAATTGGCAATGACGTTAGAAATTGCCCAGACATTCTTGATTGATTACTCAGAACTATAAGCATAATCTTGGCTCTTCTTTGAAGAACTTTTGTAGCTGTGACCTTTTCCTCCTTTTTATTGATTACCTGCTAATAGATCGATGCGTTAAAAGATATCGCAAAAGCCTATCTACATTGATATAACTTACATGGTGTTAAGTAATCTTTTGTTAGATCTTCAGCAGATGCATGAAGGCGCACATTGACGGTCATCGTTCTCGCAGGATTCTTTCTGTTGTTCTTTAATGTTAATGCGAAATGTAAATGGCACTTTGCTACCAAATCAATCTTATTATTTTTTGCGTATCTGCTAGTTTTTCTTTCTCCTTTTCCTCTCTGTTCTATTCTTCGTCTTTCTCCGGATGAGAATAGTTCTCACTAGAAAAAAAACGCGAGTCAGTTGAAAAATAACATCTGTTAAGAATTAATGATATTCAAAACGCTACGGACGAGTATATGATGTACGCTCATGTTTGAATGAATGGGAAATGGGGAAATTTATAATTATACATAGACATCACTATTCAACCGACCGTGGAGATGTGTTCGCGATCGTAGTACGTGTGTAGTTTAATCATCTACGCTCATCCTTGGTCGCCTTGATGTTGATCATATCAGTATTGTCAAGAACATTGAATTGAAAATACGTATTCATTTGTTTATGTGGGCATTTTCTTGTACAGATTTTAGAGAAGCAAATTTCGAT
Source organism: Adineta ricciae (assembly GCA_905250025.1). Classification (NCBI taxonomy): domain Eukaryota; kingdom Metazoa; phylum Rotifera; class Eurotatoria; order Adinetida; family Adinetidae; genus Adineta; species Adineta ricciae. Next base: position 327,866 of record CAJNOJ010000024.1, read on the forward strand.
ACGGCATCTGTCACAAGTGCATAATGTCTGCGACAAATTACACTCTACGTGCATAAATATGTTGACTTATGAGTAACTATGACATAGATCTGTCAACACAATGATATGAATAAAGATAATTTAATAACAGCATATCATAATTATAGATCACAAGGTTTTTCATTTCATTACAAAAACAAATTATTCGTCGAGAGCACATACTTCACAATCAATTTCGTTATTTTTCGAGAGATTCTTCACCACAGATAGGAAATTATCAACTATTGCATTCAATACATATATTTCATTCAAATCTATTGCTTTATACAAACAAACAAAAAACAGATCAGACAAATACTGATTATGGAATGATGTATAACAAAAAAAGAAAATAAGAAAAAATAATTTAACACATTCTTTATGCATCCATTTCAAAGTGCAAATGAAGAACATCCGTTGACTGCCGCACGTGAACGTGGAACATTATTCATTAAAATTGCACCATTAAACGCAACAGTTAAATCCGTTTCATCTGTTTCATTGTCTTCAGGAATCTTATTTGTTAAATGATTATTTGACATGTATGTATACAACTGTTGGGGCAACGCATGATACCAAGGATAATCCGAAGTCGATTGATTTTCATCCGAAGTCTGATGATTGTGATTGTTGTTTAGAAGACTCTTAGTACTAGTTAAATCATCGTAAACAATCGGAGTCGGGATGGGTCGAGGAGGAGAACGACTTGAAAAGTTATTGTATAAGAGATCACTCAATGCGAGACTATCACGATTTCGTTGAATGGTTAACTCACGATTGATTGGAGTGAGTAGCGTCGATGCTGTGTATAGACTTTGCTTCGATTCTGCGATATTCAAATTCGATGATAAGGTGTTCGTTGATTGTAATAGTTTTCGTTTGTTTAATTTCATTCGACAACAGCAACATGTGGTGATCACACAACATAACATCACGAGAAGTAGAACTAATAGACTGAGAATAACATAGAAGAAGAATTGATTGGTTCGAAGAAATGTTTGAATATTTGAAAAGATGCGTAGTGGAGATAGGAATGAGGATGATAGGGATGTTAAATTGTATTTATATACTTCACTTGATTCACTCATACCGATGTGATTGACAGCGAATATTCGAAAGGAATATACCATGGAAGTATTACTTTGAAAAACATTTGGATTGATAAAATAAGGAGATTTTGTCACTCGATCGAGATACTTCCAATTTCGACCATCATCATTTGAGTATTCGAGAAGAAAATATTCGGATTGTATAGACGATTTCCAAACGAATTCGTTGTACCGATCAATAAACAGATCGAATGGTGGGAGAGGAGCATTGACTTGTGGACCAGTTCGAATGGATTTGTAGACGCACGGGCCGCATTGAATTGTACATGCACAAAGAGTAAATTCATAGAATTGATACGGATCCAGTTCGTCGATGCGCAAAGATGTACTGTTAGGTGATAGAAGTTGTTTGATAGTCTTCACACGGGTTGAAGAAGTATTCGCTGAGGTTGAAAATGATAGGCGATTGTCATAAGTTAAATCGTACGAACGAAGAATTCCATTTAATGCATTTGGTGGCTGCCAATCGAGTTGTAATGAAGTAAATGTTATATACGAGAATGTTAATTGCTCAATCATACCGGGCGCTAGAAACATTAAAACGACAAGTTTGTGTAAGTTTATGTTTGTCAAGATTATGACCTACCATCTTCATTTGTTCGTACTATATCTGCATCGTATGTTGGCCCATCGCCGTTAATATTAAAGATATTCAGCATTATTTTATAAACGGTGTATGGAACTAAATTATTCAATACTGTGTTCGTGTCATTTGACGAAGCGATATAGTTTTGTTCTTGACTATTTGTTTCATTTGCTGCTATCCATCGAATGCGATATCCAGTCGACGGTACAAATCGGTTCACCGTCCACTTAACGAAAATTTCTGTTGAGCTTAAAACTGTGACGTTCAGTGATGTGATTGATACATCTGTGGGTGTTGGTGATTGTATATGGAAGTAATGCGCATAGGAAAGTGGACCATCACCTATCGAATTGCTCAAGCAAACGTACACAACATATGTATCATTGATTGATGAATCTGTGCATAGATTGTTCAGTTGTATAGAATAATCTTCCGTGATTGGATGAAAACTTTTCTGGAAAGTCTGATCAGCAGAAAGAGGTTTGATTAAAACTTTGAAACGGGTGGCGTTGTCTATTGAATCAAATCTCTGGAAATAGGGGAGAATGTTATCGAACTCGTGAATGTGAAAAGACTGTCTTACGCTCAACTGAAGTTTCAATTGACACGGTTGATTTGTTGATAAAGATTCAATGATGGGTTGTATTAATGGTACTAAATGAAGGATAGGAATAAATGATATGCTATATTCCTGTATTTACCACTTTGTTTCGTTCGAATAGAATTCGTTGGTCGACTGTAATCACTGATACCCATATCATTCTGGGATGCTAATCGAAAGCGATATTTCGTATTCGATTTCAAACTAAAAGATATGAATTGAAAACTTGAGATTGAAGGATAAGCTATGTTCTACTTTTGTATCGAAATGGATGTTATTTGTCCATCAGGTTTATTCGATGGATCATACGGTTTCCACACTGGTGAGCCGTCTTCTTCGTATTCGATTAGCGTATATCGGATTGGGGCATAGTTGAAATCGGAATCTTTACGCCATGTTAAGGTTAAATTAGTAGCATTGATCGATGTTTCGATGATTGTGGGTGGATAGGGAGCAGCCGGTCGATCTGAGCGATTGTTGTGTTTAAGTTCAGGAAATAGATGAAAAGAAACCTATTTACCTCGCTTTTCCATGGTTAATAAACGATTGACACTGTTCTCACCACAACCAATGCGAGTTTTGGCGCAAAGAATGAATGTATACGGCGTAGTTTTCTCCAAATCTATGAAAAAAAGCATGAAATATCTCTTCGTGCAACAGTTCGGAGAGGAAGAATCTTCCGGCAGATGAAATCTTGACGTACTTGCTGCCAGATACGAGTTTGTTGTATTCGTCAGATTATCGATCTCAATCCGTGCCTGTTCGTCGTCTGATCGCCAGTACACAAGTCTATATCCAATTAAGATTCCATTCAATCTCAATGGTTGCTGCCAAATCATTCTTGCAGACCAATGATCTACATCGGGAAAGAACACTTCAGTTGGTTTCGACGGAACTACAACAAATTCCCGTGAAAAATTATTGAACCAATAAAACCATGTAATGTACCGTATTCATCCGTCGTAAATTCTATTGGATCACTGTAGATTCCGCATCCACTTGATGTACAAGCGCTGATTGCACAAGAGTATCTCGTGTACCCATCAAGATTTGTTAGGATAAAGCTAACCGATGAACCATTATCGGCATGGTCCATCGTCGATATTGATGACGGCGATGAAAGTGGAAAATACATGATCTACATGTGGATAATAGAATTTTTTTTCTCCGTATGTGATTCAATTTACCTTATAGTTCGTAATGAAACCTCCTTGATCAACAGGTTTCAACGAGTTCCAAGAAAGTTTTGCCGATGTGCCGGTAATCGAATCGATATGAATGTTCAATGGCGGACCGAGCGGCACTAAAATATGCGTTTACAAATAGAATGACTTCGTTACATTTATTTGTACTGACCGCTTTCAAATGTTTTTTCCATTGTTTCGATCGCTGTTCGACTAGTACCAAAACTATTGAACGTACGTAATCGAATGGAAAACACTGTGTTCGGAGGCGATAAATTGATGAAAGTAAACTCCGTGACAGATGGATCTTCAATTTTAATATCATTAATTCGTGAATCATTGATTGAAATGATATAACCGACGTCTTTTCCAGTTGACGAAACTGAATTCCATTCATTGCTTGGTATCGACTAAAATCAAGTTTTTACACATGTATTTCGTTTCTAAAACGCAACAATTACCATCCAACGAACACGAATAGCACTGAAATTTGTGGCTTGTGCTAATAAAATCTGCGGCACACCAGATGGTACATCCGGTTTTGTTCGAAAGAAATCCGTTGGAATGCTTGCATTACTTGCACCTTTGATATTCACTGCTGACATTCGTATTCGATATAACTGACAGGGATGTAAATCACGAAGATTCAATGTCGATTGTTCAACATTGAAAGACTAACAGAAAAGAACGATTTCTTTGAGATAATGATTGAAAATACTTTACTTCGAAATGTTCCCATTGTGAATTGTTACTTTTAGTTTGAATTTCAACAATATATCGAAGAATATTTGTCTTTCCGGTATAACCAGGAGAAAACTTGACAACAGCTGAACGCTTTTCGATCGAAACAGCCTCAAGATTAGTTGGTGGTGATGGTATTTCAGGCGGATAGCCTGATTCGATCGATGCCGAACGCTTCAAACCAAAACCTTTCCGTGTCTTCGCTCGCACGCTAATTGTGTACCAAGTTGTTGCCGAGAGATTATTGATTTTGTAAGTGGTCAGTTCAGGTTTTATCTCAATGACCGAACGATCAGGTACAGTCGACTTGGTATTATTCAATTGATACCATTCGAGTTCATAACCAATGAGATCACCGTTGGTCTCAAGTGGTTCTTGCCAACTGATGTCCAGTGAGGTATCATAGACGTTTGAAAACGTTAAATTTTCAACTTGGTCAGGAACTGAAATAAAGATTTTTTTATTAAAAAAACACGAGCTAGTTCGATTTCGAATATGATCAAAGCAAAATATCATACCGTCTTCGAGCGTTTGAACATAAACGATTGGTGATGACCACGGTCCGCTTCCAATTTTCGTCGCACAATTAATTCTCAAGGAATAATTTGTATATTTCTTCAACGAACCAATCATGAATTGATACATTTCAATCGGTTTAGCTTGCTGTACTTGATACAGTGTGAGGTTTCGTTTCAAATCGACGAGTTCAATCTAAAAGACACCTATTAGTCCGTTGCTGAGTTTTGTTTCGCCATACTTTAAATGAATTCAGAATTCCATTGATATACGAGGATGCCGGGCCTTGCCATTTCATGAAAATCGCTGTCGAATTGATCGCTTCGTACTGTGTGATAGTTGGTGCACGACTTGGCACACCTTCAAGTGTACGAACTTTAACAATTTCGCTTGCAGGCCCAACACCAACATTATTAACAACAGAAACTGTGATCAGATATGATTCCCATGTCATTAGATCTAAGATAAAAAAAGATAATTCATCACAACGTGTCAACTATTTCCTCGATAAACAAAACCTTTTAGAATATACGACTGCACTGATGCATTGATACGAACGGATTTCCAATTTAAATTTGGATAGTTCAATGCATAATTAACGCTATATCCAATTAGTTGCCCATTGATACTCGATGCCGATGGTTTTATGAATTCAATTAGTACCGATGTTGAATCACGAGGAACAGCCGTGAGCGATTTCACAGTACCATTTGGAACTTAAATAATGGAATATGAATATTGTGATGATATTTTTCAAAGAAGTAAACTTACTCTCTTCCGGTAATGTTATATTATTACTAGGAGAACTGACTTGTCCTTCTCCTAATTGATTCCAAGCTGACAAACGAAAGCGGTAAGTTGTAAACGGCTGGAGATGACGTATTAAAGTCCATGTTTTCGTTTGATTCCTTGCCACCAAAACATCCTCCTTATTTTGCCAACCGAGCTCGTCATAATCGTTAATATCTGGTGAAGATGAATCCTTCATTTGAATTGTATACCGCTCGATAGGTATACTTCCATCGAAGTTTGGTATCCATGTCAAATTTACTGCAACAGATTTACCTATAGAATCATTGACCAATGAAGCGCGAACAAACGTGGGTGGCCAGGGCAATTCTATCATGAATAGTCGTTAGTTAAACGTCGAATAATACCGATAAACTCACCGATAATTGTAACTTCTGTTGTTCGACTATCGTTGCCGGCCTCAGATTCGACCGTACAAGTATAATTACCCTAATAAAAAAAAATATTTCGGTGAGTTCACCCGATAAATCATTTTCACGCTTTGATAGAGGCGATTATTAATGCTCAATGTGAACAAATCGTTTTTCGTCACGGACACGGTTATGACACACGCGTCTTTGATTAACCAAATGATGAAGTTTTAATAGAGATTCACGTATAACTAGTACTAGTATTTTTGTTTTACTTACAGTGTCTTGATTCTGTGGTGTGTCAATGACAATTGTGCTCTCATTATAAAGTCTATTATGTGATATCGGTTGATTTGAATTAAAATACCAATGAATCCTTTTCGCTATATCCTCTTCGCTGATTACATGACAGACGAGCACTAATGGTTGTGCTTTCACAATTTTCATCGTTGGTGGCAATGAGATAATTCTTGTGCGTCCTAAAGAATAGCTGTACCGAAACAAAAAGGCTGCGTTTTTTCCTCAGATACTTACGTCGAACTAGTAGTGTTGTACGTGCGTGTGCTGATCCGAGGATATTCTGCGCTAGACATTCATATGCACCTGAATCGTCGCGCATAGTGTTCAAAATGGATAAAACACCAGTTCGACTATCCGTATGAAAGCGATTTTGCAGATCTCTTATTAAGATACGTTCATCATTAACATTCACTAAATGAAGACATCGATAGAATACTTAGACAGAAAGCGAATTTTTGTATTACGTTTAAACCAAGTAATATTTGGTGTAGGAGATCCATTAGTTGTGCAGGTTAATTGAACATCAGTACCATTGAAAACGATCAGATCTTTGCTAACAGTTACCGTGGGTGCTTCACCTAAATGATTCATTGTATTCGAGAAATAGTTGATGCAGTTACAACAAACAATGTCTTACTTTTGATTTTGAGCCATGTCGAACGCGTATCTTCCCCAACATCATTTGTTAAAAAACATTGGTACATACCTTGATCGTCCCATTCGATACTATTCAATATCAATCTATTTTCAACTAATTGAATTCTAAAAATGAAATCGATCTTCATAAATCCATTGCTCTTTTTTCCTTACTTTGAAAATTGATCGATTAAACGAACGGCATTTTTATACCAAGTTACATTAACATTGGTCGACATAGGAGTTCCATCGCATGTAAAATTGACATTGTCTTGAAGATCAACATTTTGAATCAACGGAAAGTTAGTTGATATGATAGGTACACCTAATGCAAGTATTTGTATTTTATTCATTTTCCCAAAAGACTTGTTTACCTCGAACGATTAAATTCGCACTTGCATTGAGAAACTGTTCACTGTTTCGTGTTCGAATGTGACAAGAGTATATGCCTTGATCATCAGCGACGATCCCTCGAACTTCGAGCGTTCGATTGTATGGACCAATGTGAAATCGGCCATTGGTTTGATCGATTAAAACTGAATTCTTTTGCCAAATGATTTCTATGGTATTACTCGGACTAAAACAACAGGTCAATAGTTTTCCGATGACGATTTCATCTTACCCGGCATTGGCAACACATTCGAATGACTTGATAGCATCACCAATCGTAGCTAGCTGATCGGTTGGTTTAACAATAAAGTCTAAAGTTGATTGAGGGAATTGAGATTTTCGTCGATTGATTTGTAAACGATAATCAGGCGATTGTTTCGTTCCTCCGACGAAAATATTCTCGACCACAGCAAAATAAATTCTTTCGTCTTGATAATCTGCATTCAAGATCACTAGATTGTGTGTCGATGTAATGAAATATTTCTCATTGATAATAATACGAATGTTATCTCGAGATGACGAACTACTTTTCATGAACCATTGTACACTTGGCTCCGGTGACGAACTAATCGTTGGTAATTGTAAAATAACAGCATCAGATTCGTAAACGTTGACAAACTGATCGCGTTGACCACTTTGGAAGCCATCAAAGTACCAAACTGTCAAATGTGCTGCTTTGCTTGCAACTATTCCTACGTCATTCTTCGCCAGACATCGATATGAACCTTGGTCGTCTTTTTTCGCTGATGGAATCTCGAAATAACTCAATGGAGAGAAGTTGCTCGTTAAATTCTCCCATTCACGTAACCACATATACGTAGGAGGTGGATAACCAATTGCATTACAAGTAAATACTTTTCGTGAACCTAGTGGAACGTCATTATCACTTGATTCACGTAGAATTATTGGAGCTTGTAATTGTTCACCTATTCAGATCAAGAGATAGACACAAACAAAGGTTATGGTAATGTCTTTCTTACTGGAAATTGAGACAAAGAGAGTACATATAATATAAAACGAGTTGAAGAACATAGGAAAGGTATGTACATTCGCTAGATGACAATATCTTAAATACGAATAGAAATAAACTTTCTTAGTTTCATTACAATAAGTGACAGTTGACCGACCGTTGACACCTTTGAAAGGTATGCTTTTATGATTCATTCAAATGACCAATGACCGCTTCTCGTTGGTTGACCATCGCCATCTTGCACTTGTCATATCCTCTTTCTCTCCTCCGTGTTCGCGCGGTGTATATATATATATATACGCTCGTTCAGCCTTATACATGTATCGTCAGAAATGTCCTTTAGCTATAGACAATATGTGTATTTGTGTGGAATACTAATAGACAATTTCGATAATGATCGATTCATTGAAGCAGATCTTCTGTGTTTATTTTTTTAAATACTTTTTTCAGATGTTCAATGCGCGCACGCATCGAACGGGAAGAAATTATCCGCCATCAGACACGATTGCATTCGTGATGAGAAGATTGCATGAGTATCTTCTACAAGGCGGTAGGTAAGATAACTCGCTCGATTCGGACCTCAAAGCGAAGTCATGTATCTCGAGCGGGTGTTTGACGGTAATCGATTTGAATGCAATGTATATAGGAGAAAAAATTGCAAAACTTGCATAGTCACCGATAGTATTTTGTTGCTTCTTTGGCTTTCACCTATTTCTATAAGTTATTTCATTGTAATTACTCAAGTCAACATTACACAATCCAACATTTGAAATCAATATAAGTCTTGCTGTTTCATATCGCAAAGAACGTTCAATGTGAAATAGGCCATAATCTAAAACTGGAGACGAAAAGAGTCATCTTTAAAGTGCAAAACATTAGTTTCGAAATAAAAAAGAGGTCGCTGACTCCTGCGTGTGCGTATTGATACACACCTCGCTTACATTCACCCAATAAATTCATTTTTCTTCGAAATCTAGTCATTTATTATAGCACTGTCTCAAATTTGAATCTGTTAGTTTGATTGCTCGCTATGTAACCATCTTGTGATTTATGAAAATACTTTAACCTGTCTTATCGAACTATAACAGATAAGATAAAAGTCCTCTCCTAAACCATTTTTAAAAACCTTTTAAATTTGACTTCAAACATCGAGTGATATACATTCTTGCATTCTATATTCCGATGTCGGCGCAACGTTTGGAAACAATTGGTCGACATATCCGACTGAGTACCCAATATGTAAGTCATTCGGAACGTTTGAAGACTAACTTTCTAGTTACGAGGTTGAATGTGTTTCAGAAAAACGAGCCGGTACGTGCTGAATACCGTTTCACATTAGAAAATGGAATGTTGACCGATGAGCAACGTGATTTTTATGAAAAGAATGGTTTTATTGTTATTCGAAATTTAGTAACACCGGAAGCACTCGAACGATTCCGGTGTGTAGAACTTCGTATGAATATCCGTATGGTTTGTATACTGTATCTCTGTTTAGAAAACGTTTCCAAGATGTCTGCACAGGCAAAGTCGAAACATTTGGCATGACAATCATGAAAGATATCGCAATTGCGAAATCGGAATTTGCCGATGGTGAAAAGGCAATAACTAAAATTCAAGATTTTACATTGGATGACGAATTGTTTAAATACTGTTGTCTTCCAGAAATTATTCAATATGTTGAAAGTTTCACTGGTCCAAATATCATGGCAATGCATACAATGGTAAAAAGGAAGGTGATAGATAGAAGCAGCACCGTATTGATTCTGTTTAGTTGATTAATAAACCACCTGATCCGGGTACTCAAACATCACGTCACCCACTTCATCAAGATTTGTACTATTTTCCATTTCGACCGACTGACCGAATTGTTTGTGCATGGACAGCAATGGAACATATTCATCGTGGAAATGGCTGTCTAGTCGTTTTGCCAGGCACACATAAAGGTGAACTTATAGAACATGGATACCCTCAATGGGAAGTAAGCAAGAAAGACAAGAAGTCTCTTTTGTCCGTGTCTTCACGGCAAAACATTTTAAATATACGTATAGGGTGGTGTGAATAAAATGTATCACGGAATCCAAAAATTTGATCCAAATGCTGAACGTGTTCACTTGGAAATGTGGACAGGTGATACTGTTTTCTTTCATCCAGTGTTAATTCATGGTAGTGGAACGAATCGAACGGAAGGCTTTCGAAAAGTACAAACGTTAATATAGTATTCTCAGACGGAAAACGGAGCGGTTTGTTTTTCCATCTAGGCTATATCCTGTCATTATGCTGATTCCGGCTGCGAATATGTGGATTGCGGTGATGTGCAAGATTTGATTTCGAAGGAGGTCACAGCAATATTTCGAAAACGCACAGGTGTCGAAGATGCTCGTTTTGAAGTAAGATGAACAAAGAATCGATTGGTATATCTCTTTTCTTGCTATTTAGGATGTTTGGAGAGTCAAAAGCCGACTTGTGAAAGGAGAACGAATCAATTTATGAAACCATACGATCATTTCATCTTGAAACTGTAAACTCTTTTTTAAAATAAACTAACTTATGCAAGTCGATGATTGATGAGTCATCGTTTCTTCTCGTTCGTTTCGCTACTCTACTATGCAATTTATGAGAATGAGGAAAGCATATATGCGAATGGATGACATTTCGGTAGGCATACTTACCTGCCACGGATGCATTCACGATCACCAACGTGAATGCTCCAGGCTGAGGCGCAAGCATTGCACATCGCTTGTGTTGACGCCTGCGAAGAGTTCAAATCGAGCTTTCTCGAGTGGATAATTTGTTCCGCGGTCACATGCGTTCGCGCATTGACCATTCTATAGAAGCCGCATGAAAATTTTTTTCTATCAGTACCTTGAGAATGTGACTGAGTTAGACACTCTCCGTTCTCTTGCCAGATATCTTTTATCATTTTTCGATAAGTAAGAAAACGTGCACAAAAGCGTTCGTGATTAAAACTCCTTGGTTATATGTTCAATGTTGTTTGTGTTATGAAAAAAAGAACGTGGCTGAGTAATTAGTAGATCGTGAAAGAAAAAAGACAACACATATTCAGTTTTTTGCAAGAATTAATGTTTTTTCAGAAGGAGATAGTAAAACAAAAGGCAACAAAAAGTGAAAGGATCGTCCAGTGCGTAGGTTTTTGTTTAAAATTGAATCCAATTCTGCCCATAGACCGATGTGTTGTTGACTTCTATATTTCGTGATATATCTTCAGGAATCGTATGGCCCAACCATCGTCGATGCAATGCCCGATATCGCTCTTCACACAAATGCAAAGGATTACCACGTCTAAAAGTAAATTTCGTTTTCTTGGACACCAGCCAAAATTTCCCTTTTCGGAAAGAAAGGGTTACAGCGTTCTAAAATCAGTGGCTCAAATGCTAAAAGTTTGTGAGTTTGTCCGATCCAATCAGGTTGCAGCCTTTTATAAACCAATAAAACCTTAGATATGACCATACGGAAATGATTCACCTGAGCCTATCAAGGTCGAGGATCACGAATCCGGTATTAGTTTTTCCGTAAAAACTATCTGTCCTATTTTTGCGACAACGGTTCACTTTTTTTGGAAAAAGAAATTTTATTATAAGGGTTGACGGAAGGGTAATCGGGGTCGAGGAACTCGAATCTGAGATTAGTTTTAACTGACTATTAACCATTAATTAACTATCTGTCAACTAGACATAAATTATTAATATGCAGGGTAAGGGTTGGCCGGAGGGTAATCGGGGTCGAGGATCTCGAATCTGAGGTTAGCTTCTCGAAACTCTAATTAACTAATTAAGTAATGAAAATTTTCTTCGTTGTTGAGTAAGGGTTGAATTTTTCATTAACTAGCCACGACTTATTAACATCCATTGTTAGAGTAGATCGGAGGGTTTCTGACGTCGAGAAGTTCGAAGTTGAGTGTGAATTTCGTCTTATTCGCTGACCCTGGGCTTGTTCCTTTCTCTTTACAAAGGAGATCTTTTTTCTTGACCTGTTCTGAAATGTTTTGTAGAAGATGGTGAGCTGAACGGTATTCACGGGCGTCATGCGTACTAAGATAGAAGCTCAAGAACTTACACGAAAAGATCTAATTCGTTGTACATGATGATGTTTCTAATTGAAAAAAATCTAAAAAAGTGATATGAGCTTAGTATCATCTTTGTTTTGTATAGTACAGACATCATGTCTTTTTAAGGGAATTTAGTAGAAGCAGTTCGCAAAGTGATATACCCGTCGGTGGAATTCCATCTTAGTAACTACAGACGCGTGGACTATACAAACAGTATTCTGAACACATACAGCACTATGAAAGATGATCGTTTCGAAGCAAAATATAGAATAAGACTTTCTTATCTAGTTTCTTTTGGTAGTCGAATGAATAGAAGATCATGACTGTCGAATCGACAATAAAAGAAAACACAATCGTTCAGTATGAAAGCCGATCGAAGGCGAAAGGAATAACAGAGACAGCATGGCAACGGCTAGCCGTGAGTGGCCGTCTGACTAGCCGTTGAGCGATGAATTTTTCAGTCAACAGAGTTAGTGCTGGAGAATTATCCACTGACAAATGGCTAATCGGTCTGATTCCTAAAAGGACCTCTGTAACCTATTCATTCTAGTTCTAGTGTGTGACATAGTACCATGATTCAGTTGAGCACCAGTAGTATAATCGCAGTGCATTTTTTCTCTTTCGAAGTCTCTGAATGTGTTCAGCATTCGGTAAAGTCTTTCAGAAAAGGGTCAGCGAATCCAAAGGGTGAGCGTTCCTTGTGTTCTACCTGAGATTTTGATCTGTTTCACCATAGTCATCCAAATATGGGGCGGGCATAAAAGTTCCACGTGTTTTGTTGATTCGTCCATCATTATTGATATTCAACAAGAGTAACGAACATTCTTTCACTCGCAAGTAGAGTCCAACTGTTCCACAACATTGTTGTGTGTGAATATTACACGGGCCAGCTGTTTGATCAGGATTGAGATATGCGGAAATAATTCCATTTGCCGTTGGAGGAATAGGCGAATTTGTTGATGATGATCGAACAACAACATCGCCACAAATGAGACATATGCATGGTGAACGTATTTCATCACGGGCATATTTGTATGGTGCAACGCTAAATATCAAACGAATGGAACTTTACGGTAATCGAGAGAGATTTTTTCATACCCTTGAGATACTTGATTCATTAGATCGATGTATTCCTTTGGTAATGGATGTAATTCATTGATTGAGACCGGATATTTAACCCATGATTTGCCAGTAGACGAATTTGAAATCCAACTATTGATTAAATCGTTGACACATCGTTCGTTATCTGTATCCAATAATTCAGATAAACTTGTCGGTAGGCCAAGATATTGACAAATAGCAGAATATTCATCGAAATCTACCATCTCTGCTGGCCATGCAGTTCCAGTGATTTGGTGATAGAAAAGTGCTGAACAACGGAGCAGTGGGAGTAGCGATTGTTTGAGTTTGTTACGAATACGTTCTGGCGATAAGATTTGAGTAGATGATGATGTCAGTCTAAAAACTCAAGCGTTTATATTCATGCAAATATTGTTAGAGAGATTTTACATTTGAATCTTGGTAATTTTGTCTACTAACGCTTGAATAGTTTGTATCTCTGCTTCATCGTTGGCTTTCGTTTTCGTCTGTTGTTGAGAAATATTCTCTTCTACAAGAGAAACGCTGAAAAAATTTTACTTTGTCGAATCGATTCATACTATCGTCGCATAAGAATCCTTGACTTGAGAGAATTTGTATGCAATGAGCCATGACAATCAATCTCATTAGATAGAGATCATTGAGATTTCCGGTTGGAACATGCGTTAATGACGGAGAAACTTCTTTCGAGGCGAATAGTATTGGCAGAGTAAAACAAAGCGAAATCAATAAATGAAATAGATCAATCTCGACTAACGATGGAATTTGAATGGTTGTACGAGAGAGAAGAAGCACTATGAAGAAATGAAAGCGACTGTTTCGTTTGTTCGGAACTGGTGACAATTGCTACCTGATAATAATTTCAAGCAATGTTTGCGTATTTTTTCACTATCGTTTAATAAGCCATAAACAGCAGCAACTTTCGTCAAAGAATTGATAAGTTCACTTTGTCGGATTGACAACTGAGAAAAGATTGATTTCGAATCGATGCGAAGAACTTGCTCTACTGATTGAATTGTATATGCACAAGCTGTCCAAACGATCAATGGCACACGATCATTTGCATCATCGAGATCAACGTTCAATCCAAACTGAAATCGATCGAGAATATGAGAAAAACATAAGTGGAAAACAAGCAGTTGCTTACCACATAAACATTATTAGCAAAATTCAATAAACGTTCACGAATACTGTCAGAGAAATCTTGAACTCTAACAATATTTATAGAAATAAGTATTCATTCGAAAAGAAACGCTTATCGATTACCTTGAATCTCCTGGAAAACCGAATAGTAACTGGAAGTTTTGCGCAGCACGTTCAGCCATCATTTTCGTAATTGATGTCAATGGACATGGATTGAAAAACAGTTGTTCTTCATGTGTTTCAATTTCATATCGAGATTCAATGCTACCATTCAATGCTTTCTCTAGTCCATCTAGCCATTCGCTGAATGATATTTGTGCTACTTTTCTTTCGCGGGCAAAGGTACGTAATGCTGGGAGAACTGGGATGATTGTGTTACTTAAAGTTTGACATAGTGGACAAAGAAATTCATTGCGGTCAGTATCGTAGTTTGCCGAACCACGTATACGTAATGCTCGGCGATGATCCTGAGATGTTATTGAGTTGTGATACCTAAACCAAGGCATTGGATGAAGTCGTTTAATGATTCAAACTTACTTCGTCCAACATGAGGCATGAATAGCATGGCCACATGATGAAACATGTACACCCCAATGAAGATCATTGGACATGAATGTCGAATCAAATGCGTCCCAATTTTCGATTCGTCTCGATCGATTTTTCGATAAGACTCTTGAGCTAAAATACCAAAAGAACTTATTCGAATAAGTTGAATTAGCATCAAAATACAAACTTTTGTACGTAAGCTGGTAAGACGATAGCTTCAGCATTCAATTTGACATCGCTGTTTTCCTGACAGAAAATGCACGTTATTGAATGTTTGCTCGACTGTGATCCATCGGTATCATATGTTCCTAAGCATGATTGTATAGTTGAACGCATATCATCGACAAGCATCGGTTCGAATTTTGGTATCGTGTCCGGAGATGTGGAAAAAATCTGTGGGTCTGGTGATTGTTGTTCGTCGGTACTTTCGCCACACAGCGAAAGATTTTTTTCCATAAAATTCTTCTGTAATTCGGTCATATGTGCAATGATCTTAGCACGTTTTTGTGCTGCTAGATCTTTGCGTTTACGGTGGGCACGTTTGGATAGATCTTCGGTTTCTTGGAGGGTGCTGATTGTTGATGATCCCAGGGTTTGTTCGTTAGTTTCATTATGTTTTCCAAAAAGCTGAGAAAAGGAATTCATGTACAGATAATGATGGACTCGGTATGAGTACATACTTTATTGATATGATTGATCAATTCTTTGCAGATTTCAGCTTTGCTTGGTACATGAAGATGTAATTGACTAAATAACTTATTGAGTTCACATTTTTGACATTTGGAATAAAATTGAAAGTTCGGTTCGCGTTCTTGTTCGTAAAAAGCCAATATGATCAGATGTAATGCCTAGAGTAATGAACAGTTCAAGTTCTCTTTCTATTCGAAACTTTCAACACTTGTCTTACGCGATTTAGAATAGCTTCAGACCATAGCTGAGCTTTGGGATCTGTTGATCGATAGAGACACGCTCTAAGTAACGTTAGAAATATATCACAGTCAAGAAGATGAACTATTGGCCGAAACGCTTCGGAAAATAATGGTGGACAAGGAGGAAGTAGTGTTGTTGGACTGCCATCATCAATCAATTTTCGACGTTTGATTACGTATTCTTCAGACTAAGATAATTCTTGTTGTATAAACGAACGAAAGGAAAGATCGAAAATTCTTACTTTGCATTGATCAGCTTTTGTATAGTGATAGTAGAATGGATTATATTCGGACAATCGATTCGCTTTCAATTCATAGTTTCCTTTTGTTGCATTGCCACGTCTACGAAATGAATGTAGAATATATTCAATAGAGATGACTTTTGCTTACCTAAAGTCTGCCACTTCTTTCAAGATGCTTTCTAAATCGCCTGATCCCTACAATGCAAGAATGAGTGTCATCAAGAAGCGTCTGTATGTAGAATACCTACTGTTTCTAATTGTCCAGAGTCTTGTAAGCCTCGTATTAACTCCGAATGTGCCATGGGTGAAATGCATAACTGATGAATAACTTCTCGTGTCAGTTTTTGGTCACGCGTTATTTTACCAACACCTGGCTCATATCGTTCGCCAACAATAACAAGCAGCAAGCAAAGAAATTCTTCCATAATTCGCACCTTTTCTTTGATTTTCGATTCTGTATCGGACGAATGACCATTCTCCGGAGAGCTAAAGTTCCATCGTCAATAATAACCAATCTCTTGTGAAAAGAATTCTTACCGAACCCACTCCAATAAATTGAATTTATGAAGTAATTGAACAAAAAACGCATTAGCTGGTGTCAATGAAGCACCAACTTGTAAGGCAAGTATGTCTCTATCATACATTTCTTTTCGACATTTGACATTTGAATAGTAATAAATCTAACCGAGTCATATGGAATTTTCAAAGCAGATCACTACATTCGTCTTACTTGATTTGACAGTGAGTGACCGTTACGCTTCCAGAGACCAGCCTCATGTTGAGCACTCAGAACTTGAATTCGTAAGGACTCTTCATAGACAAAACACGAATGTACTTTGTATTTCTCGCACTAAAATTCCGCAATCAGAACGAATATGCTGAACGTTGTAGATCGACACTCACTATAGTAGTAAATGTTGCCATTGTATCTGCATATTTTTGTAGATGAGCATGCAAAG
The DNA here is from genome assembly GCA_905250025.1 of Adineta ricciae. NCBI lineage: Eukaryota > Metazoa > Rotifera > Eurotatoria > Adinetida > Adinetidae > Adineta > Adineta ricciae. Next base: position 345,060 of record CAJNOJ010000024.1, read on the forward strand.
CTAAATGAAAAGGTCAAAAGTGAGCTACATAGTGACAGAACTCTTACCAACAAAGAGTCTAACAACCGGTATGTGTACTGTGACAGGATCTTTAGCTACATCGTATGCAAAACAGTCGACTTTGAGATCATGCACAGATGTTTTCACAATTGGTGAATTGTTTTTATCTTTAATTAAATGTGAAATGTCAGTTGTCCTTTCTATCTCGCCTAAAACTGAACCAGCTACGTCGTATGCACGAAGTAACAATTCGGCCTAGAATTCAACGTCAAGGTCAACTGAGGAAATCATCAAGTCTTCATTTACATCAGAGGAACACCAATCCAATATCGATGCGATAACTGTTTGCGTTTTAATGACTAAATTGAACGCAGTTTCCCATTCTGGATCGAATTCGATGTGTTGGCCGACTTGTCGTGTCACTTTGTCCATACCCTAGGTGATGATCCAGTTTAGAAAGAAACGAAATGGCAAGCACAGTTTCCAATTATTTACGTGCATAAATTTTAACAACTGAAGAAACGCTCGAAAACCGTTGATAAAATTTTCGCGTAGTTCAGATGTGTACTGGTCAGGAATAACACCTAATAGGTATCTAGAAATTCAATCACACGATTCTATAGATGATGAATTGTGTCGAACGAAAGTAATACCTTAAATCATAAAGAATTGATTGAGCACGCCGAAACTCATGATGTAGGATTGTATTCATTGTTCTTGAAAAGATCAGTCGACCGTTTTCAACTTTCGATTGGCAATACTCAAGGAATGCATCTACTATTGTTTGAAATGCATTATGTGAAGATATCAAATATCTCGCCTAAAGGAAAACATTGTTGTATTACGAATTTAAGTGCAATCTTCAGTGCTTTCAAGCACGTTGTAAACATCAACAGATTTTCTTACAAGACTTTGAGTCGTCAATAGTTGAACCGATAGTTTCAAGAAACAATCAGTACGAAAAATGGTAGTAGAGTCAGTACGATATTGTCGGACAAGATTCGGATAACACTACAAATGAGATGATTAGAGAGATCGAACGAATTCGAGAGCTGTGACCGACGAGGAAAAACGCAAAGTTCTATGTTTACAACGTGCTTTTTGTTAAAATGAATCAAATGTTTACCAAAGTTGGTACAGTGTATATTTGAACAGAAAGATCGGTAAATGAAACATATTCGTCGGGATCTTTGACAAAATTTCGCCAAACTGTCGCATAATTCTAAAACACCGGTAAGATGTTAGTAGATCGTCGTTTTTCCTCGTCGGATAGACAGTTATGACGCAATACGAGTAGCGTAGAAAAGTCGTCTGCTCGTCTTTTCGTCTCTTATCCAGACAGCTTTGTTTATTTGATGAGATCTTCTCCAGTTTTGCTACTCGTATTGCGTATTCCAATCATCCTGTTAGTCTTACTTTCATATATAGGATTGCAAATGTTTTCTTCCAGTCAGCATCCATAAAAAAGCTAACAAATACATGAGAAGATTTGCTTATATGGATAAAGGTTTTTTTACCTGTTGATGAATATTTGATGCAATGCTGATCTGGCGCTTTTCCAAACGAACTTTTCTCCTAGTAGGACTTTTTCGGTAAGAGCGATGTTCTGTTGCTCATCGCGTTCCATTTCACATTCACAAAATATGCGTCGGAAGCCATCGGAGATTGCGATCGTATCTTGAAGATAAGTTAGAAGTTTCTGGGCAAAATATTGTAGTGAAATAAATGAACTAGGATAGATTTCACATTTCAATGGATTCTCGACAGTGCGCGTACGAATTGTCTGTTGCGCTTCACGACATTGTTCCATTGTACCTATTCGAATCACTGTACGACCTTCGCGATCAACTAGTGACGCGAATTCGTGACCTTCGTGTTTTGAACACTGTATTGCACGGTTTAAAACATTGATCACTTGGTCATAAGTATGAACTTCATCGTTAAACAACATCGTCGCATATCGTTCGTGATCACCATCCCAATATCTAAATACAATCAGTTTCATTCGATTGTTGACAACAGAAACGAGCGCACGTACTCATTCTTTAGTTCCGCTGGTATGTCTTGATAGTTTTCAGTAAAAAGTAGTTTTATAATAAAACGAAGTAAAATCCCAAATAAATCTTTTGCACGTTGACGAACGTCAGCTGGTAAACGATTCAGCACATCATCAGGCGATTCGCTATCATCTCCACGTGGTAAGTGTATATTGCAATGTACATGTTGTTTCCAAGCTTCGCTATCTCCACAATCACAGTAGCCTCCACCCGCAGAAACATTCATCTAAAGCAAACAAGATTTTTCGAGCAATCAAAAGCACACGTCAGTACTTTATATCGATGTTTTCGATGTTCACTTTGAAGAAAACAATCTGTACATAAGACACATGTCGGATCGATGCAACAATCTCGACAAAAGTACGTCGGCTCTTCAGCTTTAAATAGATGTCCACAAACAGTGGATGGTTTATTGAATGATCGAATTTTGTCTATGGCTTCATCAATTTTCAATGTCCCATATAAATAAACATTCAATGGCCGAAAAAGAATATCTTGCGCACGCAGTTCGTTGATACCTTTGATCAATTGTGTATGATAAACGTAACATTGCGGCACAAACGTTTTCCAATGTTCTGATAAGCCCTTTTCTAAATCAGCTTTCTGAAGTAATTCTTCACCAAATTTATTTCCATCGAAATTCAGTAGTTCATCCGAAATCGGTGTTAGATCAGAAGTAATAGTAGTGACTGTTGGTAAATTACTATTACTATTATCGTCAGCTAAAGCCATGTTGATAACGTCTTGAACATTAGCAGGATTTATTTCAATATCAAGCATGAATTCATCGGTATCGGACAAATCGATTGAATCATCATCATCCATGTGCGATAAACTGAAAGTGAACGAGAAAATGAAGATATAAACAAACAAAACGAGCACAGAATTTTTATCTAGAATAAAAAGAAATTAGTCATCATTAATGATGCAAACCTATAAGTGAGGGTGTGTATTCTTTTTCGGGCTGTTAATGTTTCGACAATATTTAGAAGTGCAGTCATGCGACTTATATAACAAGGATAGTGGCGCTTACGTATCATCCATAATACAACTATTTTATAGATGGCAGTGATGAACAGCGATTGTTCAAATATGTTTTAGCCATTGAGTCATGGTGAGACGAAGTGTGAATATAGGCGAGAGCGAAAAGGAATTGCGATCGATGTCAAGTTTTTCGTACTCTCGTGTGTCATGTATACTCTTACTGGTAACGTCAATATCTGTCGTTATCATTTTAGGAAGGTGTTCTTTTGTTAACGTTTCTGATTGAAGAAATCTGCTATGATCAATCTATCGTTACAGAAACGCGTGAAGTAAAACAAATAAGACTGTATAAGTCACATGAATTTTTCTTCAATATTCCTTTTTTTGCTGATCAAAATCACCGACACTTCGCTATGAAATTTTCGAATGGAGTCTGTTCTGTACGGCATGCACGTACATAGATCGATAGAGAGCACAGTACTATAGCGCTTGTTGAGTCAGTGCTAACAATAGAGGTCACTTGAAACATAGCATCCTTACTCTAATTCGTGCATCTTTGACGTCCATCCCGTGGGCAGGAGAGATTCATTTGTTTTGTTTATTTATTTACTTATCTTGCTCAGATCGAACACTGTTGTTGTCATCCTTTAACTCAGGCACGTGTACAGAAGTTAACGCTAACGAATAAGTTTCTATTCATTCATTTCGTGCACAACAATGCAAACTATTAAATGTGTGGTCGTAGGAGATGGTGCAGTCGGTACGAGAATACGAATCTTTTTTTTCTTGACACAATCATCGATATTCTTTTCTCCAGGAAAAACATGTTTATTGATTAGTTATACAACGAATAAATTTCCAAGTGAATATGTTCCAACCGTACGTATTCTCTTACGAAAAAAAAAGATGCTAACAATTGGTAATTTGTCTTTTTTCACGCAATAGGTATTTGATAACTATGCTGTTACAGTCATGATTGGTGGCGAACCATATACATTAGGCTTATTTGATACTGCTGGTATGTTGTATTATGTGATTGAATTTCTGATGTATGCTGAGGAAAAAAACCACATACTTTAGGTCAGGAAGATTATGATCGTCTCCGTCCATTGAGTTATCCTCAAACGGATGTCTTCTTGGTGTGCTTTAGTGTTGTGTCACCGTCATCATTTGAAAACGTTCGCGAAAAAGTAAGTGTCATCTTCCATACAAGCCTTACATAGTCGAACGAAATATGTACGGTTCACTATAACGAGTAAAAGTCATTGAATATGATTACGTTCGCTAATGAGTTCTCTTAGTAATAAATATCCGAGATCGATTAAATCCATTGAGTGTACACAGTCTGTTTTGTTAGAATTCAATAGATTAATGAAGATCCGTTTTGAATAGATTATTATATAATAACTGTACTGAATGCCCTGGAGACTTCTATGTGAGCGTAGTTCATTTGCATATTCGATGATAATCAACCTTGACCCAGTGAAATTATTCGAATAAGAACATCTTTCTTTTCTTGTCAATTAGTGGGTGCCAGAAATCTCTCATCATTGTGCTAAAACTCCATTTTTACTTGTTGGTACTCAAATTGATCTTCGGGAAGATCCTAATACTATGGAAAAACTGCAAAAGTCTCGCCAAAAGCCGACGTCATCTGAACAAGGGGATAAACTTGCGCGAGAACTCAGAGCTGTCAAATATGTCGAATGCAGTGCATTGACACAAGTAAGTAAATCATCTCATTGTAAATGTTGTCATTGATTGGCGTCGTTCTTGTTTGTAGAAAGGTTTGAAAAACGTCTTCGATGAAGCTATTCTGGCCGCACTCGAACCACCGAAAAAATCGAAGAAAACAACATGTGCACTGCTATAAAACAAAAACAAAACGACCAAATCGAATGAGTCGTGTTCAAACCAAAGAGAAACACATAGACAATTTTTCTTTGCATCTTTTCTTTTCTTTTTCAATTTAACTAACTTGGTCTTTTTCGTCTTTTGTGAGAATTGGTTTCTTCTATTAGATGTATGTGTCATTGAGTATTATACAGAGAAAGTGAGAGAAACGTTGTTTCTTTTCGTTAAACTAAAAAGCAAACGCAAATGATTTTTTGTTCCTTCTTTCTTCTCATCAATAATCTCTTCTAATCTTGTGTGTTCCATCATCAACTATATATATACATATATACATATACATGTTTGTCTTTTGTCGATGTCTCTTTTTTTTATCTGTATACCAACATAATATCTTTTGCCTGGTCTTCGTCAATAGTATAAACGATTGCAAACTTTGAATGCAAGCAAATGACTTGTTTTATTATCGATAGAAGTTGACGCGAAATAGTCCCCAACTAATGGCAGTCACATCTCGACAAAGTCTTTTGTTTACCTCTCAGTAGGAGATCTCTTTTCTTAACATTGAGACGAATGTTAAAACAACAAAGTCGATAACTGATAGACTGTCAATTAGTTCTGACAGTTCAGCCAATGTCTTCGTTCTGGAATGCAGAACTTCCATCATACATATGTACCAACATTTAGGTCGTCGTTTGAACGCTTCCGATGCTTGCTTATTAATAATAAAAATATCGGACAGGATAACTATTGAAATGAAATATGCGCAAGTGTTCTACTTCATGGGAATACCATTAATATGATGAATAGTTTAATTTCTAAATTTATTGAAAAGTTTAGAAGAGGAAAACACCAATTAGCTAATAATATGTGATTGTCGAGCAACTTCTGGCAATGCATGATGACATAGGTTTTGATACGTACTTAAATATGCACCCAAAACTTATGAGCAGGATCTTTCGCGATCAATCTTTGAAAAGATGCACACTTCTGTAGTTCAATAAAAGACCAAATATGATTTATTCAGATACAAGAGGATAACTGAAATCGATGACATAGATGCCTCGCTTTAATATCTCTTTTGCATACTGATTTACTGCTCGCGCATTGTCTAACATGATAGAACGAATCAGATGACTATCTTCTAAAATCTAAACACACAATTCAAGTAAAACAACTAACTACAGAATGAGTCTTACCGTGAAATTCAATCTTTTCATTCCAGCTGGAATATAATTCGCGTTACGAGGAGCATGTTTCGGCAAATTTGTTTGCTTTTTCAATTATATTAATTGCTTTCACTGCGCTTATCACAATCGAGGTTGGGAAACAAACGCCAAGAAAATCATACTTGAAATTAAAACTTTTTCCGCATCACTATTGGTGGAAATTAAGCAGTACTTTTCCTAACGTGGTATTAATGGTATACACACACCTAGACACATTTATTTAAATGTTCTTTAGTTTCTATAAGATGAATACTTGTTCAGTTAGCTTTGCAAAAGAAAAATAGACGAGGAGCATTTTTCGTGTAACTCTATGAAGAGTAGTATATGCATATGTTCAAAGTGATTGAGTCGTGTCATGTTCTTTCCATGTCGTCAAACAGTAAGAGTTGTATGAATTGTTTTTCACGGAAGCATTTAGTACAAAAACATCGTCCTACAAGTTTGTCTCTTGTTATTTAAATGCAAACAATAAAATCATTTGCTGGTAAGATGCTGCGATGACCAATAAAATAACAATTACTACAGATATATTTTAAGCAATTAAACGTTTCCAGTCAAGCTTGATAAAATGCTAAAGAGAAATACACTCTGTTAGAAACTAATGTGATTATCACATTATCCTTCTCCTCTGACATTTTATATCGCAATGCGAAAATGTTGCACCTACAATTACATTCGAGTCTATGGTAGAGTTATTAATAACGAGTGAGCTGCACTTTCGATATTTTAATAATAGACTCTGTCTCAACTGTAATATTACACTTTACCAGCTGAATTACTCTTTGAACAGCTAGCTTAACAGGCTTTCGTTCAAATTAGAAAAAAGTACCGCAAACAACTGTTGCGCGGAGGTCGATAGTACCTATTAAACTCATCAATCGCCATATCCTCTTGGGTATTTTCAATTGTGAACGATGTCTGGACACCTTTTCTATGTCTTGATAAGATGAAGAACAAGAACGGGAAGAAATCAAATTCTACCAAAATGAACAGATGAAGTAAATCACTTGTTTAAATAGATAGAGAGAGAGAGAGAGTGGCCAGGATGATAGAAATCATAAAATAAAAACCTATTTTTCTCACTATGTTATCACTATTTAGTTAAGTGACGATTTTACGTTCGGTAAATGCATCGAGGAACGAAGCAACGTGCTTTCCGTTGGTTACATAGATATAAGGTTGGTGCAGTGCAAAATTCTTTTTGTCAATTTTTAATGAATTCCGATGTGGTTTGATGCGCTGAATCCGAATATGTATGATTTAATTAGATAAGAAATGAGCTTACTACTGGAAATTGAAACATACTGCGAAAACCGAGGGGTTAAAAAAACAGGTTTTCTACTGGGATTTTAACGATGGCGCTTCGAAAAAATTTATTATAGCTTTGAAAGTTTTCTCTGCGAATTCAGCATCAAAAACTGATACTAGGAGTGGTGGGTGAAGGTGTCCAGGAAATATGAGTGCTCTTATAAGCTTTATACATACGGTGACTGCACCCACCCTCAACCAACCTAATTTCACTCATACCCCTAAATTTTTTTCAAAATAGTTAGATCGGCCCTTCAAATGTCAATAACAGCGATCTTTCTCAGTCCGAACGTATAATAAGATTGGAAAAAAGAAAATAAGCAAAAATTGCTGTTAAAAATCGAAAAATGACTCAAAAATTTTGAGAAACAACGTGAGTTAAGGAAAGATAATACGTAGATTATATCTAGGACATCTAAGGAGTCGAACGGTGAAAGAAAAAAGTTTATATCTTCATTAGAAAATGAGTTGATGCATTTTCAATGAGGTTCACTCGAATGGTTGGTGTGTGAAAAGAAATAAACTTTTTCGAAGCGCCATCGTCAAAATCCCAGTAGAAAACCTGTTTTTTTAACCCCTCGGTTTTCGCAGTATGTTTCGATTTCCGGTAGTAAGCTCATTTCTTATCTAACTAAATCATACATATTCGGATTCAGCGCGTCAAACCACATCGGAATTCATTGCAATTGAAAAAAAAAATTTGCATTGCACCAACCTTATTTTCATTTCATTTTTGTTAATGTAACTGAGTATAAATCTTTAGGCAGATGACTATTTAGTAATAATACTGATTTCACGTGTTGTTTGACTGAACTAGAATCATGGATAAAGTGTTCTCCGATTCATTGTGAGTCGCGACAAAATTTTTTTAATTCAGATTATTTTGTCATCATTGCATTTTCCACTGTTTCGTATGCCGAACGGCGAAAACTGCAAATCGATAGTTGTCTTTTTTTGTAATGATGAAAACAACTATAATGTTCGTGATGTCATCCTCTGTTGCATTTTTCGTAATGAGTGTAAGGATATATATAAATGTCTCCGAGATTGTTTATTTCGAGTAAAAGAAGAGTCTGTTTTCCATACAAACATCGATTCCTATCAATTGCATACATCTTGGGAACAAAACATAAAGCAATCGAATGTGCGCATACGTTTGATGCAACCCCCGTTTCGATGACTGATCTTTTCTTGAATTAGTTTGTATTCAGCCGAGATCGTCGACATACAGCCACGCTGAACATTTGTTTCAACTAAAAAACGAAAAAAACTACAGCATGAACAAATGGAAGTCGATTGATTTTTACTGCCACGATGAAACCATGAATAGCAAACACTATTTTTGTCATCGCATACTTGGGTGTGATCGTTCGAAGGTGTGTCGCACGATGGGTCGATTTTGTCACATGTTCTACACTCAAGTGCATCACCTAAATGGATGACTCTGTGTACAGTAATCAGATAAACTTTTCGACTTACTAATAGATAATAAACAGCATAAGAAAAGCGCATGGAGTACATACTTGCCCATTGGTTGCATCTCGGATATGTTGAAGCAAAGAAGAACCACTCGACTTGATTCGACGTTCCTGACGATAACTATATAAAGAGTTATTAATCATAGAAAAAGTTCAGTTCTCATGAGTATTTATAGGAAAAACAAGAAAAAAGTCCTGCAACACGTATCAAATGATAAAAAAATGCAGAAAAAAAAGACTAATTACACAAATTGTATGTAAAACTATTAGGTAAATTAGATTGTCAGCTTGTACTAAACAGATGATATTTCATTCATATATTTAACTTATCATATCTCGATAGGTTGGACATATACATTTTAAATTGTTCCTATTTCGTGTTGTTATCGATAAACAAAGCTCATTTATCAATAGTATCTGACTAATGACAAATGCAAACTGTCAAATATCTCGTTTGTATTCAAGTTACTCCCTATTCGAAAGCAAGCAAATGAATCGCTTTTTTTATTCAAAGAATCTATTCGGACTTCGATCAATTCAAATTCGAGCACAATGAAATACGCTTAGAAACATGTTCTCCGTATGGAGATGACTTATCGAGTGAACAAATGTATGCTGAATGCCTCGAATAGGTGACCGTACACCTTACCAGCTTGAACTCCTCAGTTCCGTCTGCAGTGTATAAGGTGAAATTGATCTCTTCCATGTATAACACATTTTTAACTTGGATGTCGAGTGCATTCCGGTAGATACCGTCGATCAATTTATTACTCAATACATTTTCTTTGCTCCGTACACGTGACAAACGTTCTTGAAATTGTAAGACCATGGATGAGTTTTGCATGCAATACATTCGACTATTATCTTCGATTGTTTTATTCACAGGTGTGTTCATTACACAGATTTCATGTAGACATTCATGGGAGTCACTCTGCAGTTAGCCATTGGGGAGCGTCTAGCATTGAATATCGATGATACAAAAGAATCTGTTCTTTTTTATTTGTATGTCGCACACAGGCAAAAGAAATCGTTTTTTTTACAATGAAGACAGAAGAAAAGCAAAAATATATGTGTATGTATAATGAGTGAAAGAAAGATAGAGAAGAAGATGGGATCAACCATTCCATTGCTATACTTCCCTAGAAAAGATATAAGAGAAATAAATTCATGGATTTGAATCGAAGGAAAAAACTTACGTAGCATCGAGTGTTGTATTTAGTAACAGATGACTTCGAATATCAATTAATCGTCGCGATGTTAGAGAATCTCTACGGTAGGCGAGAAGATTGGGTGACGGTGCACTGTCATCTAATGATGGGATATTCGTTTTCGCGGAAGGATTTGTTGATGATGACGATGATATTCTAATAATATCTGACTGTTGACTGTTAGAATTTTCAATATGAGTATCATTATGAAGTGTAATTTCATTTTGATCGCCCAATAGAAGATCGTCTGTACGTATCAATTCATTAGAACAAACAAACGTATTCACCGGTAGTCGAACAGTCGTTGATCGGTTATTATCATAATCACTCTCATTACCACTAGCAATAAGAGATGGACTATCGTCAGATGAATGCTTTGTTCGCAGAGATATTTGTTCATCCAGAGATCTTGGTGAATCATACACGTTGAGATGAATGGAAGAACCAACGTCATTCTCATCAAATATTCGATGACGACGATGACCTTGCTGCTGCTGTTGCTGTTGCTGTTGTTGACATGAAGGTCGATGAGGTTGAGTGCGTTTTTTAACACTTGCATATGGAGTACGACGAAGAGAAGATTCCGGTGATGGTGAGGATGTTTGACCTGTCAAAGATGATGGAGTGTCTAGAGAAAACAAAATGTGAAGAATAATTCAATGGAGTTTTCGTATCTACCTGCTATTATTTGATTGTTCGATGTAAGTGTACTCGTACTTGATGAGGATGATAGTTGTGTGTTTAATTGTTGATTGTTTTTTGCTTCTAAATCATTTTTCGTACAATCATCCCGTCCTTGATAGGAAACGCTTTGTCGAGGTTGAGCGTCTATTGCTATAACAGTTGTTATTGAGCTTTTCCCATCCAATTCTTCGTTTTTTATCGATGGAACAATTGAGGGTACGGACGATGACGTCGTTGTCGTTACTGATGAATCTTCATCTGCGCTGAATAAAAATGATCCTGTGGAACTAACACCACTTGAACTATGTACACTACGGAAGGAATTCGTAATCAAAGATGAATCATTCTTTTCACTTGACTGTTCATTATTCCATGACATCCGTTTGAGAATCGTGATTGATGATGAGGAGATTTGTTTCGTTGGAGTGGCTGCTGAATTTGTGTCATGTGTACTTGTGCCATCCGCTGTGAAGTACCGACCGAAATTCTTTCGGTCTGTACGGGAATTTCGTCGTGTCTGTTCGACTATTTTAAACACATCCGATTCAACTTTCGATGAACGTCGAGAAGCGTCATCAGTGCCGGGATTTGGACTTTCCGTATTCGATACAGGTATATCAATAGATGGTGAGGAAGGCGTCGATGGACATTCTGGAGCTGTATTGGTTGACACAGATGAACTCGTCGTTGCATGGAGAGTTTGAAACTTGAGTTTAGATTCTTCCATTAGCGATAGAAAATTCGCTTTCGTTGTTCGAATATTCTCTATCCATTGCTTGCTCAAATTCGTTTGAAACAAATAACCACTTTCGATAAGATTATACTCCGAAAAGATCAATGCAACAAATGATGCCTAGAATACAAGCAAAAGACGTTCGTTTAAAATAAAGAAAACGAATTTGTTCTTTTTGCTGTTGAACGTACCGTGTTTGGTTCTGTATTATTACTATTGCCACCACGACGATCATATTCACGAACGTCGATACGGTCAATGCGTATCGGTGGTTTGAGAATTTTATTTACTATATTTGATGATAGACGATTGGATTGTCCATCGCTGTGAGAAGATGTCAAGGGCGAATTTGTTGAACCACTTCGTTTGCCACCTTTGGTGATAAGAAACATGTCGGAAAAGAGATAACAATAAACATCTTGACTATTCTTAGCATCTTTCATTTTCATGGGTCCTTGTTGAATAATCTGACGGCGATACCCACGAACATGTAATGGCATATCTTGTTGAAGATCCAAGCGATTCGATAATGCATCACGGTTATACTCTTGAAGGATCTGAAAGAGTTTTCAGAGACAAACAACTTAGATCGAACCGAAACATCAAGTTGAATAAATACCGAAGAGAGTTCAGGTGGTGCTGAAACATATTCATATGGGCCGATACGATCATTTATCTGACGAATACGTTCTTCTTGCTCTTGATTATGTAGCTTCGAATTCACTCGATTGACAAACGTTGCCACTTTTTGAATCTAATATAACAATGCCGATGAAATTCACATATCGAAGTTTAATGTCGAACTACTTTTTAGTAGCAAACAGAATAGCTTAGACTGTTGAGATAGCGTAGCTAATTCTTCTCTCTGTACGACACAATTAGAAAGAGAAGTATTCAAGGTTTTATGTAAGCGAAGACGCGTCTTTTCCATTTTGTTACTTGCTGAGTTAGTCTACGCTCCACAATAATGGCATTTGGGAATCTATCCAATGCCAATAATAGACAAAATATTTTGCTAGATGACGGGGAGATAAACAGTTGCTCGAGATGTGATAGTATTTCTTCTCAAAAACGGCATCGTTATTGTAAATCTGATAAAACTGACAAAATAGCGCGACATGTCTACATATAGAAATAATGTAGAGAAATTTTTGTCGGTTTCTAGATTAGATCAACAACTACGGTGAAGATTGTCACGTTACTCTTTCGAAATTATTACGAGAGGATCTGATTGACATACCATTTCATGTAGATCGTGTCTTTGCTGCGTATCGTTTGTTTTCTTTTGGATAGCTTCGAGTAGCAATTTATACCGAGTTAAGCGTTGAAGAGGTTTGATGGTCAAATCCGAAAATGATAAACGATTCGTATAATTGCCTTCGATCCACTAGAACCAGGCTCAATCGTTAATTTGACCAAATAGCTTTACTTCACTTACCGAGATCAAATATTGAAACAATTCATCGCGCGAAAGCCTCTGTTTGAAATACTCGGCACTTGTTTTCTGATCAAGAACGTAGTGTAGATACGATTTGAAATAGACGTCAAACTGAAAGAAAAAAACATATCGAAATATAATCGAGACAATCAGCAATGATGTTTACATTGACAAATCCGTTTTTTAAGTCAGATGGATTCATTGGTAGACCATTCTGTTTAAGTTTGACTTTAATCGGTAGTAGAATTTCTTTCCAAAACAGTAAATTTCCATGCAGAACTTCTTGAATATTGGAAAATAACTTCTCCATATCAATATCGTTGAAGATTCCTTCACGCTGTGATGATTTCAATATGCTAACACTGGTCATCAGTATATCCGTCATAGTAAGAATCTGACGTATGTAAGAAACTTCGGTTGTAAGTAATTCATAGATCGCTTCTTGTTGTAGTTTGATGTTTTCAGACATTGACTAAAAGAAATGAAGTTTTCTCCGAGTGTCCTTAACCTCTCAGTATCCTAATCCTTCATGGTAAAACTATCCGGAAAGAAGAGAAATCAGTCTTGACTTGATTGTGCCAAGGAAAATAAAGATTATGTAATTTAGACAAACTTTATCCTTTGAATCTTGCACTCGCCTACGAGAGATAAGAGGAAACGTGGCTTTTCTTTACCGATCGTGCTTGTTCGGTCAAAAATGGTTGCCATTCTTTTTCAATGACCAGATCACATTCATCAATCGAACATTGAAGTTGAGCTAATTTCGGCAGCCCATGCGTCAACCATTCTTCACATTTTCGACGAACAAACGAGAGATTACTTTCGCTACGTTCTGATAACTCAGATGTATCCTAGGAAGAAAAAGCGTGATTGAATTGTGCATGAAAAGAGGTCGAACTCACTCGTGTGAATATACTTCCAGCGAATATACTTGATCGATTGGTTTTATTGATTCGAGTGGACGATTTTGCATCTTGATTCTCGTCATTGTCGAGCATCATACAATGCGTTGAGAGACGTTTCGATGTTGCTTTGGAATTCTTAAAAAGAAATGAAAAGGTCGGTTCATGTCATGCGCTGACAAGAGTTGTTTTAGTTGCGATACTGGAAATCGAGAAATAACAATAATAGGATAAAGAAGGCAATGTTGTTCGATGCTTCCTAACTACCGCAAATGAAGCTAATCTTCGAAACTTGAGATATATGAAAATAAAACAGACAAGAACTCTAAATATATTTGTTGACAGTAAGCAAGACGATTTTCCTCTCTCTGCTTAACGTCGATTATCGAAAGTATCCATTAAGATGAAAACCGAGACGAGACATCGCTTTATTGCGTCTTTTTTCCCTTCGTGTCTATACGCCATGATGAGAAGGTCACATTTTTTCTCACTATTATCACTGAGAAAAGAATACAACAAACTAATAATATCATATCAATCATTTAAGATACATTTGATTCTTTTCCTTGATGCCAACGATGATTAACAGGTGAATAACATCTTCCTTGTTAGATTATTAACGACTGTCAAGTGTTTATCTGTTGTTTACTACAGACAAATTTACTCCAATCACTTACCGAGGGTAATACCGCTGAACCCGTTGAATTCCGCTTCTCTTTTCGTTCCTTTCCCGCTGATGTCTTCGCCAAAGCCGGATTGATTGTTTCTAAACGAGCAAAAAAGAAATTAATCAGAAATCTTCTTTTCTTGTGCGGAAAAAGAACTTAAATGACCATTCTCAATCGATTCATGTGCCGAAGAAAGGTATGTCATATCATGGTAACTGATGCTTTTTTGTTTAACAAAATAATGTCTATCAATCTGTCCGCGAACAGGCGAATCTTCTTCAGTCAATGCACAATTCCAAACGAATTTCGAGTTCGATGAATGCGAATCCGAATACGATTTCCGTTTCGATTTCCACGCATCAGATAATTGTCGACAAATCGATACACGTCGGCACAGCTCTCCTTCAGTCATTTTTCATACGCAGAATAAGCTGTAAGATTTCTTTGTACAATGAATGAAAGAAGTAATAAACGCTAATCGAAGGAGAGAGAATTATGTAATAAGGCGTATATAGGACAATAACAACAAAAAACTGATAAGTAAGTTTTTTTTGCTTCTCTCGCGTGCCTTAAATAGACTTTTCTATGCATGGTTGGCAGGAAAAAACGAGCAAGTTCTAATCGATGGATCTAATCACATGATAAATCGATTTTTTTCGAACTCGCTTCTTTTTTAACTTGTCAACTAACTTCAACTTCGGACAGGAACAGCAGTGATGAAATATCAAGATTAGCCGTTCTATTACATCATTGTATACATTTACAGACATTTCAAGAATGTATGCCAAGTGAGTTTTTTATGTGTGCGTGTATGAAGGGAACGAGAGAGAGAGAGAGAGAGAGAAGAAAAGGTTTTATCGTTAATTAGAACAGAAAGACGATATGACATAATCAATCGAATGGCTTCAATGTTTTAGATTTCTTTTCTATACCTGTTACGACAAGATCATTTAAAAGAAGATGTTTAACTGGTTGATCCAAGGACAATGGTAATGTAGGAGCACTTCGTAAACAAATGTAATATGTATCGATGGAAAGATTATGCTTTTCGAAGAGTTTTATCAACATTTCTCTAGAACAAACAAGAAAATCGCAAACCAATCGAGACAGTCGACCCTCTTACCTCAATGTTGTGTTTTCAGATGTAGTGGAATATTTGAGTTTTTCTTTGAAGTTTTGCCCATTGATATCGTTGAAATAAATATACGTATTATCCTAGAATAGATATAAAAGCAATTATTTTCAAGGCGAAACCGTTTCTCACATATCGATTATATTCAATTTGCATGATTACTTGTCTCCACATTAATTCAAATCCTCCTTTCTCTCAATCAATTTTTTTCTGTCTACCCAAACATACATTTCTAATCTGTCCTTCATAATAAGCACTCATTTACAAATAAATAAACTCTCCGAATAAACGCAAATCGAATCGAAGGTTTCATATATTTACAAAGAACTTTTCTTCAACAATAAACATACCACTGATGGCAAATTTTCTTCAGATAAAGCATGTTTTCGTGGATCAAATGTTGATTCATTAACTGTTGCTATTGCACTATTTCTTCGACTTGTATTAATTGATGTTGCTAGATTAAGAACTGACATACTGAATTGTTTACCAGACATATTCGTCTATTTAAACAAAAAAAAAGAGAAGTTTTTGTCGAGGTGAAGAAGAACCATTGAATATTTACTTCAGGTGAATCCAAAGCTAGATTGGATCGTCGTGTACGAAAGACATTGGTTAATAAACTACGAGTTTTTTCTCTAAAGAACAAAATGAATCAGAATGAGAATGTTTCTCTGTTTTTTTCTTTTAAATAAGAAAAACCTTCGCTTGTGAACATCTGTTCTTGACATGGATATTTTCAAGTTAATGTGAAAGATTGACAATCATTCCCGAACTTTTCTTTTTGTTTCTCTCCGATTCGCTGTGCTTTGTTTCTTCGTTTCTCACCATGCGTAATCATCTGATGTGAGGTGTGAACAATCGTTATACAAATAGTGAAGCTTATTTACTTAGTGTCGATGCGGACAACGAAAGAAAAGGAATGACAAGCAAGATTAATTAGAATATGAATTCCTTTTATATCCGCTATCACATATTCATATCGATGTCAACAGGTAAATAATGACACTTTGCAATTGACAATAGGAAGAAAAAGAAATGATATTTCATGATTAGATAATCTGAGAGAAAGAGCGAACGCTGTGTTTCAAGAAGATAAATACTGATTAATATACCAAAAAGTCGATTCGTTGATGACTCGAAATAACAAAAACAGTTGCTATTTACTAATGACACATCGCTAATATTTTCAAAGGCGTCATAACTTACTCGGGAGGATGTAGAAATTGTTGATGTATAGTGTTATTTTCTAATGTGAATTCGACGTTGCTTGTTGTCGTTGAATCATGGGGTTCGTCTAAAAGAGTAGAGATTTTTCTTTGTAGAAAATAAACACGAAAACGAATTCGCGTCTTCGTTTTATATATTTACCTATCTCAGGGACAAGTTCATTATCATTTTCGTCTTTGATGCCGCCCTAAAACATAATCCAGAAGTAGAAACCTTCATTTCATGTCGAACTGTCTATATGCAAATGAAAATTCATTCCGACTCTTTCCTTCCTTCGATATTTTAGCCGAAAAAAGAACAGCAATCATTTTTTTGCTTTTTTTTTTAGGATTGTTTGTATTTCATCTCCTTCGATTCAATTAAAATAACACTAGCTTAGCTTTTTCTATTTATATATTCTCTCGAAATAAGGATTCGATTTTGATTCGATCAAATCGAGAATGTACAAAATAAATACTCCGAGAGATTTCTTTTATCTAATAATCATCTTGCGTGAGAGACAAGGTCAGTTCGATTGAATAGACAAACTATCGAGACATCATATGCTTAGTAAATTAGAGTTTTCAATTTAATCTAACGAATCATTGATGCACCTTTCATTCGACGCTGTTTGCTTTTCGTTTTCTTTCCGCTGTTTATACATGCATGCGTGTAGACAATCTTCTGATCGAATTAGAGCGTCCATACCAATGACGGACGTGCCAGATAATAGTCTGTATGGAAAATTAGTTCTCGTCACACAACAATGACATTTTGAAAGAAGAGAGAAAAAAAACAAATCAAACTATGAAAGAGAACGAAAGAAGAGAAGAGATAGGTGAAGTATTTTGGTCTACTTAGAAGAAATTTCATAGTAAGGTGTAATTAGCATACGTTGTAGTCTATTGATTCTTTCTTGAATGGTAAGTAATATGACACACACACATCCAACTTGCCATCGTCTCAATGACAGAAGAAAGCCGTAAATATATGTATGGTCAAGTTGACTGTCCCCTTTTATTATTAGTCGTTCTATTGACAAGGGAGAAAATCAAATATTGTCAATAAGCATATGACAGAAGAAGAAGAATGAATAATACTGGGCAATAATCATCATCAGCATTGATTCAATGATTGTTGGTTCATGCCATTGAGACATGAGAGAGAAAGAGAACGTAAAAAGGTCAGTAGCTAGCAATAATGTGATTCTCTCATGTGTACTTATAAATATGCATGTGTAATACAATGCAATGTCTGACATGATTGAAGTACAAATGGTGAAATATATATATATTCGTTCATTCTATCGATACTTTGACCATCATTTCTAACTATATTGAAGGTATATCATTAAACAGTGAAAATGTCATTGCCATTGTTGTTCTTAGTCTCGCAGACACCAGGCTCTCTATTATTAACAATAACAGAACGATACTGTCGGCGCTCATCATTATTGCTGTCTCGACAACCGTATCTACGTATGTGTGTATCAGGGCCAAACAATAATAAATTTTCTCGTTTTTTTTTACGGAGACCAACTGTATTAACACTTGACCTTCATTCTATGTACATATACGCATATGTGTGTGTGTATATGCATGTTGAAAGTACGCGTGCCGCTCGTCAACAAACAAATCTTCTGACTAATGATAGGCGCATCTTTAGCTGATTAACTTCCTTACCTTTTCAGCTTGTTGTGATGAGTCATGGTAATTGGTGCGTTGTCGTTTTAATGAATTATTCTCATGATTATCATCAGATCCTGTTAATGAACAAAATGAATGAGATATGTTCAGCGATGTTGTTTGATGATGTTGTTCGTGATCGATGTTATCATTGACAACATTCGAATTTAACGTGGTTACAGATGAGGACTCTAACAGATGATGAAATAATGATGGAAGACTTTGACGTCTTTTTATATGTAATTGTAATTGTTTTTGATCACGAAGTATTTTTGATGGTGATAATTGTCGTTGATCATCGTTCATCGTTAAACTTGGTCTCAAATATGTTTTCTTACATATGGAGCAACGAGTCGATGCGGGATCGGATGGTGTGTTTAGCTTCGAAGCGAAGACACCAAATATCGATGGACGTCGCTTGTTCTTCGGGTTTAGGTCAAGATTGGAAGAATGTTGACATGCGAGACAAATATGTTCATGATCTACTTTTGTCACGGAGAGTTTCGATGACGACGAATGATTCCCCGAGCGAAATGTGAATGAGTGAAAAAGACGTGAAAAAGTCTCCTTTGACAAGCTTGACTTTGGTGTAGCCGGCAGTTTCATCGTTTTTGACGATGACGAACTCGTGTGTTCATCATCGTCAGCGTCATCGTCGTCGTCATCATCATCATCATCGTCGTCATTATCATTATTGTCGTCATCGGCGATAACTACTGTCTCTGCTATATTTGGTTTTGAACCAAGCGAAAAGGAAAAACTTCGTTGTTGACCAAGAGGTACTCCAATATGATCAATGGAATCATGTTGTTTGAGTGATAATGTGCGACTAACTAATATACGTTTGGATTCGTTTTCTAGAACCTGATCAAATTCGTCGAGAATCGTTATATGACCATTATCGTCACCATCATCGTCATTATTGTTCACACAGATTTGAGGTATGGGTAATGTTGGTGGTTGCTGAGTTTTACCGCGAAATTTACGAGTCGGAGTAGCTGGTGACGACGTAGCGTCAATTAAAAGCTGAGAAGGCGATGTAGGAGCGTTTTGAGATTCCATTGAATGTTGTTTTTGATGTTGTAAATAACGACGAACCTTGTTTGAGCTCGTCATTATTTGATGACTGCTGTCGAACCTATAATGATGATGAAAGATTATCTTCTTTTTTTTTAATGCTAGTTATAGTAGACAAGAGAGTGTTCACTATCAGTGAAAGTAATAGAGAGGGATGGAGGGATGGAGGGAGGGAAGCAGGAGGGAGAGAAGAGCAGTCAAATTCGTTTCATGTGTTCTGTTCTTCTCCTTTTATTATAGGATGAAAGAGCAACGACCAAAATTGAATATCAAGAGCGTCATGGAGAAGAGACACGCTCGCATGAGAGAAAGAAGAAGAAGGGAAAAAATATCGAGTATAAAAGCAGAAGAAAGAGAGCTCATCGGACAAAAGGGAAAAGAGAGATGATAATAAAGTCAAAATTCCATTACATCAATTTTCGACGATGTTCATTGAATGCGTAAAACATCTTTCATCTTGTCTCTTGCGATTTCCTTTTATTTGTTCAATAAAAAACAAAAAAGTCGAGCTGAAAAAATACAAAAACATTTGCCGAAAAATGCCGAAAACACATGCACAGATTGAGATTAACTCAATTATCAGAATCGATTGGTTTAAGATGAAGAGCTCTAATTGTTTTCTAATCAATATCTTTCGTCTTCGCTTTAACAGAACTTAGTCGCTTGTGACAGTGAGTGTAATTATTCATGAGAAGTCGAAGAAAGAGAAAGGGAGAGAAGGTAAAAAACAATCGAAGCTGATAAAATGCTCTTTACCTTTCTTTTCCCTTCATTTATCGAAGACAGACCAAAAAAATGCAATCAAGAAAAGAAAAGACATCGATTATGCATGAGAAAAAATTTTTTTCACTATTTTCATCAATCTATTCTGATGTGACATATAACTCTTACTTTATGCGTTGATTACGATTGTCATTTTAGCCGATAGGCATTAAAGACATCACATCACGTCTGTTCTGTTAACCGATTTTCTTCGTCTTCTCTTTCTTTCCTTCGTGTCTGTTTGTCTCTTTCGAAGAGATCGTTTGTTTGATATGACAGACAATATACACAAGAAAGAACATCGAAGTTAATCATTTGTGTTTCTATTCCGTTGAAAATAACTTCAAACAAGGTAAATGTACTGGTTTCTTGTAAACATCACAGCATACACACGCACACAGGGACAGACAGACACTCTAATGATCATATCAGATGAATAAGAAAGGTTTCGGTTTTTCGTTCGTTTGTTTTTTCAAACAGCTGTTTTGATAAGACGACGGATTAGAAAAAAAGGACGAAGAAATACAATTTATTTTCTTCTCGAAATAATAACTCCAGCTTCGTCACTTCTTCTTCCTTCGAGGCTTTGACAACAACTGTGACACACCAGTGATATATGTCTATTTCTGTTGATTATCCTTCGGTTTCCTGTGTATCTATGTATATATTTGATATTCCAACTTAATCACAACAGTACAAAAAAAGTTCACTAGTCGAAATGAATTTGTTGATATTGAGATTTGATCAATGTCCGTGATCGATATAATCGACAATGTGGTAAAAGATAATGAGCAAGTAATTGTTTAAGTAACAATCGTCGTTTTACGCGTGTCATACGGAAACGTATTTCATCGGAGTTATTCCCATTCAAATCCTTTTGTTTACATATTCGAATCTAACGAAATAAACAGATGAAAAGAAGAAACTATTCGGTACAATCCGTTCTTACTGCTAATCTTTTCTTATCTTCATATCCACGCAAGTTCAGATTATCTAGAAAAAGAAAAACAGAAAACCAGCTGTTACTGAGCGAGACAAAACAGTAAATATGTTTACTAATTAAACTTTCCAATAACGCTAAATCCCAAATACATTCATAATAATCATCGATATCGTCGTTCATGTAATTTTCTTGTAAGGTTTTGAATATTGTATTATAATCAGGTGTCGAAAGCAATTGACACATACAAGCGACTTGGGTATGATAACCTAAAAGAATAGGATGGATATGTGGAACATTCATGAACAGCGTACGCGCCAAGTCAATCATATGGAAAGATCTGATTATTAATCTGGAGGTTAACTAATAGATCGAAATGAATGAGCCAGTTGTCTGGGTAGGTTATACTCAAGGAAAAATAGCAGATTCCATATGTCTTGAACCTTTTCTAATTAGCTTCTATTTCCATCTGGATTTACTCGAGAAAACTAATCAGAAAACTCTGCCTCGAACGGATGGATCGATGTCGAAAACGAACCTAATTGTAATGCTGCTTTGATCATGTTTCGTATCAGTGCATCATCTTGTTGAGTGATGGTTGGCGAAGTGAAAAGTCCACTTTCAATTCCTATAGAGCTTATGTAAGCATGCATGGCTTGGGTGTATTGTTGTAACGTAAGATGAAGGTCAGCTTGGGTACGAAGTAAAGACGATTTTGCCTGAATTGGTAGATATTCTCGCGTTTGAATATGTTGAGATAAAATTTGAATTAATTGTGCTAATATAGACGATCGAATTGAACGTTGTCGATAATCAATCGATGTTGGCCAGTAACGAGAATACTCGGAATAGATATCAACATG
The DNA here is from genome assembly GCA_905250025.1 of Adineta ricciae. Classification (NCBI taxonomy): domain Eukaryota; kingdom Metazoa; phylum Rotifera; class Eurotatoria; order Adinetida; family Adinetidae; genus Adineta; species Adineta ricciae. Next base: position 367,268 of record CAJNOJ010000024.1, read on the forward strand.
CGATTGATCGACGAGTACAAGAGAATAGAGACGTGAAAGGAGAGAGAATAGGATTTGTAATAGGATTGGATGGTTGAGGTTGAGTAAGAACTTTTGAAGTTCAACAACGGTGAGTTTCTCGTTGAGTGTACTCGATTGTTGATGGCGATTTCTTGATTGTCGACCGCCAGGCAGTTCTTGTAGTTTCTCTGATAAGATATCTGATATTCTTTCCCATAATTCTCGAGCAAGTTCAGGACGTATCTGTGGTTGATTTTCATTCGATAATAAACCTAAACAATTGACTATATCATTACCAGTCGATCACTGATCATCAAAATCTTACGTGCGAATAGATTGGCCATATCAAGGTACGGACGCATGCGACGTACGGTTGGATTCAATGATTGAAGAAACTGAATTTCATTGCGAGACAATGCGTACGCAAGAATAGCTGATACTAAATCAGTATCGATATCTAAATATAGATAGATGAAGATTTCCAAGTGCGTCAGTCAGACGGAATTAATCAAAATGCTAATGAGAGGAAATTCTTTTATCGTTTAGAGTGAACTCAGTTCCTTTGATCAGTTTGTTTTCAGTAAACAAGAACATGACTTTATTTTTAGATTTGCAATCGGAAGAGGAATATCTTTGAAGTTCATCAATTATTTACCTGTCTCAGAATGATTTTTCATGAGAAAATTTTGACATTCCATCCATAAACTATTTTCATTTTCGGGATACGTTTGTCTGGATATGACTTCGTAAAGGTTGAACAATAGGCGATCATGTTGCAAACATTTGATCACTTGTTCGATGCACAGATCTTGATGATGGAACGATTTCAGAAGATCAATTGCTTGAGTTAACGATCGGTAGCTTTGAGAATAGTTCTAAGAATAATGTCTTTGAAAGGAATCGAGGTTCAGTTTTGAAGATACCTACTTTGTACGATTGTGCACGTTTGGCTTTATTATAGATAATACGAATGACATGTCCAAGTAAATGATTGCTATTCATAAGCATGTTTATTGCTTGATCAGTGAATGTTTGTTTAAATAACTAGTGAAGAAAAGGGTTTACCGTTGGATGTAATTTGTTTTGCTATTTTACCGGTGGAAATAATTCTTCAAGTATGGGAATCGATTTGGCATTTTCTAAATCTGTGATCATTTGTGTGAGGACTTCGGGTTCTGTGGAGTGAATTAAACGTGTTTGACACTTGAATTGTATTGAGCCTATGTGGGAGATAGAGAGAGAGAGAGCAATAATTTCGAAAACCATTCGTTGTACGAGTTACTCACTATTGGGTCTGTCGAGTAAAGTCGATCGTGGCACTGATTCGAATGCTTTTGACCGAGAGATAGGAGCAGAGAATGCTGAACCAACTAGATGTGTTAAATTATTCGAACGTAGTTGATCTTGCAAAGTCTTTGGTAGTTTGTGAAAATGAATTCTAGAGTAAAGTGGTATTTGTCTTAGTAATTTACGTTATAAGCTCGTGCATACTTTAGGAAACTGTTCAGCAATGACTGTTGTTTGAGTGGCACTTGTTTTAAACGTTGAAGTGCCTTAAAATAGACAATGACCAAAATGCTACTCTTTGAAATAATCTGCTACTTTGTCCAGATAATCGAAAGCATATTGAGTATTAGAAACATGTTTTCCATCGAGTAAAGATCGAACTAGATTGAATGAACATACTACTCTATATTGCTGGGATCCACTAAACGATAAAAAGGAAATAATCAGCTAGATAGAGAGAATTGTTCAGCAAATCGAATCTGTCGCGATTATCAACATAGAAATAATGCTCATTTGGACACTAGTCTATTAAAAATGAAGAAACGAATTCTTACATTTCTAATCGATCCTCTAATCGATGTCGTGCTGCCATGGTCATCTCCTTCGTTTCATTATCATCTCCTAACATTGATATATAATCCTAAATGCAAAATTCCAATATAACAACTACAAACGATCATAGTTTGATTTACATCGATCGAGGTGCGTGGCGATGGTATTCCGATTAGAAATCGCTCTTTTGATTTATGTGAAAGATTTGACTCCATAGATGGATTGATCGAATTTAACGATGTTAAATATCCATCTAATGACGAGAAATAAGTCGTTGGTTGTAGCTGACTGCGCACGTCAGCGACGCGCCGAAACATGGTGTGAGCGTTCAAATAATTTTGTTCATAGAAATAGATCGTTCCGAGATCATATGCAATCTAATGGAGAACAATGTTCCTAATGAATATCGAAATCAACAGACAAAAGTTGAATTCTTACACGTGCCACACATTCGACCAGCGGATAAACTTGAGTACGAGACCAATCGCATGGTACTGTACCATTCTCAATATCGACTAAGTCAAAACACGCGTCTACAGGTATGCGCACGACCGATTTCCATTCTAGTAGAGCTTCTAACGCTTGAATACTCTCTCTCACCTTTACGCGTGCCATTTCTATAACATTTTCATTCGGTCCGCGCATATGCTGTAAAGGATTTACGTATCCAGCTCTACAAAGATAAGTTTCATCAATATTTCGACGAAGAATCAATCATACACATTCACTTGAAAGATCTTCACCGGTTTCGTTGGGAATGATGATTGCACACATGTACGTACGGTCCTGCATAATAAGAGAAGGAAAATTTATGGAAAAGTGCTAAATCAATCATATACATACCATCGATGTAGCAATTGTACTGCAAACAATGCCGGCTCGTCAAGTTTGTTCAATTGCTGTAATTGTTCGCGATCTTTATAATTCTTATCACTCTGAGTAGTTAATCGAACGAAACAATGTATGAGATCTGATGCAACTGCTACCGGAATACTAGAGTCAAAATACGGTAGTAGATTATCAATGTGTTCATCTGTTTTCTTACCGCTTTTCGATTACGGTCAAATCCCAGTTGAGTTTGGCCGCAATTTTCATTGCCAAATGTCTTAACGCTCGAATTCGATTGTCTTTCAACTCAATATCATCTAAATGAATTCTGTAAAACAGCGAATACTCTCGATTAAGTTAAAATCTCCTACTTGGATTCTCGGTCGCTGTTTTAAGTTTGGTCTTTTGTTCAATTAAATTTGCACTGATCAAAAACTGAATAATCAAGTCAGTGCCAGTGACCTCTTCAAAATAGAACAAAAGAAAAAACAGGTATTATCTTCATTGAGACATTTCAAATGAAAAAAGCTTTACCAAGATTGTCTTCTGTGATGAATGTATCTAGCAACGTTGGGTTGAGTAAAAATTCAAACCAACTGGCTGTTTGAGACTGTCCAGATATAAATTCGCTCATAATAATCTTATCTACAACATTCATATCTTTATTAAAGTAATAGCACAAGAATAGAAATTAAAAAAAGTAGAGCTCTTTTTTTGTTTTTCAATATCCTTTTCAAGAGAAAACTGCAATAGAGAGAGAGAAAGAAAGGAAAGGGCAGCTTAGCTGCTTACAAAATAACCATAACAAGTGATAATAACAAGAAAAAACACATCTATTTGTTTTTGGAATTGATTCAATTATTGGACGATATTGCTTCAGGGAAGTGTTCATGATATCGTTCGAGGCGCAGATATTTAGCAATGATTTCTCGACCTAGAATCAGAACAAAATGTATTGGAGTTGACAGATTGAGAGAATCTTACCGTGATATTTCCAATTGTTCAGTAAATGAAAACCTTTCGAAGCGGCTTCTTTCGATGAAAACTTCAGATAAACATAGACTGAATAGATGCCGATATGTTCGATTCGGTGAACCGTTGCACAACGATTACGTATACTATCAATAACGAGATCGATTTCATCATCGTCAACCATCCTAAAACAACGAACGACTGATTTACTGTCTTTTCAGATTTTTTTACTCTTACGTGTCTGAATCGAAGAAGTTTCGTAATTTGAGACATTGTGTCAGGCCAACATCGGGTGGCATATACACATAGCTATCTTCGTTTGTGCCATGTGGTGATTCCTAGAACAAGTCGATGAGACACCATTCGATGAGAGAAATGAACAATTTACCGGTCGTTTTTTTCTGGGTGACGACGGACTTGATGATGAACGTGGTTGTATCCATCTCCATACATCATGCTCTTCACCATGAATCAATTGGGATTCAGCGCGAACACGTGATTCACGTTCGCTGATTTGTTTCTTCGCTCGCTCCCAAAGTTCCTTCAGTTTTTGTCTAGAAAAATCAAAAGAAAATCTAAGCAGAGAAATAATTGCAAAACTACCAACCGTTCGTGTGTCGGAATAAGCATGTCACGAATATGATTGATGGCAACCCATGGATCAGTTTCAGGATTACGTAAATGTTCATCGTATTGTTCTTCTAAGAGATCGATAATCTTTTGAGTCAGGTCTTTGTAAGTTTTTTCGCGTTCTTCGAATTGGTTATGACGTCGTTTCCAAAGCCAGCCTAAAGCCAAGAAGCCACTTGTACCTAAAACCGATACGATGGTGAATGTATCGAACAGATAATCCTTCTCACCTAATGAGAGCCATGCTAAATTTCGCATGATGGATTGTGCACTTTTTTGCAAACGACACGTTAGGGAATATTTGCCTTCTTCTGAACTCAATTTCGCCGCGTTGTTATAATCACCTGTTGGTGCGTTATCAGAAGACCATATTCTAAATGTATGAAAATCAAACATTCGTTGGACTACTACGAGTAAGAAACGTACGAGAGCTCATGATCACCCTCACGACCAAGTATATAAGCTACTAGTGTCTTCCATCGTTCTTCAGGACCGTTTTCAAATTTAAATCCCTAAAAGTAGAGTAAATCATGCAACTCAGCAAAGAATCACGATCTTTATGTTTACTTTTTTATCAAGATACTGATTGATTTCTCTTTCGGGAACGTATCGTTCACTTTTTTTGCGCATACCACACTCGACTTCTCCTAAAACAGACGGTATGGAAAATATTTTCTTGTTCATCAAGTCAAATTACCAGTTCGTATTTCCAGATATTGTTTGACAGCATCGTATACCGGTATCATTTCGTCGCACTGTGTCTACAAGACCACCATAATGATGATATAAGTAAATAGTAAAAAAACAACAACTAACTTACCGCATTCTGCGGAGTGCAAGTAATACCTTTGAAAAAAAGAGAAAAGAAGTTCAAATCGAGTTTTTTATGCAAAGAAACTCTACCTCGTGAATGTGGAATTATCTCATGTGCTTTCTTTTTTAAAACAATTAAACCACCGCCGAGAAGTATGCCGATGAAAGCCATTTTAAGCACATTTAATATTACGTCTCTATTCACTTTCCAAAACGACTGAATTCGCTTTCCTGTGCGATTAAACCATGATGGTTCTTTGGGCTTGGCTAGTTCAGATCTTGGCGGTTGTCGTGAACGAATTGAAGTTGAGGTTGCGGTTGGACGAAGAGGTGTCGTGATTGGTGATGGTTCATAATTAGACGAAGAGATATTTGCGTGAGCAGCACGCGTTCGATCACGTGCAGAATTGATCAATTGTTGAATTTCACGCCGATGACGGGCAACTGAATAAAAAGCCAATCATTTCATTAGAAAATATCAAAACTACGACTTACTAGATTCTTCAACATCTGAAGTTGCTCTGGGTGATGTGTGAGTATCTCTTCCAACGGCAATCGATCGTGTTGTTGGCTTAGCTCCTCTCGATGGAGAACGTGATGGTGAAGTATCTGTTTCCGAATCGCTCAACTCAATCAAACGACGCCCAGGACGTGAACGCGCCGCTGCACGTGATGGTGACGTAGTGGAACGTGTACGTGTTGTTAATGTTCGAGGAGGTGAACGCGAGCGCGTTTGAAGAGCTTCAAGACGAGCGCGTAGTTGTTCACGGTTTCGTTGTGTTATGGGAGGAACTGTTTCACCTAATTGTATCAGCTCCTGACGCAACTGTTGATCAGTAAGAGGCATTCTATTCCTTAGATCTGTTTGAAAGAAATGAATGTTCTGAAGTATCAAACAAGAGATGAGGTTCAATACAAAATCATTATTGCGAAACAAAGAGTGAATAATAACGTTGATATTTTGAAATGAACGAACAAAGAACCAATCGGTATTCGTTATAATAATAACTAATCAGAAGATGACGCCCGAAGTGACATCTAACTCGCTAATCTTCTTATTACTTCATAATAATTTTTCTTTAATTTCTTTAAGTATGTCATAGCCCATCCGTTGAATTTAGTCACGGGTTCTTTTACACGTCGTCAAGAATTCATTTGATTCTCTGTGTACGAGAACTTCATTTTAATGAAATGTCTCTATTTAACATTGTACATCGTGATTTCGGCGAAAGTTTGCATATATGTCGTTCAATGAATATGCAAACACATAAGATGTATTCTCGCTGCCATGATACTTGTTTGTCTTATGATCAGACATGTATATACATTTTGAAAATGAAAAAAAGTCATTGTCTTAAATAAACAAACCGAGAGTTGAAGGGAAGGCAAGAGAGAGAGACAGAGACTGAGAAAGAATAAGAGAAGTCGTCGAACGTCAAACAAACTCATTTGCTTGTAACAATATTTGATATCTTGCTGTATTTATTCTCAATCTCTACTAGAATACAGATGAAAATCATAGTAGAGAGAGAAGTTTACTAATCGCATATACGGTACAACCGATCACCTGTTTCAAAATGCTAGAAGAAAGGAAGTACGATTCTTTTATTCTTTCTCTCTGTGCCTTTTCACTTGCCTTGTGTCAAACACACCCTGTTTTAATAGAATTTCAAAAAGCATCCTACATTGAAGTAAAAGAGAGAGAGAGAGAGCGCAAGACAGCGCTACGCACACACTCTCTTGGCGAACTTTTCACAATTCTCTCTCTCTCTCTCATTTTTCTCTCTGCTATACTTCTTCTGCAACAATCATTCTCTCTTTCATTCGACACAACAGTCTTCCACTTGTCTTTACAGAGTACACATCTGAAAAAACCAGTTCGATGTGGATTCATTCTAAACTCGTAAGTTGAGGTAATTCTAATAGAACTTCATCCTTTTAAGTTCACTATTCATTCAAGTCGGTACCAGGAACAGACAGACGTATATCATTGTCACTAACCGTTCGTAGAACTCTACACTCACTTGAATTACCTTACGGTACTATATGTCTGAATGTCAATTTCCTTTATTTTGAGATAGGTATATGACAACGTTTCTCTTCATATCTGAGCAATTTGACGTGATAGCGGAAATACATTCGTTTTTCTTTGTCGCATCTTTTCTTTTTTTCAATCTATCTTACACATTACTTTTTGCCTCGCTGTACGTCTGTCATTTCAAATCATCAGCCGAAACGCGCGATGACGTGCATGTGTATATTCCTCCAAGTTAGTTGTTACGAATGAATAAGAAGTGAGCGAGAAAGTGACGGACATAGACAGGACAAAAGAAGTTATTACAGTGGAAATGAAAAGAAATATTTCAATCAGTGCTAGAGAGATATGAGGGTCAATTTAGACACCATACACATCCATCCATTCACCTACCAATCTGCTCTCATCTCCATGTTATTCACTTCAGTTGCATTTAATCACTTTACTTTGTCGTCACACTTGAAAGAAAAGAGCTTTTATGTTATACTTTTAGGGAATGAAAAAAAGTATTTTTACAGAGTGTGAGATGAGAGAATCATACCTTAAGGAAAAAAAAAAGGTTGAATCAAATAGAATGGATTCATCAAGCGAAACATTGTTCAAAAATGTATGATCACTCATTGAAGAAAAGCGAATGGAAAGTACTCCTCAGATGTTAGTTGATTCTTTCATTCTTGGACATGTAGCGTCAATTTATTCGAGTTAGGCCAAAAATCATCGATTCCATTGTCCTATTTTTAGAATTTCTACCACAAACGTGCTCTTTCTTTTTGTTTAAATCAACACCACGCTTTCTACCTTCATCTTTTTTCTCATCGCATGCATAGATTTAAGTATACATTTATGTAGCTAACAATCATTCGAAGGCAAATACACACCGTTCATTATTGAGATGTATCTTTACTGAGCGGTTGATTTCTACGATTCCGCTTAGTATCGTTGCATCTTCAACAATCGGATTCGGTATAGCGAAAACAATGAAATCCACCATGATTTGTTCATATTTGATTTTTTACATAGATTTTTCGTTATTTTTTTGTTGTTGTTGATGTGCAAATAAATAACAACGACGAATAAAAAGGCTTCTCTATTGTCATAGTCAAGTACCATCGAACAGACATATGACACTGAAAAATAGTTTTAATTTCGAGCTCTGGAAATCTTCAAAAGTTTCTTATCAATGAGGAAAAAGCATCAGCAAGATCAATTCCTAATTAGCATTCATTACACTACATAATCAAAAGTTATTTATTTAGGTGTCTGATCAGATCAGGTGGAAGATGAAAAAAGTTTCCGCTATTCTTCTTTTTCTTCTTCTTCTTTAAAATAAAAATATTGAATAAGATAGTTTTTAAAAGCCCAATGGATGCACTGGTATCGTTGCTTCTTTGTCGACTATTTCTTTGGCTAATTCGCTCATTAATCTCGATCGTTGAAGGAAGGCCGAACTTTGAATGAGATTAATATTATTATTGATTCGATCGTAAGCTTCTTCGCACCAAATTCGAACTAGATTCGATTCATGTACAGCAGAAGGCACTTGGTTGCGAAATGATTGTGAGCAACGTGATAAACTTGCTGCCATAGCATACAAGTCGATAGTAATATCTCCGATACGATAGACAATGAACTGTTCATCACGAATTGTTTTGCCGTGTTTAAGAAGAACTTGTTCGATCATCGCACCAAAACGATCAACCGATTTCGATAAGAGTAAACCCGATGATTGCAGTGATGAATGAACATGTTCATTAATATTTGGACCTGCCGACATTCCTATACCGCGTCGTAAACGTTTCGAACTTTCACCCATAATGACATTGAAATTGAAGTTTTTTACTGCTTTTTGTAATTCACGAAGGTGTAAACCAACATATTGTAAACCAGTGAGTGCAACGAATAAACGAAGAATATCATTTGCACCTTCGAAGATACGGAAGATGCGTAAATCTCGCATGACACGCTCAAGTCCAGTAGCTTTCATAAAGCCCATACCACCATGAATTTGAATAGCTTCATCGAGCACAAACCATGCTGATTCAGATGCGAAAATTTTTCCAATAGCTGCTTCGCCTATGAGTTGAATTTAGTCATACAAACTGGAGTACATAGAGAGACTTATTCTTACACTGATATTCAGGAATTCCTCGGTCCATGTTTTGTGCTAAGAGAAATGCCAAACTTTCAGTAACATATTGTCGCATTGCCATACGAACAAGTTTCTCTTGGACATTGCCGTAAGTATCGATAGTGCGACCGAATTGACGACGATTTTTAGCGAAGTCCTACAAGATCATTTCAAAATGAGAATAAGTTCTTATTTTCATCGGAAAACCACAACTTACAATTGATTTACGTATCGCCATTTTCATGGTTCCAGATAAACCAGCAACCATGCCAAATCGACCATTATTTAAAATATTCATGGCTACCTTTACTCAACGAAGTATGCAAATGATATCGATCAGTTTCTCTAACGAAAACTCACTTTAAATCCATTACCGACACCACCGAGTACATTTTCCACGGGAACTTTACAATCTTCGAAATACACTTCCGCTGTATTCGATGCTTTAATACCCATCTTTTTCTCGGGTGGGCCATGTGTAAGTCCACCGAATTTTCTTTCGACGATAAACGCGGTCATTTTATTGCGTGCTTGACCTGTTTTCTCATCGATGCTGGGTGTTTGGGCAAAGACCGTGAATACTTCGGCGAGACCACCATTCGATATCCAGATCTTTGAACCGTTCAAAATATAATGTTTACCGTCAGGTGATAGTTCAGCTTTTGTTTTAATTGAAGCTGCGTCACTGCCAGCTGAAATAAGTGCGAACAACTCTCAATGAATAATTTCTCCTAGCAGATAGATCATACCCGATGGTTCAGTGAGAGCGAAGGCAGCAAGCTGTTCTCCCGATGCTAATTTCGGTAGATATTTCTGCTTCTGTTCGTCGGTGCCGAAGAGAAGAATACCTTTGAAACCAATCGACTGATGTGCACCGGTGCAAATTGAAATTGCTAAATCATGAGCGCTAACTACTTCGAAGAGACGAGCTGCTTGTGTATTTGTTAAACCAAGTCCACCGAATTCCACGGGTACTTGAATACCGAATGCGCCTTGCTCCTTTAAACCGTTCATAACATCTTCTGAAATCTGAAGATAAAATGAAAATGATCAATTATTGGATGCGAAGACAAACGGCGAAGACATACTTGTTCTTGTTGATCGTTTTTAGCTGGATCATTTTTTTCTTCGAAAAATTTCCAGATGGGATCAATGAGCATTTTCACATTGTCTCGTTGTTCTTCATTGAGCACATTTGGATATGGGAAAACTTCGTTGGGATGAAATTGACCACGGAATAGATTCAGTACGAACGAGTTCGACGTTCTTGGTTGTTTATCGACTTTTTCATCTTTACTTGATGCTGGTGAAAGTCGTTCCTTCTTCGTCTGCTGATGTTCTTTGCTTTCCTTCGACTGCGGTCGTTGTTCCTTGATTAAGGATTCAGGTGTCACGGGAGCAGAAGCTAATGGCGCAGTCGCTGCAGTCCGATAAATGATCGAACGATTAAATGCATTAACGTAAGACGGAGCGCGTCGACAAGCAGTATTCACTAGTGTTGAGGTCATTATTATCTAGAAAATAACTTCTTATTTGTTGGCTTTTATCACACGGCAACATAACATTGTAGGAAAAAAAGGCAGCAAACAAATAACAAAACAAGTTATAGTTCTTTTTACGATGATACGTACAGAACGCAAAGAAGTACGTACGCATACGTCATCTCTTCATCGGTGAAATAGAACGGAGTTATAAAGTCCATTCGTACTGCTATGGACTTTAAATATTTTCATCTGTAGTTGATTGTTTCTCTTGTTTTTTTCTTCGTTTCTCTTCTTGTTCTTCCAATCGCTGATTTTTACGCTTATGATAGGAACTATCACCCGGATCACCTCGCGTCTTGAATAATTGTTTAAATATAACTTCCAATGAATTGATATTATTCATTAAATGAAATCCTTTAGTAGCTAATATCGCACTGATCGATGAGTCATTGTCTTGCACATATTCACTTTTATCACACGAGAGTACGGAAGGTATGTTCACTGTTAGCAAATTGTGACTATCGAAGAGAATGTATAAATCATTCGATGAAAAACAGTAATCAATAATAGTGCCATATGTAGAATTAAACGTCAGTTTACGCTGTTCATTACTTGTTTTTTCTAGATTCGTTAAAGTAGTCAGATAGATCGAATGTGCACGATCGGCATAGATTGAAAAAGCGAGAAAAACATCAGACGCAGATGCCACATCCATTTTCCAAATGGAATGATTGATCGACGAAGAACTTTGATAGTCAGATGACGACGACTGACCGTAGAAGATTTGCTTTGCTGAGGATGTCAATGTTTGTGAATCGAAGACATTTAATTGAATACAATCTGGCAAATGCCATAGACGAAGTGTACCTACAAGATACAAGAGTAATGAATAGGTTTTTCTAGGTGCACGATATACAAACCGTCGCCTGAGGCCGAAAGGATTCGATTTGAATCAATGAGTTTCACATGAGAAACAAATTCTGTATGTCCGAGACAATAGCCTTCGATATTATAAGCATTTGGATAATGACTCAGTCGAATCTTTTCATCTCGATCAGCAGTTAAGATATATTCTTGTTCATCATTCGTACGAACAAAAGCTACATCGAGTAACATGGATAGATGTCCCATCAGACAATTTTCTCCTGTTAGAGTCACATTGTTTGTGGTCGATAAGTCAGTTTGATAAACATCACCACTCTTATCAGCGATGAGTAGAAAATCATTAGTTAAATCTAATGCTGATGCACGTTTGATCACTGTGATGATTCGCTGCAATTGCCAATATGTTTTCTTGTCGTCCGATGGTATATAGATGTATATTTGTTTGTTCTGTCCATTGATCACCAATTTCTGACCATCAGGAGTGAATTTAACCAAATTCCGATTGAGATCAGATGTATTTTCATCATCATCGTCATTCGTCTTCTGTTGTGATTGGTCATTTGCTACATCGGGTTGAAGATACTGCCATTGTTTTGTATCATTTAAATTGAATACAATACCAGCACCGTTTCGTAATGAAATCACGAGCCATTTCGTGGAACTGATTGCTAATTCTGACATATCTGAAAAAATAATTTTATGCATGAGATTTTATTTTTCTATATAATCGAAAAATCAATTAATTTTAAATCGTCGAAATGATTGGAATCGGGATGTTGACTACAATTTTTCACATCATTATCTACTAAAATAAATGATTCGATATCATTCATATTGAATTCATTTAACAGATGCCCGTTGTCGGTTAAATTTACAATCGTTTCATCAACCAATGTGTCCTTCTTTTGTTCGTCATTCACAGTTAGTTCATATTCAGTTCCACCTTCCAAAACGTCTTTTTTCTTAATGGTGACATTCAGATTATGCTTATCTTTCATGTGCAACCGTAGTTTCGAAGCATGAAAGAATTCTTTGGCACATAACCAACAAACAAATGGCTAGAAAAAAACAAGTTCAATTGATAGTATCGAATGTTTTCGACACTAACCTTATAGTCTGCATGAATAACCAGATGTTTCCGTAGATCATCATTGCATCGAAATGTTGCTTGACATTGATCACATACGTAGGGACGTTCATCAAGATGTCCTCGGATATGTACTTCGAGTTTACACGGGGCAATGAATGTTTTCTTACAATATGGACATGCATATGGACTGATGCCTAAATGGCGTTGAATGTGATGTCGTAAATTACCCCATTGAGAAAACTTCGAACCACAAAAGTCGCATGAAAATGGTTTATCTAGCGAACAGAGCAAAAAGGTCATTAGACAAAGAAGAATGCGCTTCGAACCTCGTGTATGTACACGCTGATGTTTTCGTAATGTGTATGTTGATGAAAATGTTGCTTTGCATTTATCACAACTTAACGAGGAGATTTTCTTTTGAGATTTGAAATCTTCTAAATGAAGTGTTTGACCATGTTGATTGATATGTCGTTGCAAACGCTCGATTGACACTGTAACCAAACCACATATTGGACACGTATATCGGATGGACTTTGGTCCGCGCACACGTGCTTTGTCTATTGACTGACGATTTGTTAGATGTAATAATTCAACATTACTTAAACGTTCGATCTGTACAGTGGACGCTTTTACTATTGAATAGGCGAGAATCCAATCGTTAGGATTTGCCATATCGAAGTGCGTAGGGATTGTGTCATTGAGAAAAGTTAAATTGAAATCATTGAGAAATATTTCGTCAAGATTTGACATCATTTTTTTTCTATTATAAGTAATAATAGAAATCAATTATATGTTCTGTCAAGTTCGATTGGAGAACGAATTCGATTCGATAGATGCCACATGAATCAATTTATTTTCATTCGAAAAAGTTTATTTGAACAATTTTTTTGTGTTGAATTACATATATTCGCTTATATTTTCGAAATATTTTTCATTACAACCATTGGTATTCAGCGTCCTCTATCAAACGCCAACACAATTGAGTAACATAACCGATCATTAGTAAAATAAAACGGTTTCTTTACCTTCGACAATTGATTGTTGTCAAGCCTTTTACAGTGATGTTTAAGAATTTAAAAGATAAATTAGCTACTCAAGTCAATAAAACCAATCAAACTCTATTCTCAACTATTCTCCCAACAGATTCCGTATGTTTGACAAGAGATTCTTTTCATAATCATATCTTCCGTTCATTAGGCATCCTCATCTTCAACTACTAGTCACGATGTGAGTCATGTAAATACTTTCTTCTATGATCTAAATGAACATTTATGGATTTGTATTCTTTTGCCAAGGAAAATAATCGTTCACGGATAGACTCAGCTTCGAGTGATATCAGTCAAACTCAAATAGGCAACACAAGCTACGTCTCACCAGCACGTCAATTCGTACCGCCCTCAGATGTCGATTCCGAATATGGCGCGGATGAGAGTGATCATGAAACTCGTACAGTAAATATAATTTAAAGCTTTCGATGGTTGAAATTCTTGTTTGGTTTGCTTAGAAAGCACAGAAATTACTCAATATATATAAGAATAAATTTTCACAGTTGAAAAATGCGTACGATGAAGTGGAACGCGAAAGGGATAATTTAAAGAGTGTCTTACAACAACAGCAAGATAATGCGATCAAACGACAAAGTGAATTGCGTCAGAAAATGAAACAAGAACTACAAATGAAAGAACAAACGGAAAGCATCTATCTCAATGAGATCAAAGCACGTGAGAAAACAGTCGAAGAACTCACTCAACAAGTAATACTTACAATTTTTCATCATAATGAAACGATCTTTCTTTGTGCTCATAGCTTTCAGAACGAAATAAGACTATTCGAGAACTTGAGGAAGATGTTAAAAATCTACACGAAAAGGTCAGATGAGCTTTCATTCACTAACTCATACGTTTCATTTCTTTCGTAGAATACGCAACGTGAAAAATTGCTTCTTCAATGTAAAGAGAAAATAAATATTCATCAGGAAAAGCAAAATGCTCTAATCGTCGAACGCGATAATCTCAAAACGCAGTTAGACGAAAAAGATGCATTCATTCAGTCATTAACTAAAGTATGTTTGCTTGGTTTCTAAGTACATAGATGGATGACTCTGTTTATAACAGGAAGATCACGCGGCAAAATCAAATGATCTTCAAAAAATATACGATGAATTACTTGTGAAATTCAATGAACTTTCAGAGATTAACCAACAGTTGCAAGACAAACACCATAACGAAGAATCTAATCCAGTTGAACACACAGGTTTGTTATCAGATGAGAAATGCACTCCGCGTTGAAACATACCATGTATAATTAGTTGACATCGATACGATTGTTACAAACTTGAAGCGTGACCACGAAGTCGAATTAAACAAAAAAATCGATGAACTACGAGAAGAACAGCAAGAAGCAATTGATAAGTTAGAAAAGACTCACAAACAACAATTAACGGAAGTCGAAGGTTTAGTTAGAAAAACGCAACACAAGTCAGATGACTTATCTTTACAAAATACTGAGCAGCAGAAAGAAATCGATCGTCTTCAACAATCACTAAACGAACAAAATACGAAAATAACTCAGTACGAAAATGAACTGCAGGCGAAAACTACTCGTATTGCTGAACTCGAACAAACAACTACATCTAATCTACAAGACAACATCGAAAAGCAACTTTTAGAAAATCAAACAGAACTTCTGCAACTTCGTACAACTATTGCCGAGCTCGTGAACACGATTGCTAAACAGAAAGAACTACTCGAACAAAAAGACGGTGAAGTATGTTAAGTCAAAACGCCTTATCGTTACTCTTACCTTTTCTTTGTTGACTAGATCGATACATTCAAGCAAACTCTATCCAATCAAGAATCACTTTATCAATCTTTAACAAATGAACATCAACAAACAATGGAAGATCGAAATAGATACCGATCTTTAGCTGATGAAGTTCAACAACAGTTAGCTCTCCAGAAATCTCAATTGGACGAGCAAGAGAAGACGTTGAGTAATGAATTGAAACGATCTGAAGACAAGACTCGTAAGCTTCAAGTAAATTTTCACGACTGAGCTTAAGACGTGCAGACGAACGATGACTATTTTTCTTTTAGACTCAATGTGAATCACAGCAGACTGAAATTGCCTCTTTGCAAACTGAACTTGCAAGTTTGGTAGATACGAACGAAGAGAATACTCGTCGGATAGATGAATTTGAAAATGAAAAGTTCAATCTCGAACAAGAAATCATCGAGAAAGACCGACAAATCGATGAATTGAATGAGAAAACTATCGAACTCGAATCAGATCTCAAACAGGCACAAGAAAGTGGGGCAAAACTACGTAAAGCATTACAAAAAATGAAAGAATCCGTGGCAAATAAAGAACAAAGTAACGTGCAGGATACAGGTAACGTTTTTGACGAAAGTACCGATCCTTTCTTTACCATTTTGCGGTTTACGCAGAAAATCAATTGAGGAAAACCGTGGAAGAATATGAACAACGATTGAGAATACAAGAAAAAGAATATGATTCGAAATTGAAAGCGATGGCAAAAGAAATGAATCGACAAATTGAGGAACGAGAAGCGAATTATCATCAACAATTAAGCGATCTAAAGCGTAAATTTAACCGTTTCTATAGGTACAGTGTTTCAAAACAGTATTTTTAGGTAAAAATCAGCAAATCGAACAACAAGATGTCTCTAAATGGGAAGAGAAAGTAAATGATGCCGAAGAACGTGCTCTAAATGCTGAACGAGAGATGTCGAAGTTGCATGAACAACTGAAAGTTTGTTTAGTTGATCTCTTCAAGCCATTCGATCAGCATTTATTCTCTAGGAGAAACAGCTGGAACATTATCGAGCCACACAAGACTTGCAAGTTCAAATACAAAAGTTACAAAAACAACTTCCTCAGTGAATATTCATATTTAATTGTTTTCAAATTAAAAACGTTCATGTTCTTTTAGGACGACTGACGATTCTACTCAAACTATTATCGAAGGTAACTATTTGTCTTTATATGATGATTGACAAGCTATTCTTGTTGCAGAAAATGGCTTACATTCATTTCTATCTGCACCGACGGAAGTTGACTACTTGAAACAGATTGTACTTGCATATATGATTGGAAAAGATCAACTAGTAAGTTAAATATATTCCTATAAAAGCACAGAACAAAATGGCTTATTCTTCGTTCCATTAGACAATGGCCAAAGTTATCTGTGCGGTTCTTCGTTATACCGACGAGGAAAAATCGTTGATACTAGAACATGAAAGACACCGTCACTCTGTAAGTTTTTCTGAACACATGGACATTCTATAGATATCTTTTTTGTTCAGAGATGGCTCAACTCAATAAAAACATAGTCATTGGCTTGGTTAGATCCTCTTCCTATTCTAATTGGAATTTCTATTTATTTATTTATTACAAATGGAGACTGGATATATTCATTCAATTTTATTGTTACAAAAAAGAAAAATAATACTTTTCTTTTTTTGTTCTTGCTTTGTTTTTGATCACAATTGTTCTTCCTATAAATTTATTTCTGAAACATACCTCTTGATTAGTGTTTTATTAGAAGAAAGTAAAGTTTATCAATAATTCTAAGCATCATCATCTACGCTTACGGCCATACCACGTTGAATACACCAGTTCTCGTCCGATCACTGAAGTTAAGCAACGTCGGGCTCGGTTAGTACTTGGATGGGTGACCGCCTGGGAATACCGAGTGTCGTAAGCTTTTTTGTTTTGCTCAATTTTGATACATAGGAACTTTGAATAAAATCATCATCATTGATTAGTCGATCTGCTGTTTCTAGTTTAATACTAACAACATCTCAACGCACAACTGATTTTCAAGTATATCTCGATCTAATACAAGTAGCAGCGTTTTGTTGAAACATGATTTTTTTCCACTGACACGTTCTCTACTAAAAGAAATGAAATTTTGTCTTGCATGATACTTGTTTTCTCATGGACATAATCTCTCATTAGTTGTTTACAATTAAAAGTTTTGGAACATGCACTTTCCTTGGAAACTGTGTCAATTGAAAAACTCTTTCCGGATGTTTTCAACAATTTTGATTTGTTGGTGATGGATGCGAACAGATACTTATTTAGCAGAAAGCATGCATATATGATTGAACACTGCTCTATGCTCTGTAGTCCATCCTACCGATGGGTTCGATGGAGAATGCCGAGTATAAAAACGTCGAAAAAGGAAAAGGAAATATCCTTATATAAAAGTTTTCGCTTTTTCCGGAATTTTCCAACGAACTGTGAAAACTTATGTGTAATGTAGCATGCTATATTCTATACAGGATTACAGGAACGTTTGCATATGTATGACGTAAGTGTATATTTTCCTTTCTTGTTTTTTCCCTATATATATATGTCTTCTTTCTATATGTTTGTGTATGGATAGATCTCTATCTCCAGTGTCCTCTTCTCTTTCCCTGATCTTTTCATTTGATCAATTTCAATACGTAACATAGCAATTCCGCACTGATTTTCCACAAGACATTTTTCTAGAGTGTTGATGATAGTTAGATTATCTCTGACGAATATGGTTTCTCATCAATTTGTCATGCAGATGACTAGAAATGCGATGATTCGAACGCTTACGAATTGCGCTATTTGATAGCAACCTCCGACGTAGATAGGTACAAACTGAGACAATATAATTTTTTCTTTTAACAAACAGGCATACCACTTGAAAGATATTAGTGTATTGGATATAGCCAATAGCAACTTCTAGAAAACAGAGTAGAGCTTCGAATCCAACATGGCAACTGGTTTGGATGGCACAACAAAGCGGAACGTAGATTCATCAATGGCCGAAATACTGGAGGCGATTAAAGTTACTGGTACTTTTCAACGTTTAGTCGTCGAATATTACAGCAATGGCACTATCAAACGTATAGAGAAAGAGTTGAATCATTTTGCTATCATCACAGTTGGGCTAACTACCATTGCGTTCGGCGTTACCGTTCATTTTCTCGGTCCAAGCAACGTGACTGAATATGCCAAAGCAGCGCTAGCAGCGGCTCAAGCAGTAGAGGCCGTCTCCAGTGTCGCACGTGGCAAACCTGTGCCAAACGGTTTAATGCATCCAATGGGCATATAGAGGAAAATGCATGGATGCACTTTGCTTAGGACTATGTAATCTAGATATGCATTTTGATTAAGCGAATAAAATATATCAGTTTACACAAGACAAGTAAGCTTCTTCACAGGATAAAAAAAAAACTCATATTTGTATTGCTAATGGAAAAAATGTTTTAATCAAATAAACTCGAATGACATACTCAAACTGAATCAAAACCACGAATAGAATAACGTGAAAATCACACTGTTGCGATTTAAGGAAGAATCAACATGATTTTAAAAATACTAACTAATTTTCCAAACTTTCAATCAAAGTGCAAAATACATAGCAGAGTGTATAGATCAGCGTGTGTACAACAGAAATCGCAGATGCTCTCTACAAGTGAATTTAGTATGCATTCAAATATTTTCTTGTACAACGGAATATTTATTCCTTCAAACAAAACAAAAAATGGTACTTTTCGTGAATGATGGCGACATCTACATCATACATCTAACGGACGCAGAAAGTGGCTTTCTTTATTGTTTTGTTCATATATCATCGAATGAAAGTTTCACTAAGAAAGATGAGATTAATTTCGAAAGTGCCGTGTAGAAAGCTATTTGGTTGACGATATACTCGTTCAGACACACAGTTTTCCACTGTACACTGATCCGTGGTCACAAAATGTCTGAACCTACACGTGTCACTTTCAAACTGGGTGGTTTCAAGCGACCTGCTCTGAACAATCTGGTACCAGCAACCAGTCAGTTTGACACATCGACATCCAATACAGATGATCAACAATTAGAACTTGTAACCGGTTTTGACAATGGTGAACTCAAAGGCAATGCACCAGTTGTAAAAAAGGAAGAATTAGTTATACCTAGTCAACCAAACGCTCATAATCAATTTTTCAAAATGAAAATAGAAAGTAAAAAGAAGATGACATCAAATGGAACGGATATGAGTCAATTAGAAGATGAAGCCAAACGTGCACTCATTCTGGATGCCCAAGCAGCTAATGAAGCTTGGAATGAACGAAATGAGAACGGACCAGTTCGTGTACATACAATCGAACAAGATTCAGCGAACACGTTTATGATTAACACGGACGAAGAAGCCAATGCAAAGGAACCCGAAGAAGAAAAAGAAGTTGAAAACGCTGATTACGAACAGGTTCCAATCGAAGACTTTGGAATGGCTGTCTTACGTGGCATGGGTTATAAAGAAGATTCCGGCCTTGGTATATCAAATAAGAAACAAGTCGATGTTTTTGTTCCCGAAAGTCGTCCTCGCGGTCTTGGTTTAGGTGCCGATCGAAAAGTTTTAGAAAAAATTAATCAATTGAAACGTAATTTAAAAAAAGCTGGCATTGACGAAAAAGATGATTTATGCTTTGAAAAAGGAGCTTTTGTTCTTATTGAGAAAGGTCCTCATCAAGATTTGTATGGTACAATTGAATCCATTGATGAAGATGTTACTCGTTTAACCGTTTCATTAGCTGTTAGTGGTACAAACAAGAAGAAAGAAGTCATATCGATATCACAGTACAGCGTTAAATTAGTGACAGAAAAGGAATTTCTCAAATATAGCAAATATGTCAATAAATCCAAAGCTGATCGGGTGGACAAAGAAACAAGTGAACGTCTGATCAAAGATTACCATCGATCTGAGACGAAGAGCACTAGTTCTGGTGACGATCGCGACCGTGAACGTGATCATAAACATCATCGTTCATCTAAAAATGATGACCACGACCGAAAGCATCATCGACATCGAGATGACGACAGAAATCGATCAAGACGGCATTAATTATTCAATTGTTTCCTCTTTTTTTTTCTACATGTATAATAAATATCCATACATATTTTGTTATCATCCTTGTAATTTTCTTATTCTGGATTTTATACGATGGCTGGCGGTAAAAAATCAAGAAAGCAAAACAGATGAATTTCAATTGCAAATAGGCAGATATTCCATAGACGCGAGAAAAGCAAACATAGAGTATATCAAAATAGATGTATGGTCTAATGAAAAAAACAGAATCATGCAGACATTTGGGAATAAATTTAATATATACGAGAAAAGGAAAAAAGATGTGTGAAATCTATCTATATTCCTAAACGAAATACTATGTTCGAATTGTGGTCATGTGTGCGCATCCTGTCGATGGTGAAGTAAGTGCAGAAGAAGGAGAATAACACAAAAGGAAGTAGTTTTATTCTTATAATTATCAAAACCAATAGCATTGTTTCTATTATCTGAGAAAAAAAAACGAGAGAGAATGAAGAGAACATTGTTGCTTTTCTTTCTCTGCTATTGTAATATTTTATATTTACAGTAGCAGTTCGACTTTTCTAACGGTAAGTACCATGTTTAATTATAAAAAAAAAGACGCGTTTTATATGCTTTTACAAAATTCAAGTATTAATGGCAGCAACAGCCGGAAATCTGTTGGTTTCAAAGGATTTCAAAAGTAGTTCATATCTTGATCGCCTATTACCAAAGCATAGAAACGTCAATAGAGCGTTAAGTTTCACACCACTCAGTAACTTGAACTGACTATTTCTCTATTAACGACACATACAATTTTCTTTTTAGGTTCATCAATTTTAGCCCCAATGAAGAGAGTAAGCCAAAGCTCAACTAAATAGCTAAATTAGCACAGTTCGATTTTAGTTGAACAAAACATTCGACGCTTCATCGGACTCGGGCGAACAAAATCGAAGTCCACGGAATGAATTGTATAGGGTAACGGTTCACTTTTGAGAGAAAACAAAGAAAAATTCGTTGAATATTCAGTTGCAAAAGCAATCCTATGAAAACGCCAAGAAACACATTGCATCCGAGTTGGAATATATTCTCAAAGATCCTTCAATTGTGGTCGTTAGCGATTGGCTCAAAGTGCGAGGAACACTACGGGACTGGACTAAGCTGTGGGCAGTTTTAAAACCAGGTTACATGTTACTCTATCGTAGTCCTATATCTATGGTATGTGAAAACCTACCTATTCGATTCGTTCATGATGATCGTATTGTAGGACGGTGTTTGGGTTGGCACTATTGTTCTCTCATCGTGTGAAGGTGGGCGTTGTACTCGGTTTTGCTCGTAATTTTGACTCTCTCATCGTAGTTATTCAACGACCTTCGAAGAAAACAGGATTCTGTTTTAAAATTTGGCATCCATTAGAAAAATCTATCTGGACGCAGAAAGTAAACGAGTTTTACTACGAAACAAAATAAAACACGACTTTTCCTCTTCCTGTAGGGTCCTAGAAATGAGCAATTTGGTGCCCTGACATTTCCTCTACCAATCAATTACTTAATTTGTCGAGCATCAGACGAAGCCACGGGTATTTTGCTTCAATTTTGATTCGTCAGAGACAAAAAATAGCTAAACCATTAAGGATATTGCTGGATGGATGGACTTGAATTAACAATGAAATGTTCAAAATTATTGAAAAAGCCCTTTCTAACGTATGATGTTCCCCCTACGTCAACCACGAGCAATTCTTCAATCCTGTCTAATGAAGACAGCATACTTTCAAACAGCAACTCCTCCACAAATGATATTAATCTGTCTCGCACGAACCTTCTGGCAGACGATGATCGAATGAGTGAAACCAGTGCTGATATGAGCAGAACTTCAAGAAGTGGCACCACTCAATCGGAAATGTCACAAGATCGACCTAATCCTCCCGAGGAAGAGAAAGCTATAACGCCATATATTCTTGCGCCTCCAGAGGAAATGGGCGAAGTATGTCGAGCGAAAAAAAAAATGCACACTTCTTATCGAAAAAATCATGCTAATTTTAGCTTGGCAATGCGGCCCAAACGGAAGAGGTAGCCGACGAAAACAAATCGCTAATAGTGCATTTATTAAAACAAGTTCGGCCAGGCATGGATTTAGCGAAAGTAGTTCTCCCAACATTCATACTAGAATCTAGATCATTTCTGGAAAAACTTTCTGATTATTATCACCACTGCGACATTCTTGAAGAGTATGTTTATTTCAACGATACACTTTAGCATGTTGAAAACTATTTTAATAACTTTTCTTTTGCCTCTAACGAACTTATGAGAGGGAACTTGATATTAATTAGATTGTTGCTATTTTTAGAACAGTCAATTCACCTGATCCGTTAGAACGGATGAAAACAGTTGTAAAATTTTACCTCTCAGGATTTTATAAGAAGCCAAAGGTTTGTTTAAAAATGGCGTGTCAGCAACTAATTTCAACTTAATTTCAGGGCCTGAAAAAGCCCTACAATCCTGTTCTAGGCGAAGTATATCGCTGTTATTTTCATCATACAAAAAATGATAGTAAAACATTTTATATCGCAGAACAGGTGAGTTCATACTAGAAAGCGTCTGTAGAAAATCGATGGGCTGTTCGGTTAGATCTCTCATCATCCACCAATTACAAGTTTTTATGTGTCAAATCGAAAGGAAGGATTTTGTATTCAAGGAAATATCTTAACAAGATCCAAATTCTATGGTAAATACTTAATCGGTGACTTTAGTTTTCCATTTCAACTATTACCTATAGGCAATAGCTTGCAAGCAATACTGGATGGCTCAGCTCGATTGACTCTACTGAACCGTGGAGAAGATTATAACATTACTATGCCGTATGCGAACTGTAAAGGTAAAGTTAGTCACTCTTTTCAAACATTTTCATAATCCAGCTGTATCGATGTCATGCAGGTATCCTGATCGGAAGGTTGACTATGGAATTAGGTGGCAAAGTAACAATTACTTGTGAAAAAACTCGTTATTCAGCTGATATTGAATTCAAATTAAAAGTAACAAGTGATTCCCTTTTTCTTCTTGATATATGCATCGTTTCTACTTCCTTAAAGCCCTTTATCGGTGGCCAAGAATTAACTAACTTGGTTGAAGGAAAAATCCGTCTGGAAGACGATGTCCTCTATACTTTTTCTGGTCATTGGGACGATGAAATCATCTTGATCGATAAAACCACACACGTAGATTCCACAATATTCTGTATATCAATCATGGAGAACTAGGTTTGTCTGTTGTAGATGAAAAGTGTCTTGTGGAAAGTCACGCCATCTGTGATCAATTCTCGTCTGAAACGATATGTCGTACCGATCGAACAACAACAAGAGAATGAATCCGAAAGGTGAAAACTAATTCCATCGAAAAAAAAGATATTCTCTTTAATAATACGATTTTCGATGTAGATTATGGCAACGTGTAACATCAGCAATTCGACAAAATGATCAAGTTTTAGCTACCGAAGAAAAGACGATCATTGAAAGTGAACAACGTAAACTGGTTAAAGAACGCAAGATAACAGGAATTGAATGGCATCCTTGTCTGTTCTCAATGGATGAAAATATCAGACAATGGACATACAATCATATAGAGTAAAATGTGAACATCTTGTCAAATAATCTTGCAGTTGTATTCTTTTATAGCACTCATCCATGGGATTCACATAATGATATTTCCACGTACGAAACAAATTTTATGATCTGCACGCATACATGTCATCATCGAGATCCAATGATTGTTCATGAACGTACCGTATCGTTTCGCAATACTCACAGTGAATCAATTCTAACCGATCGGAAAGCATCATTTAGTGAAGATATAACATCGATATTGAAAAGTATTGAAACAAATCTGATGCATACAAGTGAACGAATTGACTTTCATGAGCGACAAATTTGTCAATTACAAACACAACAATCAATACGTTATCCTTCGTTTTACCTCATTCATTTTCTTCTTCTTATTTTTGTTGCATTCATTTTAAAATATTTATTTCGTTCAAGTTAAATAAGTGTTCTTTCGGTTACTTTTTTTTATTGTCAACTAGTTGTATGAATAAAACATCATTTGGTAGTAAAATATTTGTCGTAAATAACCACGCTGACGATCAATACAATCGATATCCACAAAGCATGAAGAGCGATATTACTCCGAAACAATTTCTCAGCTTGGCGATCGACATTTTCACTGTGAGTTTTGTTGCTTATATTGTTCGATTTGAGATGTTGAGCGTTCAAGTTGTTTTTTTCTTCTTCGGTAGAATCGGTGTCAATATTGGAACAATCTGCGTCATATTCATAGGTTTTATCGCCACACGTAAATGCCCAAAAATCTTTCAGTTCGTTCAATGGTCGTGGATATTTAAACCACTCCAGAGCTTTTTCTATTGAAACAAAATAAACATATCGATGGTCTGGACTAGTTAAAAGATGTTGAATAAAGCGAAGCAAAGCTTGCAGGCGAACTTTTTTGTTTTGAGCAAGCCAAGAAAGATCCAATTGAATAATGAAGGGTGATCGACGGCCAACAGTTAATGACGAATGACGTTGGAAATTATGCATAAGAAAATCATAGTAAATATCAGTGGTTGGCGTTTGATCCGCTGGCAGACATGACGAATCAGATAGAGTACGACAAGAGATATTTGCTGAAAAGAAATGTAAATTTTAAATGCCTGTGTTAAATTGAAAAAAAAACAAGATGCGCTCACAGTTCGGATAAGTCCATTCGTGTAGTGGAAATTGCCAAAGTGCTTCGAATGGTTTTGTCCAATTATAGCAGTTAATACATGCTTGATGATCAAATGGATAATCCATTGTGAATGGCCACATGAAATTGTTCGATTTGAACAACATCGATGAATCATAATGAAAATGATATTTCTCTAAGAGTTCGAAATGTTGATGTCCATCAATTTGTAAATGTGGTGCACGAAAGCCTTTGATATGGGATGAATGAATCTGTCCTTTGTCGACGATGTTGATGCGTTGTTCCTTTATTTCGCGTTGCCAATCTTTATTCGTCCATCTACGCCAAGAATTCTCTTGATAACAATTAGTTAATGGACATCTAGAAATCGAATCAAATGAGACGATTTTTCGCAAAATAAAGATAAATTTACTTGTTGCTCGATACTGTCATCGCTATTTCATGATGATTATCAAAAAGACGTTGAACTAAACAATATTCTGTATGAACGTCATGAATGAAAAATGTTGTTGAAATGGGACATTTATTTGGATTTCGATGGAATGAATGAAATATTGATCGAATAGAATCTAGTACATTTGTGTTTAAATTACCGACAAAAGTTAATAAAACCTGAAAAGAACGCTTAATTGATATACAAAAGACAACAATGCTAAGCATAGAACACATACAAACTGAGGTAGATCAATGAGATCGAACGATGTTGGATTACCATTATTTGTTGGACATTGACAACTGGGTAAAAGACAATTGTCTTTAGTGCAAGTTTCACTTTGGCCTGATATGAATGACAATGTTAGAAAGCATAAAAAATAAAAGAATAACATCTGAAAGCGATTGATTGCTGAAATTCAATTCTTTGTTTATCGTTCTACCCAGTGAAAAGAGAAGAAATATTCAGAATGATGCGTTAAAACATATGTGCTTTTGTATTTAACGGATGATTTCGAAGTCGACTAGAAAAGAAAAACAAAAAAGCTTACGACACTCGGTATTCCCAGGCGGTCACCCATCCAAGTACTAACCGAGCCCGACGTTGCTTAACTTCAGTGATCGGACGAGAACTGGTGTATTCAACGTGGTATGGCCGTAAGCGTACATTACTCCTCTATTTTTCCATTTTCAGATTAAGACGATCGACTTCATCGATTCAAACAAGTACTGCTCATAATCATTGACGAGAACGCTTCGAATTTATATAGCAGACATAGCGCATTTCGTTCGTAGATATTGGTTATTGACTGTGCTTCATCTTGATACGTGACTGGTGAAGTCATATGAATATTCAACATGAAACAAAATTGTTGGTCATCGAATGTCAAGTGTTGAAATAACAATGGTCGATGTTCATTGACATTTTCAACAAAGGTTATGGTTGTTTTAAAGATTTTTTGCCCGAAAAATAGTTACCGGGATGTTGAAGATATTTTGTAGGCTGTCCATGTCTTTAGTGAAACATTCTTCTCATGCGACTTAATACTAATCTTTGAATTACAAACTCGCGATATGAATTATCATTAGAAGACTGTTCATGTAGTATCATGCATTTGAAAAAGTCACTAAATCTTCTTCGGAATCTCTCCTAGATGACATATCAACATAGATGTCGCCCTTTTTCATGTGTAATGTAAATCTGTAGTCTGATTGGTCGAATACTGACATGTAATTTCTTTCGCCTCATATGGATAGGAGAAATTGATCATTCATCCTTTATTTTCGTTTCAATTCAATCAAACAAATAGTTATCATTAATAATGGGCAAGAAACAGCATCAACAGGACAAACTCTATCTTACCACTACAGTAAGTCATTTCATTTTCCCCTCTCTACATCTTTTTCAATTGCTTTTCTTTATTGTTTAGGAATGGAAAAATTCCTTTGGTGGTTACAAGGGTGCTACCAAAGCGAATGCTGATTTTCGTCGGTTGCCATTCAATTGTTGTAGCATCTCATTTCTACCCGTAGAAAATCCGTATTGTACACCTGATGGCATTGTCTTTGACCTTGCTTCTATAGTTCCATTTTTGAAAAAGTTCGGTAGGTTGTAAACAACATGTTGTTTCCATTACAATGCAGCTTCCTTGACGCTTTCAGGTCGTAATCCCGTCACAGGCGACAAGCTTGAAGCGAAACAACTAACCAAGTTAATTTTTCACAAAAATCAGAAAGATGAAATTCATTGTCCAATAACTTTCAAAGTACTGACTGAAAGTTCACACATTGTGGCCATACGACCATCGGGTAATGTCTATAGTTACGATGCTATCGACCGTTTAAACCTTAAGACCAATACATTTAACGATCTCTTGACGAATGAATCATTCACACGGGAAGATATTATCACAATTCAGGACCCAAAAAATTTGGATAAATTCAACATTCAATCATTTGCACATTTGAAAAATGATTGGAAATTAGATGATGAGGATGAGAAAGCTCGTCGAACAGATCCAAACTATTATTTGAAATATATCAATAATGAAACTGCTGCAACTCTACAGCAAATCAAGAGTGCACCGTCGAAAGAATTCAAGGAAAGGTCTGAAACAAGTATCTATTCGAGTAAACAAGTCAAACCTAATCAGCAACATTTGGATGAAACAAATACGGCGACGTATTCAACTGGTCGTTTGGCTGCATCATTCACATCGACATCGATGGACCCAGTGACAGTCATGGAAGCAGCTGTTCGTGACGAAAACGAAATTCGTTACGCAAGGATAAAAAATGGTAAAAAGAAAGGCTATGCGCGAATGGTTACCAACTTAGGCGTAATCAATATTGAGCTGGATTGTGATCTATGTCCGCAAACGTGTGAGAATTTTATTAAACATTGTGCAGATAAATACTACGTCGGAAGCAAATTTCATCGATCGATCAAAAATTTTATTGTTAGTATAGAGTATTTTAATAGTACCACTTATAGTCTTTATCACTCGATTTCTTTTTCTAGATTCAAGGCGGTGATCCGACAGGTACAGGCCATGGTGGAAAATCAATATGGAACAAACCGTTTCGAGATGAGTGTAATTCGAAATTACAACACACTGGAAGAGGGATGTTGAGCATGGCTAATTCAGGCCCAAATACCAATAAATCTCAATTGTATGTACGATGCTTTACTTTTATGGGATAATCTTCTTCGGTTCTTTGTAGTTTTTTCACCTATCGCTCGTGCAAAGGGTTAAATGGTAAACACACTGTGTTCGGAAAGTAAGTTGAAATGTGGTGGTTTTGCTGTATGCATTTACCTATGCATAGAATCGTTGGTGGTATTGAGACACTCAGTGCAATGGAAGCAATTCCAACGGATGAAAAAGATCGGCCACAAGTAAGAACGATGATTTCTTGTCGAGGAGGAGAATTATTGATTGATAATTTCTCTTTTCCTAGAGCGATATTATTATTGAAGACACAATCGTATTTGTCAATCCATACGATGAAGTTGACGCTGAAGTAGGCATTTTCTCTGCGGTGGATACTTTTGATTTATGTCGAATAATTTTTTAGCTAAAAGCTGAACGAGAACGTCAAGATAAGCGTGAAGCGAATGAAGAGAGACTCAATGGAACTGTACGATCCGCCAAATCTACCGCAGTAGCAACAGGAACAAAGAGCTCGACAGCATCCACCTCGTCCTCGGAACAAACATTTCGATCTGGAATTGGAAAATATATTTCCAATCAAGTTTAGTGAGTCTTCTTTCTCTTCTACCCTCGAGTTATTCATGCGCATGATTCGCATTGCTTTCTAGTTCAAGTGCGAAACAAGCTGCACCCACCTCCGACGAAGATAACGAATATGCACAAAAGAAAAAACGTAAACTAGCAGCAGCTAGCTCAGGTGGATCATTGAACTTTAGCCAATGGTGATTTTACCTGGCTACCGTTCTTTTCTTTTTTGTCTATTGTATTGTAATTAAAACATGTTTTGTCGGTCATGGATTTTGAATATTAAAAAATGTCCATCGATATGTCGCACTAAAGTCTATCTAGAATTTCTTTCACAGTTGTAGAACTATTTCTCATACTTCCTGTCATTCATGGCTAGTATGGCCAGCAATCTGCAGGTATCGACTTCTTTTTTCAATGATCAGTGTTGCACATTCTATTCCGTTAGAAAATTCTTCGACAACATATACCAATGATCCAATTTCGATACGGGGCGAATCGATCAGGTAGAAATTTGGCTTCCAAAATAAGAAATAGATGTATGAGGATGTCCTATATAGGTTCAGCCACCCATGCAACGAAAGAGAACGTGAAGGATTCATCAAGTGTAGTGAATAAAGCTGGTGCTACCTCCCCAACGAAAACAGTTCAACAAGCTGGTACATTTGAATTTGTGCAAACACCAGCTAAGTATCGTCGACGCTCATTAACCCAAGAAGAGATTGACCTCGTTGCGGTAATTTTCTTATTCATTTGCTCACCGTCGAGATCTATCGCCTCCTTGTTCTTTTGTAGATTGGCGGATCTGTTTAGTCTGGACTCCTTTTAGATTCATCAAATATTCCTTAGCGCACAGAGACAATCCTAAGCAAATCTTATATCAACACATGTATTTTGTTTTGTCTTTTCCAAAATAAAAACACACGAAACAGTTTATCGAAAGTTTGATCGACGCTTGCTTGCACGTTTATCTTTGGAATCAGAAGGAAACACTTGAAAAGCGCTCTTTAAGCATTCAGCAGGCTTCCATTTATCCAGTTGTCGAACTTCATCTATGGATTCATCGTATTCACGTTGACGTTGTTTCTCTTCGAATTCTTCTTCATCAATGACATGAACTGTGTCACGTTTCATCGGAATGAAAGTCTTCTCTAGTCCATCTGGATTTCCATTGTATCCAAAGTTAATCGGAGGTAGGGTCGAACCAAGTTTATGAAAACCTGGTTCATATTCAACACGACGATAACTTTTATCACCATCCGATCGTTTCGGAATACCGTTACGTGAATCATAGACTCTTCGTTTATGTCCCATTTGTGTCATATGTACATCATCATCACCTAGATCTTCGATCGATCTAAGATGCATGTCAGCAAAACGATTTCTTTTCGACGGACGATGATCAAAAGACTCGTCTGGGAAATAGATCCATTCGTTCGATGTACGTTGCCAATTTTGAGGAAATGAACGAACAAAATGTAGATTTTGTTCAATGACAGCAACGGGTAGTGTCGGACGCGCATCAGGATTACGTGGAGATTTAATATATCGTAAACGTGAATGCCAATCTGGCCCAACACTACAAAGAAGAACTTCGTTCGTCGTACGTGCTTCAAAAATATTACTTTGAATATTCTGGTTCGATAAATTTACCATGTGGACGCCATTTGACATCCTCTAGAGGTGGAGGTGGAACATGAGCACGACCTCGAGGCTTGAAAACAGATTCACTAAAAGAAAAACGATGCTTTTCTGGATAGTGCCGTCGATCTAACCCTAAATGAAACGGATATTTGTCATATACTTTCAACTGAATGCTTTCCTACCGTGATAACCAGGCTTTTCTATATCGTAATGAAGATGTAATGTGGCAGCGTTTAGATGAACCATAATGGTATTCTCTGTACAGCTAAATGTTTCGTTTCTTTTCTTTTCTGTTGCTATTGTTGCTGTTGATAAGGTTGTCCATTAATTCATGTTGAAGTGAAGAAAAATAAGAAAGAAAAACGTTTTTCATCTTTCACTTTAGCTGCTCTTCAAGACTCCTAGCATCATCAATAACGACTGATTTCTTCTCGTTCTTTCCGATATTAATGGATTCATATCCGGCCGTTCTAATAGAAAAACGTTTGAAAACGTGAGGAAAAAAGACCTTGGAAGAATTGTACGAATTTCCATCGTAGTCTTCATCTTGCTTATTAATGACATTGAATATTGGTTATCTTATCTTATCGGATTGGAAAGACAAGACGAAGAGACCTGAGATTGAATTTCCTTTCTTTGTTTGTGATTGAAGTTACTGGGTAGACGATTGAAAATGACCGAGGTTAGTTTTCAACGAATAATGCAAGAGAAAACGTCTTGGTCTGTGTAGAAATTTACAGGTTATGATAATTCGGGATATGTAGACGATCGCCCAGCGTATGTTATCAGTACTACACATGGATTAATAGTAACCACGAAATTGCAAAAGAATGAAGATGATGACGACGATGATAACAATAATAGAGATTTTGAAAAGCTCACTGATGATGTTCATCCAAGCGGGTTATTAATCTTCAATTTGCGAAAACAATTTTTCCGGATGATCGAGGAACGAAAGGTAAGATACTGTATATAGTTTTATCGATGAATATTGATCTACTTAAATTTTCGACAGGAAACAGTGATCTACGGAGTAAAATCAGTCTTTCTAATTGCATTTATCGTTTATTTCGCATTTGCCATGAGCGAAAAGTACGGAACACCAGCATTTCCTATTCGCAGCAATGTTTTCCGTGGAAATTCAGGTACTATTAGGCAAAACATATCAATTCTCTCCAGATCTCGCTGTAGGTTTTGCCTTTTTATTTCTGGTGTTCTTTTTCTTCTTCATCTTCGCTTGGGAACGAATTCTCGGTCGTACATTTGCACAGTGGTATGAAAATCTGCCGATAGCTAAGTACAAACGTGAAATATCTAAGTTTTCATGGTATGCAATCTTGACGACGATCGAAAAAACTCATTTGTTGACCATGTCAATAGGGTGTGGCATCTGTTCGTTGTCACAGCTGTTGTATTCTATGTTGGATCGACAGTCACGCGTGCACGAAACTATGTGTCTCTTCTCGGTATTGTCATCTTAGTTTTATTGGGTACCATCGGTTCCAAATACCCTCATCGAGTAGGTAGGATGAGTTTCGATCGCAATTCATTTATGCGCAGATAACGTTTTATAATATATTCCTCTAGATTCGGTGGAAAACAGTGTTTTATTCGTTTGTGATTCAATTTCTTCTGGCGACGATTGTCATACGATTTGAGTTTGGCTTCCAATTCTTTGAATTTCTTGGCAAAGAAGTGTCGACATTTATCCAGTAAACAATTTGTCTGTTAGAACAAAATAGATGATCATCGATAACGAGAATATTTTAGTAATGCTGACGCTGGAGCAATGTTTGTCTTTGGAAAGACTTATGAAGAACATTTCTTCGTATTTAAAGTACCAAAAATGCTACTTTAGAAAAGCATCGTGAAGTTTTGTTTGCTGTTACATTTCAGGTGACGTCGATTATTATATTCCTTGGTTCAATCATCAATGTCCTATATTATTTGGGTGTAATGCAATATATAATCGGGAAAATTGCATGGTTTATGCAGAAATGTCTGCATACAACAGCGGCGGAAGTAAATGTCTACACATCTTCTTCTCTCCTAAGACTTGCTTTCGTTTAGTCGATGACTGCTGCAGCTAATATATTCGTTGGAATGAGCGAAGCACCATTGATGATTATGCCACTAGTTCCACAGATGACCATATCAGAACTTCATTCTGTATTAGTCGGTGGTTTTGCAACAATGGCAGGTTGTGCATTGAAATGACTTGTCTATGTCCCTCTCGATGAGTTCGTTTCAGGTTCCGTCCTTGCAACCTTTATCTTCTTTGGCGTTCCGGCCAATCATTTAATCGCTGCTAGTGTTATGGCTGCTCCAGGCGCGCTTGGATTTGCAAAACTCTTATTGCCTGAAACTCATCAATCGAAAACAACTTGGGAAGCCGTAAAAAATACACCACCACCGTACGAGACATTTCTCTTCGATCTTATTACACCGCCTGTTGTTATCTTAGAGAGCAACATAATGTAATTGATGCACTACTAACGGGTGCAGGTCATACATTGAAAATCTGTGGTTATCTGATCGCGAATCTGATCGCATTTATAAGTGTTCTTCATTTTGCCGACGCGACGATTTCATGGTTTTTTAATCTGATTCATCATCCGGAAATCAATTTCCAGTTTCTACTCGGATTGATCTTCTATCCGTTTGCAATTATCATTGGTATTCCAATTAGTGATTGTCTTTTAGCATCGAAATTGATCGGTATTAAAGTTAGTTTGAATGAAGTAAGTCAGAAAACGACTTGGCAAAGCTTTTCACTAACATACTCAACTCGCTCGTTGATAGTTCATAGCTTATCAAGAACTGGGCAGAATCCGGCAGTTACGTACTGAACTGATCTTGAATAATACATTTCCATTGTATCTAAATGGTACACTACAGTTACCAAATGATGTTCAGATGCTGTGGGAGGTAAATATTCGATTATTTGGGACCGTTTCTTTTTGTTGTGACTGACTAGATTTTTTATTTATTTATAGGACAGCTCAGTAGTTATTTTAACCTATGCTCTATGTGGTAGAACTTTTCTTAGAAGTATACTCGATAGAAAAGATTGTTTCTAGGATTTGCTAATTTCGGCTCCATGGGTATCGCTTTAGCAACATTAGGAGTTTTTGCACCAACACGAAAACGAGCGTTAGTCAAAATTGCACCACGCGCCTTAATTGGAGCAAATATGGTTTCGTTGATGACTGCATCTATCGCTGGTGAGAAGAAAATGCATATACACCTTCATTCATCTTCAAATGCTTCTCTCTTCAGGCTTATTGTACGATGCTCAACATGCAGTGACTGCTGTGACCAATACCAATTTTACAAGTGTATAAGCTGATGTTTTCAGAGTTCTTCTTTCTATAGATTAGTTTGTTGTACTGATTTAGAAATAAATAGGATACTTCTCATCTATAATTTTAACCAACATCCTGTTTCACTTAGATTTTTTCCTATAGAAATCGAATGTCATGAAAGAGAAATGTAAAACGTGGCACATATAACATGAATAATCTACACATAACATGATGACTCACCGAATAGAGTAATTGCTCAACCTTGATGTATGCATGATATTCATAAACAGAACGTACGGTCTGTAGAAGCAGAAAAGAAAAAACTAGGACAGAAAGAAAGGAGAAAAACATTGTGGTAATATTTTCTTAAGCGTATAAAAACTCAGAAATTGTTGGCGAGTAAACTACAAACAAAACAGAAAAGAGATGGTTTTAATACGCAAAATCAAAAGCGGACGTCGATCAATTGTGTGGAGATACAATGGTGAAGCACAGTATCTTGATGGACCTCAATTGGTAGTGGTTTGGCCATGTATCAATCGAATACAACCATTGACATTACATCATGCTAATGATATGCAGTATTTAGAAGTCAGATATGCTGATGGAAAAACAGAAATTCAACCGGGGCCTGCAGCTTTGTTTGATGATCCACTGAAGATTTCATACATTCAAACCAAAGATCTGATTAAGCTCGATGCAAACGAAATCTTAGTTTTATACACTCAGGCTGACGAAAGCGAAAAACAAGGTAATTCCATTCACTTGATATGGGTAAAACGATACAATGGATTCATATAGATTTACATTCAGTACGTCAAATAGTCAAAGGTCCAACACTGTATGCACCGAAACCAAATGAATGGATTCATGAATTCACATGGCATGGTGAAGATGGTGCCCATAAAACACATATCGTCCCTGGAGCAAAAAAATTCCAAAAACTTCGCCTGATTCCTGATCAATTCTATTACAATATAACCGATGTACGTACTGCGGACGATGCATTGATCACTGTGAAATTAATGATCTTTTTCGAATTGATGAACGTTGAGACGATGTTGAACAATACACGTGACCCAATTGCAGATTTTGTAAGTAAAGGAAAGAATCATGAAGACATGACGATTTTGTTTTGGTTTCAACTTTAGATCAATGCGATTTGTGCAGATGTCATTGCTTTCGCATCTGTACGAAAATACGAAACATTTTTGGAGAATGCCAATCAGCTCAATCAATTAGAAACTTATCCGCAATTACTAGCACGTGCAGAAACAGTCGGATATCGAATAAACAAGGTCGTTTTTCGAGGTTATCAAGCAACAGAAAAACTACAAGTACGTTGAGTTCAACGGGAGGCAAAACCATATCGATGAATCGCTTTGTTCTAGTTGATGAATGATAACGCTATTGAAAAGCGTACGAAATTACGATTGGAAGACGAAGCAGAACGTCAGTTACAAATTCTCGAAGATTTAAAGCTAGAAAAACGCTTCGAACGATCACAAAAAGGTAGATGAATGGAATTTTCATTTTTCTTCTCACGCAAATCTTCTATACTATTTCGTAGAACGAAAAATGCAACTTGAACAGATGTTGCACAAGCTCGATATGGACAAACAACAGCATGCTGGTCGTTTACAAGCAAAAGAAGCAGAAAATCAACTCGAACATGAACATCAGCAACTCTTACATGAAAGCGAAATAAAATTCTATGAAAAATTAAGAGAACTCGGAACGGACATTACCCAAGTAATGGTCGCACAACAACGTAATCCTGATAAATTAATTCAGATTGTGAATGATAATGAACACAAAACATCCAAAACGACACCGACTGTTCAGTTCGTAGACAATCTTTGAATGATTTAGTTGTTTATATTTTCAAAGAAGGAAATATGCTTTTCTCGCCGCATAGAATTGCATATGACAATTCTCTGCGTTTTAATATGTATATCAGTTGAGAACACGTCTCACGATTAGTTCTCCTTCTTATCATTTGTACGTCTTCTTTGCTATTCCAGCAGCCAATAAACCAGACTTCGAGTTTACAATTGAGGACATCAAAACGGAAATAACGAATACAATAGAAACCAAGAAAGAAGGGCGTATATATTCACGTAAAATAAAGAGAAAACAACCAAAGAGATGCTTTATATCAACATAGATAAAATAGAATGTTATGATAATCTTTTTTTTTCTACGAACAAATTGGAAATTGTGTCCATGCTCCTGTAGCTAAACAAGTGATATTCAAGGGGCCCGATAAAGAATTGTACTGGAATCCAGAGCTACATTGAACTTGAATCCAACTACCAACAGTTATACCATTATTAGCGGAAAATAGTGATTTCGATACAACTTGAACATTGACTAGTGCCGATGATAGTTGAGATAATGAACACGAAGCATTTGCTAAAAATGTACACGTTCAAATGTGTATTTTTAATGAAAACTTAAATTTAAATGTACATACAGGTACAAACAGGTGATGTACTCCAAACGCCATTGGTGCAAGTTATCTGTGAGTTACCTACTAGTACATACGGAGATGCACAAACATAATTGATGTATGCTCCTGATACAGCTAGATTAGCAGTTGGTGACATAATACCACTGTACGAGTTTGCATAGCCATTTGCTATGGTCAAACGACTGGCGTCATAAGAACAATACATTCCAGTGCCTGTAGCTACTGTTGTTGTAATTGATTGTGTACTTTGAACGCAACTTGGAAATTGACTCCATGAGCCATTGCTGAGACAAGTGACGTTCAAGTTACCACCTGTATTAATGTAACCATCGAGACAAGCAAGAACCACATACGAACCACTGATTATTGCATTTGTATCTTGTGAAGCTGTTGTCAGCCGAAAATCAGACGTAGTTTTCAATGTATTCGCACTCAAAACAAAATTATTCAGCGTTGAATAGGAACATTGACTATTCACTTAAACACAAAATAAGATTCTGTTGTACATGAGGTTGTACACTTTCTGTAGAAATTACCTAAACATCGTGGTTTAGTAGACCAGATACCGTTATTACACGTATATCTCGCACCGACGCCTGAATCCAACGAATAACCAGATGCGCATGTAAATTGAATATAACCTAGAAGAAATGATTCAAGAAGTACATTTAAATTTCACTTTTTCTCGTAAATAGATGTACCGGTCGCCGTTGTTGCTGAAGTATAGGACAGAGCAGACGAAGAATAGTAACCATTTGTGATGGTAAACGTTGATGCATCGACTGCACAAGCTGCTCCAGTGCTCGATGCGAGTGTAGTTGTTGTCGTTGTTGTAGTTATCGCACCATTGTTCAAAGCACAGCTAGGAAATTGAGACCAGGAACCAGTGCTCAGACAAGTGACATTCAGATTGCCACCAACGTTTACATAACCACTTGCGCAAGTGAAAACAATATATGAATCATTCAGGACAGCATTACTATCTTGTGATGATAGTACGATACGATTTTGACTTGTCGCTTGTAATCCAGACGCAGTTGAAAGAAAATTCTTCAAAAGTGTATATGAACAACGACCAGTCACTACACAAACGAGGAAAGGCGTATATAATTATTAGTACGACAGCCTGAATCCTACTTAAGCATTGTGGTTTTTTTGACCAAACACCACTCGTGCATGTATACGTTGCTCCTATACTCGAATCTAACACATAACCAGACGAACAAGCAAATTGAATCGATCCTAAAATGTACCCGATGTAAATATATAAAACTCTCAATTCTTATTTAAGTACCTGTGGCAGCAGTGCTCGAAACGTAGGAAAGTGTGGAGCTTACATAGTAACCATTACTAATTGTGTACGTTGTAGCATCGACTGTACACGCTACACCATTGCCAGTAGCTTGAGTGGTAGTCGTGGTCACGCCGCCACCGCCACCATTCAAAACGCAATTGGGAAACTGACTCCATGAACCATTATTTAGACATGTTATATTTAAACTACCACCGATGTTCGTGTAACCACTGACGCACGCAAGTAAGATATATGAACCATTTAAAACTGCAGTAGTATCTTGAGTGGCAGCGACTAAACGACTTTGATCGGTAGTTTGTACGCCGGTAGCTGTTGAAATAAAACTTTGAAGGGCTGAATAAGTGCATCGTCCAGTCACTGCAAACAATTACACATCTGTAACGATCAACTGTGAGCAATAAAAAGATGTTACTTAAGCAGCGTGGTTTAGTCGACCAAATACCATTATTGCACGTGTATGATGCACCTACCGTTGAGTCCAATACATAACCAGGTGAACATGTAAATTGTATCCATCCTACAAGGAATCATTCCAATAATGCAGATGTTCACAAGTGTTGTCATTACCTGTGGCAGTCGTGGCCGAAGTATATGTCAATGCTGAACTTGAATAATAACCATTCGTAATGGTGAAGATCGATGCATCTACCGCGCAAGATAAACCTGTGCTAGCTGTAGTAGTAGTAGTAGTAGTGGTAGTGACAACACCACTGCCACCGTTTAATACACAACTTGGAAATTGTGACCATGAACCAGTGCCCAAGCACGTCACATTGAGACTGCCGCCGGTGTTAACATATCCACTTGCACACGTCAAAACAATGTAAGAATTGACGAACACAACACTTGAGTCTTGCGTTGATGCAACCAAGTTCCTCTGATCCGTAGCTTGTATACCAGTGGCTGATGACAGGAAGTTTTGCAATGTAGTAAACGAGCATCGTGCTGTCACTTTAGAAAGAGCAGACTGCGATTGGAAAGAAATATGTCGGGAAAACTCAACTTACTATTACAACGCGGTTTTGTGGACCACACACCATTATTACAGGTATACGCTGCACCAACTGTTGAATCGAGTGTGTACCCTGGTATACATGCAAACTGTATTGATCCTATGCGAACGAAACAAATGAAATAGTATTGTATTCTCTTGAAACTCACCGGTAGCCGTAGTCGCCGAAGTATACGAGAGCGACGTACTTAAGTAATATCCATTAGTGATGGTAAATGAAGAAGCGTCAATTAGACAAGCTAGACCATTGTTTGGTGCTAGGGTAGTTGTCGTTATTGAACCACTACCGCTACCGAGTACACAATTTGGAAATTGAGTCCATGAATTCGTTGACAAACATGTAACATTTAAACTACCTCCAGTATTAGTAAAGCCACTTGTGCATGCTAACACAATGAATGAATCGCTCAACACGGAGTTAGAGTCTTCTGGTGCTGTTGTTAATCGATTTTGACTAGTCACTTGAATACCTGTTGCCGTGGATATAAAGTTTTTCAACGTAGAATAGGAACATCGACCCGTAGCTAGATAGAAGTAAAATCACGCTTATCACTGTCAGTGTATCAGACTTCACTTTACTTAAACATCGTGGCTTCGTGGACCAGACACCATTAGTACATGTGTACAATGGACCGATCGTTTGATCCACTGTATAACCAGCAATGCAGGTGAATCGAATCCATCCTAGAACGTATAGCAAAATAAAGATCAATGTATGTATTATTTCCCTCCCTCACCTGTTGCTGTCGAAGATGAAGTGTATGCCAATGAAGAATTCACGTAGTATCCATTGGTAACTGTAAATGTAGCAGTTGCATCAATCGGACAACCTACACCAGTATTTCCGGCGACTGTTGTAGTAGTAACACCGCTTCCACCACTGAGCACACAATTAGGAAATTGCGTCCACGAGCCGCTGCTCAAACAAGTCACATTGAGACTACCACCAGTATTGATATATCCATTTGCGCAGGCGAAAACAATGTATGAGTTCACAAATATGGAATTCGTTTCTTGCGAAGATGCCATTAAATTTTTTTGATCCAGAATCTGTATTCCCGTGGCAGTAGAAATAAAATTTTGCAGTGCTGTCAACGTGCATCGACCAGTAACTATGCATCATATAGAGTGTGGGAAAGAGGAGCACCATAATAATAATCACACTTACTTGAACATGTCGGCTTAGTTGACCATATTCCATTCGTACATGTGTATGTTCCACCAGTTACCGAATCGAGATTGTAACCGGGCATACACGAAAATTGTATCGATCCTATAATAAATCCATATCAAAGATAATACACCATGCTGCATATACTCACCAGTCGCCGCCGTAGCCGATGTATATTTCAGAGATGAACTAGTATAGTAACCATTATTAATAGTGAACGTAGAGGTGTCGATTGGACAGCCAGCACCTGTATTTGAGGCGATCGTTGTTGTAGTCACACCGCTTCCACCACTGACTACACAGTTTGGAAACTGACTCCAAGAACCGGCACTCGAGCAGCTAACATTTAGAGAACCACCAGTGTTAGTGTAGCCATTCGCACAAGCCATTACAATGAACGAGTTCGCCAATACTGCACTTGTATCCTGTGTCGACGCTAATAAATTCGTTTGATCAACGATTTGTATTCCTGTTGCTGTTGATATAAAACTTTGCAGAGTCGACAAATAACAGCGTCCTGTGGCTACAAACCATCGAGGTAACGATGTTGTAAAAGATTCATTAGAAAAGATTCAACCTACCAGAGCAACGCGGTTTTGTAGACCATATTCCACTGTTACAAGTGTATGTAGCGCCAACCGTAGCATCGAGCGCATATCCTGGTACGCACGCGAATTGAATGGACCCCGTAGCAGTAGTAGCAGAAGTGTACGTCAGTGCTGAGCTATTGTAATAACCATTTGCTATCGTGAATGTTGACGCATCGATTGTACAAGCTAATCCAGTACTCGTTGAGAGAGTTGTTGTCATTGCGGCTGATGTGGTCGTAGTAGTGATTCCGCCAGTGTTCAGGATACAACTTGGAAATTGGGACCATGATCCGGTGCTTAAACAAGTAACATTTAGACTGCCACCTGTGTTTACATATCCGCTTGCACAGGCGAAGATAATAAATGAGTTGACGAATACAGTTGTGGTATCTTGCGCAGACGCTAGCAAATTCTTCTGGTCAACAATCTGAATACCACTGGCTGTAGAGATGAAGCTCTGCAGAGTCGAGAACGGACAGCGCGCAGTGACTAGGTCGAGAGAGCATAATGCCAGAAAGAGAAAAAAGTGAAAGGAACTTACTATTGCAACGTGGTTTCGTAGACCAGACGCCATTGTTACAGGTGTACGCTGCACCAACCGTAGAGTCTAGAGCATAACCGGTGTTGCAAGCAAATTGAATCGATCCTAAATCGATCCTGAGAGTAATATTGGAATGTAGAACAAGGATGAGTTACCTGTAGCCGTTGTGGCCGATGTATAAGTCAAAGAGGAGCTGACATAATAACCATTGGTAACAGTGAATGTGGAGGCATCAAACGTACACGCTGCACCACCACTTGATGCCACAGTAGTAGTTGTAATGCCCGATGCTGTTGTTGTTGTCGTGGTTATTCCACCAGTATTCACGACACAACTTGGAAATTGAGACCATGATCCTGTGCTTAAACAAGTGACATTTAGACTGCCACCTGTGTTTACATATCCGCTTGCACAGGCGAAGATAATGAATGAGTTGACGAATACAGTTGTTGTATCTTGTGCAGATGCTAGCAAATTCTTCTGATCAACAATCTGAGTACCACTGGCTGTAGAGATGAAGCTCTGCAGAGTCGAGAACGGACAGCGAGCAGTGACTAGGTCGAGAGAGCATGATGCCGAGGAAGGGAAAAAAGTGAAAGGAACTTACTATTGCAACGTGGCTTGGTCGACCAGACGCCATTGTTACAGGTATAGGCTGCACCCACAGTGGTATCAAGAGTGTACCCAGTATTGCAAGCGAATTGAATGGATCCTGGAAGAAATCAAATCACTAACAAAATATTTGTTGGCGAAAAGAATTACCAGTTGCAGTTGTCGCTGATGTGTATGAAAGTGTCGAACTGACGTAATAGCCGTTGGTGACAGTAAATGTCGTGGAATCAATGATACATGCTGTCCCAGTGTTGGATAAAAGAGTCGTTGTGATCATTGCTGGCGTAGTAGTTGTTGTCGTGGTTATTCCACCGGTATTCACGACACAACTTGGAAATTGAGACCATGATCCCGTGCTTAAACAAGTGACGTTTAGACTGCCACCTGTATTTACATATCCGCTTGCACACGCGAAGATAATAAATGAGTTGACGAATACAGTTGATGTATCCTGTGCGGATGCTACCAAATTCTTCTGGTCAACGATCTGTATTCCCGTTGCAGTCGAGATAAAGCTTTGCAAGCTCGAGAACGGACAGCGCGCAGTGACTAGGCCGAGAGAGCACGATGCCAGGAAGGGGAAAAGTGAAAAGAACTTACTATTGCAACGTGGTTTCGTAGACCAGACACCATTGTTACAGGTGTAGGCTGCACCAACCGTAGAGTCTAGAGCATAACCGGTGTTGCAAGCAAATTGAATCGATCCTAAGAGACGACGTCATTCATCCAAATCCGAATGTTCTTTCGAAACAGTTACCTGTAGCTGTTGTGGCCGATGTATAAGTCAAAGAGGAGCTGACATAATAACCATTGG
The DNA here is from genome assembly GCA_905250025.1 of Adineta ricciae. Classification (NCBI taxonomy): domain Eukaryota; kingdom Metazoa; phylum Rotifera; class Eurotatoria; order Adinetida; family Adinetidae; genus Adineta; species Adineta ricciae. The sequence continues at coordinate 409,704 of CAJNOJ010000024.1, forward strand.
TAACAGTGAATGTGGAGGCATCAAACGCACACGCTGCACCGCCACTTGATGCCACAGTAGTAGTTGTAATGCCCGATGCTGTTGTTGTTGTCGTGGTTATTCCACCAGTATTCACCACACAACTTGGAAATTGAGACCATGATCCTGTGCTTAAACAAGTGACATTTAGACTACCACCTGTGTTTACATATCCGCTTGCACACGCGAAGATAATAAAAGAGTTGACGAATACAGTTGTGGTATCTTGCGCGGATGCTACCAAATTCTTCTGGTCAACAATCTGAATACCACTGGCTGTAGAGATGAAGCTCTGCAGAGTCGAGAACGGACAGCGAGCAGTGACTAGGTCGAGAGAGCATGATGCCGAGGAAGGGAAAAAAGTGAAAGGAACTTACTATTGCAACGTGGCTTGGTCGACCAGACGCCATTGTTACAGGTATAGGCTGCACCCACAGTGGTATCAAGAGTGTACCCAGTATTGCAAGCGAATTGAATGGATCCTGGAAGAAATCAAATCACTAACAAAATATTTGTTGGCGAAAAGAATTACCAGTTGCAGTTGTCGCTGATGTGTATGAAAGTGTCGAACTCGCGTAATAGCCATTGGTGACAGTAAATGTCGAGGAATCAATGACACATGCTGCCCCAGTGCTGGATGAAATAGTCGTTGTGATCATTGCTGGCGTAGTAGTTGTTGTCGTGGTTATTCCACCAGTATTCAGGACACAACTTGGGAATTGAGACCATGATCCTGTGCTTAAACAAGTGACATTTAGACTACCACCTGTGTTTACATATCCGCTTGCACACGCGAAGATAATAAATGAGTTGACGAATACAGTTGTTGTATCTTGTGCGGACGCTAGCAAATTCTTCTGATCAACAATCTGAGTACCACTGGCTGTAGAGATGAAGTTCTGCAGAGTTGAGAATGCACATCGAGCTGTCACTTCAATGAAAGAAAAGCGGATATTTGATCAAAAGATTGATGGGATGTTATCAATTACTCGAGCAGCGCGGTTTGGTTGACCAAACACCGTTGTTACAAGTGTATGTTGCGCCGACAGTCGTATCGAGAGCATAACCAACATTGCAAGAGAATTGAATTGATCCTGAAGCAGTGGAACAAGTGAGGATGAAGTTCTAGATAGAGAATTACCGGTCGCAGTGGTTGAAGATGTGTATGTTAGTGCTGAGTTAGCATAGTAACCATTCGTAATGGTAAAAGTTGATGCGTCTATGGGACAAGCTGCGCCAGTACTTTGGGACACAGTGGTGGTCGATAATTGGTTAGGGATAGCTGTTGTCGTTGTGGTGAGTGAACCGCCCCCACTACTAAGTACACAGCTGGGAAATTGAGTCCAGGAACCAGTGGATAGACATGTAACATTGAGATTACCGCCTGCATTTACGTATCCGCTGGCACATGAGAAAATCACAAAGGAATTCTGGAATACGACAGTTGTATCTTGCGAACTGGCCAATAGATTTTTTTGATCTACAATCTGTAAACCGGCTGCAGTGGAAATAAAATTCTGTAATGCGGCGATAGAACATCGACCAGTGACTATAGTGAAGAATAGGCCTTCAGAAAAAAAGAGATTAAGGAAATCTGTAACGTACTCGAACAACGAGGCTTAGTTGACCAAACGCCATTATTACAATTATACGACGCACCGATGGTCGGATCCAACACATAGCCAGACGCGCAAGCAAATATGACTGACCCTGCAAAACACGCACACATCGGTGGATCAATATAGTATGCTACTTGTGCTATCTTTACCAGTTACAGTGGTAGCGGAAGTGTAGGATAGTGTAGAGCTCGCGTAATATCCATTTGTGATTGTGAATGTCGTCGAATCAATAGAACAAGCTGCACCTGTACTAGGCGCTATGGTTGTCGTCGACAGTTGATTGGGGATAGATGTTGTAGTAGTGGTGATAGAACCACTGCTGAGTATGCAATTAGGAAATTGAGTCCACGATCCATTGCTCAAACATGTGACGTTCAAACTACCACCTATGTTAACATAACCGCTCATGCAAGCGAGCACTGCATAAGAATCATTGAAAACGATAGTAGCATCCGTCGAGGAAGCCATTAGTCGATTTTGACCAGTCGTCTGAATTCCAGTGGCCGAGAAGATGAAATTCTGCAATGTTGTATATGAACATCGACCAGTTACTTAAAAAGGATAGATTTTATATAGAAGGATCAGTTGAAACGAAAGCTTACTTAGACACTGTGGCTTAGTTGACCAAACTCCGTTATTACAGTTATACAGCGCACCAATATTTGGATCCAATACATAACCGGGCATACAGGTAAATTGTATCCAACCTAAATCATATCGGATGACGATTATGATAGCGTCTGTTTGATCCATTGTATTTACCCGTAGCAGCCGTAGTTGAGGTATAACCAAGTGAAGAAAGAGTGTAGTATCCATTTGTAATGTTAAACGAAGTATTGGGATCTATTGTACATGGCAAACCATTAGACGTGGCAATGGTTGTCGTTGTCAAAGAACCACTGCCAGTACTAAGTATACAATTAGGGAATTGCGTCCATGAACCATTGCTTAAACAGGTGACGTTTAAACTGCCGCCCGTATTTACATAGCCATTAGCACAAGCGAGAACAATATACGAGTCGTTGAATACGACGAGAGCATCTGCCGATGCAGCCATCAGATTTTGTTGTGTAGTTGTTCTAAGACCGGTTGCAGATGAAATATATGTTTGTAGTGCCGAATAAGAACATCGACCGGTCACTTTGAAAATAAGACAACAAAATGTTACAAATATCATATGGTATGAGAGTAAGTTAGAAACATCTTACTCAGACACCGTGGTTTCGTAGACCAGACACCATTGTTACACGTATACAAAGCTCCAATCGTTGGATCCAAAACGTAGCCTTGCGAGCATGTAAATTGAATTGACCCTACGACAACAAATAACATAGATACACGGTTAGATCTTCAATATGTGCATACCAGTAGCCGTTGTAGACGACGTAAAAGAGAGTGACTGACTCGTATAGTAACCATTGGTAATATTGAACGTTGATGTCACGTCAACTACACAAGTTGCACCATTCGTCGATACACAAGTGGGAAATGTGGTCCAAGCGGTGCCAACACAAGTTATATTTAATTGGCCGCTCCCATAGGTATAACCAGTATTACATTTCATCGATATGAAAGAGCCCGAAAGAACACTATTCACATCCATTCCATTCGTTGGCAAACTGTAAGAACCATCTGTAGTCATGGTTCGTACAACAGATGTATTTTGTAGAAAAGTATTTAGAGTTGACATTGAACATTGACCTAATTAAAGTAGAAAGAATGTCTACAAGAATTCTGTTGTTTCGTGTTCTAATTACCATGGCATAAGGTAATCAAATTAAATAAAAATACAAACAAATGCAACCACTGCACCATTTCAGTTGAAAGGTTAGGAGGGTGTCGAACAGAGAAGTAATATGAATGGTATTTAGCAGAATGATGTAGTTCTTATGAATGACAATAGAAATGAAATAGTACATTTTGTGATACATTGGCACAAGTGTTTTTAATGGATATTTTTTTTCTTTTCAAGAAATGATTAAGCGTAGGCATCAAAGAACGAAATTTGTGATATGCTACAATAAGCAATTCAAAATAAACTCCGTATAAAGATGAAATTGACATCGATTGAGAAATATCCTTTTGTTTTCATCCTTTTTTCTAAGCAGAAAATGACTAATAAATACGTCATCTGTTATTCTTGCTCGTCGACAAAGGACCTGTATGACAGAAATCTTTGAACAAACGATTTGATTAACGAATAAAAGACAACATATTATGCGCAAGGTTAGAAAAACAAATGCGCAAAGGCCACGTTCGAAGGATATCTTTTGATGACTTGTGGTGATCATTGTAATTTTGGTGTGTTCGTTCTCTTATTGGGTAAAACATTCAAAAATCCTTTTCTTATTATGTCAAAACGTCCTTCTCGTTGTTTTCTGTCATGTTAAGTCGATAATTGGAAAATGCAGCGATTTACACAGTCATATCTCTGTGACAAATAGTTAAAAAGCTACAAGGAAGATTTTATCTTCAAGGTAGTGTTCTATACAATGTGATATTGTTTTGCGATAAAATATACATGTACGATAGAGAACGGAATATGAAACGCAACTACCATGAAAGGACGTCTAGATAGATGTGTAAGTGAAATAGACATGGTTTATTACATTCGTTTTCTAGTAATCAACCATTTAGTATATTATTCGGTTGCATTTGAGAACATATCGATAGAAGTGTTTGTTTTTATACGTGATTCGAACGATAGTTTGTTTTTCAGGTGAATTCTAAAAGCAGATCAAATCGAAAAGGACAATGCCACTACAAGACATTTCCAACGATTCGTCAGCGATCGACTGGTTGCGACAAACTGGTCATGGGCATCTGATAGCTAAAGATCAGCAATTTGCGAATATTTCCACGTCGACATCATTACCGAGCTTTCCACATACTGTTATTAATGATGAACTCTATCGCTCTTCTCAAAATCGCTCGACAACGTATGGTCAAGTAGTCAATTTTAATAAAGAATCCTATGACCATCATGATAATGCTCGACACTACACTTCGCTATCTCCACCACCGCCCATGATCCCTAGCGGTTGTGCTAGTGCTAGTCCGTATCACCATTCGTACGACGGCCACTATAATTCACTACCATCTTCAACGCAATTTCAAGCACCATACATAAGTCAATTTCAAACTGATGCTGATATTGAAGTAAGAAAAATATCTGCACATAACTGAATTGAATTATTGAATTATTATTATCTCTTTTCTGCGCATGAATAGCATATGAAATGCGATCCCAATACTCGTGTTATACATCGTCCACCAGAAAATGATGTGGTCTACCGACAGCGAGTAAGTAATCGCTTACATCCATCAGCGTAATGCATTTCATTATCATAGGTTTTTGTAAAATATCTACAACCGCCTACACCACCAATAGCTGGTTCTATTATTGTTCGTGAAAGACAATTACCGCAGCCACCTCCTGACCCACCTCTCGTAATTAAAATGACTTCTCAATGACAGAAAATGATAACGGACTTCGTGTTTGTCTTTGATATAGGTTATTCGACGTCCTCCACCCCCTCCACCACCAACTCCACCTCCAGTTGTTATACGTGAAGTTAGTCTACGACATCCGTTCAATGCTTTCATTTATATCAATTCAAATTACATTTTGTAGCGACCACCGCCCATTCCACCACCTGAAGGCACTACGATTATTAATAAAATTATTCCACCTCCACCGAAGCCGCCTCGTCAAGTAATCATCGAGCAATTCCCTCGGCTACCGCCCAAACCTCGAGATGTTATTCTAGAAAAGTGGTTGCCTGTTGCACCACGACAACGTCGCATTTTCTATGAACGTGCACCTCCTCCCATATTGCGTCCTCCACCACAACCAATCGTTATTCAACATGGGCAACCGCCAGTGCGTATTCATCGGCAAGTTATAGAAGCACCTGGACCGCAATCTGTCTATCATCATGCTTCGCATCATACGGATGTCAACCAAGTCTTGATGCAAGTCGATGGTCATCATCACCCTCATTCATTTGTAAATATGAATGTTGCTCTCTTCGTGAACAGAAATCTCAGAAAATTCTTCTAATGAATATCTTTAGGCAGCCCCTTCATCTCTAGTATCATATAGTCCATATACAACATTGGATTCCTGCCACGGTGGTATTGGACATCCGTATTCCAACGTAGCGGTTGTGAACGATGGATATTCAAATGTGTTGTCATCATCGTCCTATGGACTACCATTATCTCACGTCTACTCACCAAATCCAGTGATTGGATTAGGTGCTTACGGAAGTAGCATATCAAGTTTTCCATCCATTGGCTGCTCGGCTGGGGGACATTCCTCTGTCTTCACTGTGCCTGGTGAGAGAAAAAAAGAAGCACTAAAGATTTATTCATATCGATACTATCGTTTATTTATTTAGAACACGTTGGTGTCGATAGTATTCTTCATCAACTTGGTGTAAATCCACATTCACTTCATTCAGCGTCAGGTATTACTTGTCCAAGTAGAAATATTGTTACTTATGTAGCACGTAGCTGTTGACATTCTATTCTATTCTATTCTATTCTATTTATTGCTCGCATGTTCATTGCTACAATTAACTAACTTTTTCGTAATAAATTTTATAGATATGCGTCCATGTGCGTTTTGAAACAAATAAAATAACTTAGATTCACAGTAGTATTAATTTTCTAACTCGATTATTCTCGTGTCGATGCTCATATTTACTCCTTTTCAGACCCACATAGTGCAGTTGCACATGTGTGGAATTCTGCTTCACATGCAGTACAACACAATTTAACAAGTCCATCATTTGCAAGTTATCATACTGTTGGACATCATCCTCATCTACAAATAGCAGGTACATCCACGAACTCTTGATTTTCCTCATTGAATGAATGCCATACGTCTTTTATCCTAGGCCATGATGCTTTTCTACCGAATCATTATCTTCATTAGGACACGATTCGACCACTAAAGGAAACTTCGTCCTTTACACATATAGTTTAATAATACACAAAAGACAGAACTTAATCTTTTTTTTTCACTCTGTTTTCACTCATACACAATGTGTTCGCATATAAAGATCATCTTGTGGCTCAGGCAGAGGCAATGGTTGTAACATTGACATTGAATTTGATGTTGATGGCGTTTTGATTGTTTCATAGTAGATGGAATCCGAATAATTTATCGAAGACAATAAACATGGGCCTGAGTAGAATGGGGGTTCGTAATGATCGTTACTTGACGTGGAACTTTCTCGAGTGTAGTCATGAATGTTGGGCGGCGGTGCATAACGTGATCGGGCTACATTTGCAGATGATGGCGATGATAATGATTGATGTTCTCGTAGTACAGCTGATAGTCGAGCAGTCGATTTGCGATTAAAATGTGATTTGTTCAAACAGGATGAAAACAGTTCGGAAGGCTTTTTCCGAGCGAAATAGATCAATATTGAAAGTATACAAATAAAAACCACAATGCCAATGGCCAAGTAAACCGAATATCGAAACATATCCAAATCATCAATATAAATAAACGCTTCTTTTGTTGAACTTTCATCTGTATACATTGTAGTCGCTGATAAATCGAATTGAAATAGATCATCGAATGGTCTCTCGATTAAGTTGTACACTTACTATATTTTCGAGTATAGTGCTCACATGCTCGTACATTCAGATATGTTAAACACGTCACTCGGCCATATGTTGCACAAGCAATCTTACAGCTCACATTATTTCCTTGCAGACACGCATAAATATCACCTTGACAATAACCTCGAGAAAGAAAGCAGATGAAATCGACTGAAGATTTTAAGTATCGAATTACAATTCTGTTCGTCGGACCCGTCGGAGCACTGAGAAGAACCATTACAGACGGACGTCCAAGGCGTACGGTCGCCATTTCGACAGATAAAAAATTGATTCATGTCCATAGGCAAACTATTCGTCGTTGTACTACTAAAAGAAGAAAGAAAGAAAGAGAAGAGAAGAGTAACAAAAATCTATTTTCATCCATGCAAACAGTCAAGTCTCTGACTCTCGTACCTAAGATTCATTATATTCAGATCAACTATTAATAACAAAATCAATTGTCTAAAAAGAAATGAATAGTTCATTTTCTCTGCTCCGTACACATATACAACGGAAGTCTTTTTCTCTCGAAGATATTGAGCAGCATATGATAGAAGAAAAGAAACGATGTCTTACTCTGAATCACTCACTTTTGTTCTCATAAATTCAAGATTGCGATTTCATAATACCAGTTTCAATAGTGTTAAAACAAGTGACCGAGCAACACGATAAGTGTTACTAGGAAAAGAGAAGCCTGTTACTTCTATTCTATTGCTTATAAAACAATGCGAGAACGAGAGAAAGAGAAGTCATAAAAATAGAAACAAGAATTCTTTCTCATCTCATTTTCTTAATGGCTTCAGCGACTAGATCAGAGCACAACTCATTTGTCTTGGTCATCTCTTCTTATTTCATACGATCATCTTCGACAATCACTCAAACTAAATAAAGAAAACGATTCGCAGTGTCCGATTACTCGCTGTACATCCTATGCATCCATCTAATCTTAACAAGGTCATTTTTTTTTCAAATCCAAAGAAGAAACGGATTAAAACTTGTATGAACAAACGATTGAGCGCGAAAGATTTTCCGTTCTCGTTTATGTCTGATACGCTAAAACTTGAAATACCAATCGATGATGATCTACTACATAAATCGAAGCCGAAAGGAATCCGATCAATCGTTAGTACCTTTCCACCATTGAACAAGGCGAAAACCACTTTGAAAAAATCGGATCCCAATGAAAATGACAAACAGTCAGAGAAGGAACAAGTTGTTGTCAATCGTTTTATCACGAGTAAATGCATAGGTAACGGTGGATTCGGTGAAGTACGTTCGAACTATCGATTGAAATGAAGAAAAATTTCTGTATAAGCTTAGATTTATCTAGCTAAAGATAGAGAGCAAAATGATCTATTAGTGGCAGTTAAATTTGAACGTACGAATACTCAGCGTCGACAACTACCCATCGAAAAGTGTGTTTTCGAAATCATGCATGACAGCATCTACATACCACGGCTGTTCTATTTTGGTACTCACAAGGAGTACACGATACTTGCAATGGATCTCTTAGGACCGTCAGTGGAAGATCTGCTGAGTTTTACTGGACGGAAGTTTTCTTCGAAAACGGTTTGTATGATCATGGAACAAGTTTTACGTGGAATAGAAGCATTGCATAATCGTTCGATAATTCATCGAGATTTGAAACCGGATAGTAGGTTTAATCATTGATGAAATTCATCAATACAAGTTCTGTAGATTTTCTATTTGGTCTTGGGGCGAAATCTCACCTCGTACATTTAATTGATTTCGGTCTTTGTAAGAACTTTCGTCATCCATTAACTTACGAACATAATTCGTATCGAATTGGTAAAACATTAACAGGCACAGCACGTTACTGTTCACTGTACACTCATCATGGAATTGAACAGTCGAGACGTGACGATATTCAATGTTTATCTTATATTATGATTTATTTGGCAAAAGGTTTTTTGCCTTGGATGTCAATCAAAATGTCGCATCGTAAAAAGCGCAATGAAAAGTTAATGGAAATTAAAGAAAGTTTAACGGCGAACGAGTTATGCAAAGATTTACCATATGAATTTGAATTGTTCTATAAATATTCGAGAACGTTGTCATACACTCAGCGACCTGACTATGGATATTTAAGAAATTTATTCCTGGCAGTCATCAATAGTTTGAATGAAACATTTGACTATATCTACGATTGGCACTTGATTGTAAAAATGTTTAAAGAAAATCTCAAAGAAGGAAGGCCAATTTTAACGAAGAGAAAAGATTGATGTCGAGTTTAGTAGTACAGCGCGACCCCTATATTGAGTATAAGCGTATGCAATAAGTATTGGACAAGTCGAAAAGTATATAAAATAAACGTCGAAGAAAATTTTGATTACGGTGTTGTGTTTTTTTTAAGAGATAAAACGTTTAATTTGACGGTAGAGATATAAAAAAAACGACTTTTCTTATCAAATGGCATTCCAATCTTTCATCGTAGAATGTGATGAGGGTAATAAGTCGAAAAATTCCCTCGATGTCATTCTTTCGGCACATCTCGAATAAGCAAAGCATGTCAAGCAATGTTACTTCGGTCAATGACAGCGATTTAATCGATCGATGCATGACAATTTTAAAGCATGATGGCGTTTTAGCGGTACCAACTGATACGATCTACGGTTTAGCTGCATTAGTCAGCAGTGAAAAAGCCGTCCGACGCATTTACGAAATCAAAGGCCGATTATTCACAAAACCATTGGCTATCTCAGTTGGTAATGTCGAAGATCTATTTACGTGGTCAAAGCCAACATTGTCGAGCGAACAACTATCAGATGGTGATCTTCTTCCTGGCCCGGTGACATTGATGTTCGAACGTCAACTTTCATTACCATCGTATTTCAATCCCGATGTAAATAATGTCGCCATTCGTATTCCAAATCATCAGATGATGATTGAATTAGCGCGACGTTTAGGCGAACCGATCGCATTGACAAGTGCAAATATCTCTAACGGTCCAAGTTCAATCTCAATTGATGAATTTCAATCATTATGGTCACAAGTAGATTTAGTTATTGATGGAGGTGTACTAGCATCAAATGATCGACGTGGATCAACTATTGTTGATCTCTGTGAAAAAGGATTTTTCCATATTCAACGTCCAGGAATTGATTGTGAAAGAATTGTACGATATCTAAAGGAACAGTGTCAATTGAAGGAAAAATAAATGAATTCAAACAAATCTTTTCTTTTTCGTCTAAACCTAAGGAATACGAGATTGTTCGCTTTTGCTCTTCAGATCTCGTTGATAATGTCATTATCAAAACTTGAAAGTCTTGCCAATGAAACTATTCTGGAAATCTTCGATTATCTGCGTCCCATAGATATCATTCGAGCATTTGAATTGCTCAATGAACGTTTCCAAATTCTCATTATTCAACGTTCATATCATGTCAATCTATCAATGAATCTTTCGCTCAATGATTTCAATGAATACTGCTCAATAATTCTTCCCAGTTATTGCTCATCGATTCGTTCAATTTACCTTTCGAACTCAGAAACATGCGGATGTATGAGTTTGTTTTTTCAAAGATTTCCTCACGTGGAAGCAGTATTTCCTAATCTGAGAACGATGGTATTCATTGATCCGAATGACAATGATTATAATCAAATCATTAAAATCAAACAATTAACAACGGTTCATCTTAAATATAGTCAAATCTATGAGCAAAAGATTCATCTGGCAGCACTCTTTGACAATCCAAATTTACAAACGTAAGAGTAATCTTTATACTCGAATCTGACACGTTCTTATCTACATTCAGATGTATTCTTTCCTATGATGATCTTTTACCAATACAAAAATTCCGTTCGAGCGCATCTCTCAAACGACTTGTCCTTGATAATTTTTACATCAATGATTTTCATTTACTCTTCTACTTGTATCCATCACTCGAACACCTGGCTATCAATCGACTGCTCGTTAACTTTCAAGGTTACCTACCACCGTTCAACGGACCGGTGCGAACACTTCATACACTCAAACTCAATTGTGCATACACAGTTCAGTTTGATTATATTTTGTATCTTCTTTCGCTTCTGCCGAATCTCGTTCATTTCACATGCATTGCTATTGGCATCGACTTCTTCAACGCAGAACAATGGATACAAATCTTGTCATCATTGGAACAACTTCGAAGTCTTGTCTTCGATCTCAAAGCCGTAACAGAAATGTTCGACAATAAACTAGCAGCTTCGTTTCTCACCCCATACTGGCATCGATGGCGTATAGCTGTGGATTATTCTGAAGACAATAGGAAATACCATCTATTCACAATCCCGTATCATCGCTTATCATTTATAAGCACAATCTACTCCGTATCTACTATACAAGCACCGCCTCATATGTTCGATTCGGTGACACATTTGTATCTGAAGATGAATTCTTCTATGCAGGTAAAACATGGTAATATAGAAAGTTGAAAACAACATCATTTTGTAGATGTGTTCCAATCGAAAGTATCCAAATGTTTATGCCTTACAAATCTATCAAAATACGATTGTCACGGTCGATTATTCGAATTTATTTAGCCGACTTTGTACCATGATCGATGCCCATAAACTAGTTCATTTAGAACTCTTTATTTCATTGCCTCCATCCATTTTTCTTGCTTTACTTAAATCAACACCATGTTTACGATATTTCAAAACAGATTATGAAATTCTCATGGTAAGTTCGTTGTTCTTTGCCACTCAATCGAACCACTTCCATCGTTCTAGATTTTGACGGATAATCTTCAAAATGATGATATTTGTTCTGATTTACATCATAAACTCAATAAATTAGTGATTCGTCAAGGTGTCTTACCACTCACTGATAAAGATCGTTTCGTTCAAATATTTTCCAATTTAAAATATTTACAAATTCAATTGTATACAGTCTATGAATTACGACTACTCCTATGGACATGCCTGAAGATCATGTTTCAGCTTCAGACATTACATGTACGACTCGTTGGTACCGATGCATCGATTGATTCACTTCAATGGCAAGGTGTAATCAACAATATAAGCTATGAAATAGCCAAACGACATATTCAAATTTGGAAATAAACATTGAATATGGAATTCTGATGTATTCTTCTTGTAAATTTTTCAATGAATAATATAAAAGAGTACGATTTGAATGACAACACGCTGCGTACGAATCAAAATCGATATCAGATATGAATAATATATTTTCTATGACGATATTCACCTTGTTTGTTGACGTTGTGTTTGGACTCATTGCCTTCGTTTACCTACGTAATAATTTAAGCTTTATTTTGAATATTCTCGATTTAATCAGTCATAATATTCACCTTAACGTGGGTATTTTTCGATGTTCTTATTCATGTTTATCTCAGCTCTTTTTCTCTTTAATATTTAATGATGAAAATCACTCGAGTATGAAAAAAATACGATTAGATATATAAGTATGCACATCAACCGAGCCTTGTACATTCATTGTATCTTATTATTCAAATCGATAAGTATTTACATTCGTCATGTCGGCACTCTCGGAAGAACAACTTCGTAAAGAATTTCGTCGTATAGATAAGGACAATGACGGTTCAATCACCATTGAAGAATTAAGAAAATATTATCTTCCAATGCAAGAGATGCTTGGTATTAGATCTGAAGTTGCTGAACAAGAAATTCAAGGTTTAGTCAAACGACTTGATAGTGACAATAATGGATCAATCAGTTTTGAAGGTAAAATCATCGTGCAAAGATTCATGAGGTTTATCTTAAATCTTGTTTCCTTTTAGAGTTCAAATTATTCTGTTCTCGATTATAATTCAACACAATTCATTGATAAATACATAGACTTTTATTTGAACTGTTTTCTTTTGGTTTATATATAATAAAAAGAGAAGCAGAGTGAAATTTGAATGTTTTGGAATGATTACCAAACTGGTATCCATGGTGCGCGTGCTCGGAAGGTTTTGTACGTTCGGCTTTTCTTGTTCAATCTGTGCTCATAATCTTCATCATCGTCCGTTTGAGTTTGATAACCAGTATCCCATAAACTAGAACGTGGTTTTGTATTCACAGGATATCGGTCCTAGAAGGCAAAAGAAGAACAAAATCTTTGACTGTGAACAGTACGGAAGAAATATTTTACGAGAGTAGTCGGTTTCAGTGGAACGTAAGGATGATGTCGTTCAACGCGGTAACGTGGCTCATAGAGTGGTGGTCGTTCTTTTTTCTCTGGACGAGTGGTGGTAATAGGAGGTAGGGTTCGATTGTTGGTGTTGTATTTAACTTCACGGTATGGTTTGTATGTTCGTGCTGTATATGGGGATTGATAGTCGAAAGTGTTATTTGTAGAATGTTGTGCTATCAGAGTAGTTTTGCGAGGCGACGTTTCGTCGTTTGTATGAGATGGAGGTGGTGGCTGACGCGGTACTTGAGGGCGTACTCGACGTTCTTCACTCGCTGGAATGATGATCAATTCTGGTTTGGGAATGGATGTTTCTAGAAACATGCATGCGTTAGTTGTGAATCTAATGAAATAAGTTACTCGCCTTTTGGTTGCGTTTGCCGTGATGTTTTTGTTACTGGATAAGTGGCAACGTCTTCGATGATGACGTCTGGTTTTCGTTCGAGACTACGACTCGATCGGTGAGGGATCACGGCGACGGGTGCTGGCGGCGGCGTCTTTTTACGAACAGGTGGTCTAAATGAATTCCAGGAGCGCACAACTATTTAAACTATAAATAGGACTTTAATTACTTCGATCGAATCTCTTGTGGTAATGGCGAAAGCGGTTTACCAACTAATGCATAAAGTGTCGGTGTTGCCATTGCCTCTTGTTGTTGTTGTTGGTTTTGTCTTCGAGCATTAGATCCATTCTCTAATGTATAGATTGCCGTATCCTTCGGAGGTGCTGGTATTATTTGCTGTTGTTGTTTTCGAGCGTTTGGCTCGTTATCTAATGTATACATCATCGCGCCCTTTGGAGATACAGACGTCGGCTGTGGTTGCTGTTTGCGAACATTGGGTTCGCTATCCACTGTAAATACTACTGGCTCTTTTGACCGTACTGGTGGTGACAATGGTCGAGTATGTCTTGGTTTTTCAACTGTAGCAGGTGCATCATCCACGATAGTATATAGGATCGGTGTAGGCTGTGCTGGAGTAGGTGTGCTTACTTGAACACCACGAGATGTGCGTGCCGGGCTACCTGTAATTGAATAAACATTGGGTGTCGCTCGTAAGTGTTGTTTAGATAGTTCAGACGTTTCATTCTGTAAACGCGAATTTCCAGCCCATGAATAAACAATAGGAGTTTTGTCGATCACTGGTGTCGATCTTTCCAATGAATTACTGACCATGTCGACAGTACGAGATCGATTGTTGAGAGAATAAAGTACGGGTGACGGTGGTTGTTCAGTAATCGTCACCGGTTGGGTAGATCTTGGTGTATATTTTTCACCAGCAACGCTGTAAAGCACGGGCTGTGATATCACTTGCGGTTCGAGGAAAACAATTTGTTCTTCGTACGGTTTTTCTGCTTGGTACGTAGGTGAAATGTCTCGTTCTACAAAATGCGAATCTCGTCTTTTCACTATCAAAATCATCGTATTATACTTTGATTAATACGTGGCAATTCATCTGATGGCTCCGAAGGAATGTAATAGGCTTTAGGATCCGACTTTTTCGGCAGGTACTGCTGTGGAATCGGTTGATAACGTGTTCCGAGCGTATACATTGATGCTGATGGCGCATCTAGCACCGAAACTGATGACGGTGACCGATGCTCAACCAGTGGAACATGTCGGTCGGAGGTGCCGACGATCGATCGAAGTACCACATTTTCTATGAAGCGAGGACATATTCACGAAAATAATCAAAGGAGTAATTTCTACAATCATACCTTTGTTATCAGGTTCATTGCCATCTGACCTGCTGTAGACTCGTGTTGGATAGGTTTCCATCTTTTCGTTTGCTAAAAGTGAATGATAAAGCTTACGAGAAATCAGAAGAGCGAGGTCTGTTCGCAAAACTAGTATACATTCTTCTTTGATTGTCACCTTATAAACGAATAAACTCTTTCGGTCTGTTTTCTATCAATTTAACTGAATAATTTATATTTGATTTCCACACAACTTACTTGGCTCTTCATCCATCATGTTTGTTTCTGTCAACGGACTGCGTTTCACATGAAAATGAACAAATATACTAATGAAAGTACTTTTTCTTGAGGAGCTTAATAATTAAAACTTTATCGGAGCCTCGACATCTTATCGTCTTCTATCGAATAAGAAAAAAAAGCTAAATTCCGACCGTTCAGTAAAACTTTTTCTCTTCTTTTCATCAAATGTGCGTGTTTAATATAACAAGATTATGACTAAACAAACATGCATTCTTCGTGAAACAAATTCTTGATGGATTTCATAACAAAATTTGAACGTTACAAACCTCTTTAACTCTTGACAAAAGTGAGTTGAGTTCGTTGATTGATCGTATATCAACAGTGAATCAATATTTGCCTTCTATTTCTCTGTAAATCGATCTCCTATATCATACAAATCAAAGGCGAATATCAGTGGACTGAATTGCTTTATATTTTGTTTTATCTTCATCAGGCAAACAAGACCAATTTTGATTAGGAAGATTTGCTTTTACAAATAGAAAAACACGCAATTATTATGCCAGTAATTGTCAGTAGCTTAGCGAAGTCGTTGACGAACGTAGTTACGAACGAAAAACAATTTTCTATTATGATGACGATGAAAGGAAGAAACCTTACACTATCATCAAAACTTATCAAATATATTTGATGGCATTTTTTGCAATAATCTCTGAGAGAGACATCAGGTGGAAGCATGAGTTGGCGTTAATTACATAACGAATTTCGTCTAAGTGAGTGTTTTGCTGTATTTTGATATCCAGAGATTCGATTGAAGGTCGTAGGAAGAAAATCTTACGAACAAAGGGTGAAGAAACTTAATACCGCTGACTTCGAGTATTGCATTGAAATTGATGATCGAATGGATGCGTCGATCGATTATAATGTATAGAAAATATTGATTTTATTTTAACTTAGTTGATGAAAAAAATCAAGCAACACACAAATAGAAATGTTTACTTCGCAAGAGAAAGAAAAGAGGTCTTTTACACTGGTATACCAGCACCTTTCCAATTATTGTGCATTGTTTTAATTGAAGCTGGTTGTCGCTGTACTACAGGCCAATACTGTTCGGATGTTCGAACAGATTTTACTCTACTCAGTCGGTTGATCTTTTCAAGAAAGAGAAAGTAGTCAGTACGGAAAAATTCATTACTTACCAGTGCGTCTGTTTCTTCTACGGATAGATATCGTTTCGTTGTTGTCGCTGGCGGAAGAGGTGTATGTCGATCGCGGCATCGCACGGGACTTGTTAAGCGTTCTACAACTTGTGTGACTTGTTCCGATGAAATTTGTTGATAGCCTAAGGGAAATGGCGGATGCACAATGGTGCCCCATTTTTGTCGACTTCGAGGCTGAGGCGGTCGGGTATTCAATGTGTCTGTTAGTCGACCATAATCGTCAACATAGATCTTTTTGATTTCATATGTACGTGTCATGAACGTCTGACTGAAATTTGAAGAAATTGTTTGACGACGATCGACATTTTCCGAATTGGTTTGAAAAGAACTCTGGTTCGATAGAGAAGAGTCTGCTCGCATACGATCATTGAAACTGTTATTCGATGTATTCTCACGCGAAAGACCAAAGCGTGTGTGATTTTGTGTTGTCGACTTTGAGTCAGATACCTGACTGTTTGCCGTCGAACCATTGGCTAAACGAGAAGGCGATGTTTGCTTTGATTGAATGCGTCGGGCAGGTAATAGCAATGCTGGCAAGTTCTTGTTTCGCGCATGGACAGCGCCAGAGGATTGATTCTTAATATATCGTGTTTTGGGTTTCTCAGGTTCTATGACAAACGAGACTTGTGTGCTTATACTGCTATCAGTAGCAAAAGGCATAGGTGTTTCTACAGCAGATAGAAATTGAGAAATGCTTCGAGGAGATGCATTTTCTTGATTAAACGGTAGATTGTTGTAATTTTTCTTCGGATCATTATCAAGATAGCTTTTCGTCGATTCGAAATCACTAAGTACATCATATTCTCGATCGGAGTCTGACCAATCAGAAATAGCATCGGCTCCATCATCAGACACTGATTTCAATCGATTTTCTCGTGACTGACGATGTTGGGCACGACTAGAGGCTAGATGATCCGTTGCTGGAACATTCGAATAATCTCTGGACCGAAATCCACCACGATTGTTTGCCATTTTGTCAATCTGATAAAAACACAAGCAGGAAGACTATTTTCTATCATCATTTAGCATTGAACTGCGATACAAACCATTCACTGTTTGTTAAAACTTGCTTCTCCTTCTTCTCCTTCAATGATCAACTTACGAGTAGAAAGGCGAGAATTGAAAACAGAATTCCTTTTTTTTCATCTTTTTTTCTCACTATTTTGAATTGCTTCGATGAAGTGGTCTCTATTCATACGCTAATGGGCATCGACAGCATGTTCCCTTTTGTTCCACGCACAAGTGAGAAGGATGACTGAAACGTAAGCGAAACTTTTCTTCTCGTTGCTTAACGTAGAGAATTGTTGTAAAACAATAACAGTATATGTAATTGCGTTTGCTTAATCTTGCACCTATTAAAGTACAAAGTGTAAACTTCAAGGATGCGAGATGACGGTCTCAGGTTATCTGACATTTTGCTTCAGTAAATATCGCGAATCAAGCTGACGATCCCATCGGACGGAAGTGATGATACGACTGAGTCTGATTGTCATGACGTTTTTTTTTATAACTGATGTTATTCTGTCGTTCATTATGTGAAACAGGAAACATAAATATACACTCCCAGTTTCTTTTTCTTAAAAGATCGCCAACGGCAGCATCAACGCATACTACTCGACGAGGCAGTGAGTAAAATATCTAAAGATAGAGATAAGAAATACAACACTTCGATGGAAAACGATGACAACCAACACAAGTTGTCATTTAGAAACGAATTACATTTGATGACGCTGTCAGGTTGATGCTATTTTATTAAAAGAAAAACCGAAAATTATCTGACAGAGAGGAATTAACTATTCGAATAGAAATCATCTTGGAGAGCACAGGCAAGTGCGCGTAATGGGGAATCAATCATTCGAGGTAAGAATGGTTTAAGAACAATCGAAATAAATTGTTTTGTTTGATTAAATTCTGTTTTCAATTTGTTAATATGTTCAATTTTAATTGAATCAAAGCCTAATTGCCAACGTCGTGCAAATATAGTGACAATTTCAAATAGTTTCATCAATTGCTCGCGAATAGCTTGTTGTTTTGGTTGTAGAAGACTGCCGATTGCGAGCGCTGTGAGAAATTTCTCATGATAAATGATCATCGATTCAATATCGATCGACTTCGCCGCATGTTTTTCAACAAATTGTTCCCCGGCTGTGTGAAACTAAAGTATCAAGCAGATATCGAGACCATTCGCTAGTAACTATCACTGGTATATACCGTGGTGAGAACGAAATTATTCACAGCATTGACGGCATGAAGAAGTCGAGCACGTAAAAGAAACATTTCATGGTGTAATTGGTAAGATTGGTGACGATATAGTCGATGGTTACGGACACGATTTTTCACGCGAAATTCTAAATAAAAAGCAAAGGATAATCAGAAACATTGATGGTGCCATGTAGAAGATTTCGTCCTAACCACTGAAAACTAATTGATCTAGCACATATTTTGCTTGCTTGACTTGTAAAACAAATGCAAAACATTTCTGATAGGTTTCCATATGCTCCGGTTTGACAATGATTACTAGTTCTTTGGGTAAATCATATTTTAATTGAACATTTTGTATGATGTACTTTTGTGTGATGGATGATTCTGTTGCCGACTGAAATATCACACTCAATGGATATTGAATTTTATCCAGACCGAACATTGTTAGTGTACTATCGAATGAAACAAGGACTGTGAATGCATCTAGACGTTCGTGAATTGTCTGAGACAATTTAGCGTATAGTCGCAGTGCGAATTGATGCATAAATGAGCCGTTTTCGAAGAGAAAAAAGTTTCGAATATACTCGATATGTTTTAAATAGTTCAGTCGATGCAGAATGTCATTAGTGAGTTGATCGATTAATTGAGTACATTTTACCAACAGGATTTGTTCGCTGAAAGTCTGTAGAATACACTCGATATTCGACAATTGATTGATACTTGAAGAAAGACATAACTGCTCACTAGAATCGAGAGGAGACCATGTATTAGACAAAGTGAAGTGAATAATTTACCGATTAATATCGAGTAAAGTCGGTTTGGACATTTGCATCTGATTGAACGCTAATGCGAGGAATGAGTTCCTTTCATTATCGATATCGTCGAATAACAAGTTCAGAGAGATCGATGGATTTGATTTTAGTGGTTTTACAAGAGTATTCGTTTCGGAATCGTGTATGACAGTTAGAGGAGTCCAAGTTTGTTTTGTTAGATTACAGTTCACTTGCAAATGTTGTGAAAACTTTTCCACGAATGATTGTGATTCTTCTTCATCTATACCAACAAACATGATATGATAGAATCAAAGATATTCTTCAAAAATGATTACTTGTTAAAACACTGTTTGACTTGAGAATTTCTGCACATTTGCCTGCTTTGATCAATGATGGAACTACTGATGCTAACCATCGTGGTATTAATCTACACGATCAAACTCAACATCAAGTTAAGAAGATGTGATCTGTTCAACTTACGAGACATTCTCGACTTGCTCTGTATATGATTGATGCCAGAAGTCCAAAGCTTCTACCGACACATCAGTTTTCCTGAAAACCAATTCATTTCTCATCTAAAGGGAAACTTCAGGTCTCTTACCGTTTGATGAAGAGCTCCTCGAAAGGATCATCTAGATTTCCATTTGCTAGCCAATTCTGAATGATTTCCAAATAGATTCGACAACTTGATATAAAAAGTGGAAGGAAAAAATTCTAAAGCGCACTTCAGTTCGAAGATCACCACATATGACTAAACTTACGAAAAACGTCAAATTATTGATCATTTCTGACATAAGCACATTTTTGTACAGAACGTGTATTAATTCCAATGTTAAATCACAACTGAGTTTGTCCTCGTCGAAGAATATCTGATCGAATATCCGCTCGATGCATTCGCCTTTGGAAATCAAACCTAACGAATCTAGTTGTTGATAAAACGAGAGTATCGTGTATGTATGTTCTAAATCGAAGAAGATTGACTTGAGAAGGCCTGTGGAATGGTGAACGAACTTTGTTGGAGAACGGATTTTTCAATATCTGCCAGTTGAAAGTGAATAAGAGTCATTTGGTCTCGAATTGCTTGGGCAAATGACGAAACAGTTCGACATGAATGAGTGATTTTTCTGAGAAATCTTGTGGCTAATTGAAATTGATTTGAAAGTAAAGTAAATTTTTGTAAGCATTCTTGAATGGCTACCTAAAACAACCGATATATGTGTAAATATAAACCAAACTCGGTGTTCACCTACCGGTGTCACATCACACAGGCGAACAAAGTCCGCAACATGCACTTGCTCATTCTCATCGATAGAATACACATGCAATTCATTCGAATTCATCAGGAGCCTAAAAGAATATGTAATTACAATCAATATGAAGTCATTCCGTTGTACCAAAGAGTTTCGCGAATCAGAATGTATTCAGTCACTGTCTGTGAGTTCACTCGATAAGCTAAATGGGTTGTTTTCATCATAGTTTGGTCCCTGAAAAAATCAAGATGTAGATCAAGTTTTTCGGTAATTCTATTTACCAGAACAGGGCGAAATCTCGAAGAGCTGGTGAGACATCGTCGGCTTGTTTGCCATGCCAGTACGACGTGAGAATCTCTCGATCAAGCGACGAACTATGTTTTTCTGAATAGAAATAAGGGTTATATTGAGTTTTCTTACTAATTCTGCTGTTCGATATCATCGATTGGTTTGGATTCCAGTTCAATGTCAACTATTGTGTCATTCTGGATGGAAGTGGAATCCATTCGATCGTCGTCGTCGTCAGTGAGACTCTCGTCCTAAAAGAAATTTGTTGATTAGTGTTTTTGAAGCATTTTTTTACATCTTGATAATCGTCGGAAGCAATCGGCTGTTGATAATCATTTCCAAGTAAAAATGCAGGCCAATTGAAATTCGCTTCCTCTGCAAAGAATATTCATCGACACTATGATCAATTTGATGAATTCTTCTTACCAACTTGTTCATGAACGAGACGAGAGAAGTCATCTAATTCGACATCCAATGGTCTTCGAGCTAAGGAAATGATGAACTGTAAACACGACAGATGAAGTTCACTCTAAGGATAACAATTGTAGAAAGCCGACGTGAATTTCATCTAGTGACTTTTACTTCTGGTGAATGTTTCAACAAAGGTCGATTGCTGAATCGTTTGATAAGAAATTCCAATAGATCAGCCTTTTTATCTTGAGCATGAACGATATATTTTTCTTTTAAACTATAAGACAATCTTGCATTGAAGAGCAGAAGATCAGTCAATGGTGTCATACCCTTGGATACTTTTGTCGACATGACGTTTTTCGACATTGACATTCGAACGATGTATAATCGCATCTTCAAATAGTTTCTTGTGTGGATTAAATCGATCTGAAAGCTGGAAAAGAGCAAGTGGACGCGTTTATCCCGGGTGTAATCTTACGGTTAATCCAGTAAGATCATAAACGATTTCGTTGAGGGTTGGTTGAATCGATTTTAAAAAGTTGCTCATCTAGAGAAATGACACAATCAATGCTTTGACTCGAGCAGAGGACGCAAGTTGTTTCGTAGAATAAATAAACTCGAGATTTATGATAAACAGAAGTTCTTCAGTGAAGAAACAAATAAGATTACTGTTATTTACTTTGGCATGGCAAGATTTTGATTGATATACAAAATATGACGGATGAATCTTCGTATTGAAGTCTGTCCCTTTCTCCTTCGGGAAGGGAATGACTAATGTGTACCTGACTGGTCAACTTCAGACCAATTGATTGAGAAGAAAAGAGGGCATTTCGTATTTGAGTTGAACATGATTGTCATCGAAAGTAATTTCGAAACATGACCGTATTTAGAAAGATAGACGACGAGTTTCTAATAATCATCTGTTTATCTTCGTTCTTCCTTTCATCTGACTCATATCATTCCGTATTTGGGCATACTGAGCAGAATAAGAATAAAACGATGAGTAGTTATCAATATTTTGAAATCTTTTCTCCCAATGACTGCTAGTATAAAAACTAGTCGGTATGAAACACTTTTCCATTCGTTTATTTCCGATTATTCCTGCAAAACAAATCATCTATATTCATCGTTGCTCCCATACTCATACTCATACCACTAACCTCACATATCGATATTCTCAACTATCAACACTGTATTCATTATGGCTGGTTCGGTAAGTGACCCGACAATATTCTTTTTTTTTCTATTTCTTAGTATTTTCCCTTATCCATACTGTTGTCCGTATGTCGATCTAACTTCATGGGAAAGAAAAAAAGAAGAGGAAAAAGAAAGACAGCGCCTATCGATGATATCTGCTTCATGTTGTGAGATATACGCCCGTTCCTGCTGACGGATAATAATTGTAGTTGCCATATACGAGAATAGGACAAGGAAAATGCTCGATTGTACTCTACTCGCTCTCGGTTGATGATTCATAAGAGCAACTAGTATAATATCAACACACTGTATATGGAATTGTTTTGGTAGGTATACTGCAAAAGAAAAGAACAGAAAGAGAGAGAGAGAGAAGAGAGGGAGGAAAAACATCGAGAGGCAATCCCAAATAGGGCATCAATTGTATATTTCCACTTTCTTCTTCTTCTGTTTCTTCGACTAACGCAGGCATCTAAACGACGTAGATTCTAATGGTAAGAAACACGTGTAAGAACTTTTATTTTTACTAAAGGAAAAAAGGAAAGAACTTTTGGGATAGTTTCAAATGATGTGAGGTGTTTCGTCCATTGAATGATTTTTTCGAAGTCAATCAATCAAGTTTTTATTTGTTTTAGGCTTCAGGAGTCAAAGTTGACAATTCTGTGATTGAGAAATTTCACGAATTCAAGATCAAGAAGAACTGTGGCTATCTCGTTCTTGGTTTCAGCGAAGATATCTCGAAAATCGTTGTTCTCAAAGAAGGCCAAAATAAAGCCCCACAAAACGCACCTGCTAATGACAAAAGTAAACGCTTCCAACGCGTAGTCTTTCTTCATTAATACAATTATTCTATTTTCTTTCCTGAAGATAAGAAATGGGCAGAAATGCTGGAGGAATTGCCAGAAAATGATGTACGATACGCGGTAATCGATATATTCTACGAGACAAGCGAAGGATCACGTGCAGAAATCTATTTCATTTCATGGTAAAGATAACATGAAGCTGATCCGTTTCGTATACTCTCTTTGTCGACTTGTTTCAGGGCACCGGATAGCGCGACAATTAAACGTAAAATGTTGTGTGCATCAAGTAAAGATGCTTTGAAAAATGCTCTTCAAGGTATTCGCAATCACTTACAAGCAACATGCAAATCCGATCTCGATTTAGCAGCAATTATTAGCGAAAAAACCAAATCCAAGTAGATTAAGATTGTTCAACGGAACCAGACATTCTTTCTTCAGCATTTTTTTTCATTCTCGCTCTCTCTCTCTCTCTATCTTTTTTTTGTATCTCGATCACCGTTTACTTAAAAAGAACAAAAATTTGTGCTATTATTAATAATAATATTATCATTCTTTTTCTTTTTGTTGGTTTGCATGTTTGGTCTCTTCGTCTTCTTATTTTCAGTTCATGTCCGCGTTACAACTACGGTATATATATATAAAAAGATTCGAATGAGAGAATAACAACCCTTCTTTTCCTTCTGTCTTTTCGAATGCTGATTTTCACCTGCTTTGTTATAATTGTGTCTCATGCGACAATAAAACAACGACGCAATTGATATACATGAACAATAAATAACAACGTCTGCACATACATTGACTTTCAAAGGAAGTTTTTAGAATCTCCGAGACGTACACTTATCTATTCGTTTGGTCTAGTTAATTACATTTGAAGACCAATGTATTTTCTACATCCGCAGTCGTAGGACGACACGGATAGAAAAGAAGATATCTATTGACATACTAATGAATCATAAATACTTGTTTGAAACCTTCATTCGTGGAGTGTTTCCTATGTAAATAGCTTCTTGCCATGATCTCTGTTTATTACGTATGGGAGATATATCAAAAGGAACATATAACAACGCGAAAGTATACAGTTGCCACAGTAGAAGACAACGACCGGATTATCAGCATAAAAAACATCGTCAAAATTTGGCTTGCAAGAAAAACATGTGACTTAGAAGTAAAATAGATACAACAAGTGAATAACGGTCAGCTAGTCTTGTGGCATATGAACACTTGGAAAATGATGTTTGATTTTCTCCTTCGTGCACGAAGAAACACTTGTGTGGTCGTTCACGATATGGTGTCGTTTTCAAACGTGTACACCATTCCTCTTTGGTGAATTCGACGGGTCTACGTTTGATGACCAATTTGGGACAGGTCACTGACGCTTCTTTCGAATGATTGACATATAGTAGCATTAAATTACTCCTCGGAATCTTTGATATCGAATAGCTAAATATATGGAGAAAAATGTATCGAAAAGATTTATGTTTGGTTTAGTAAGTTTACCCGAAAGATTCATAGAAATTAAGTCGGGATTCTACGGTTGAACTGTTCGTTCCATTTTCATTTACACTCACAACTGTTTCTCTTAAATAAACAGCACAATCAACCGCTCCATGAACAGTATTAGCACGTTCAATCTCTTCCCATGTTAGTCGATTGTCTTTCGACGGTAATGGACCCTCCCATCCTTTCCATGTTGATACATAAAGGTTAAATTCTTCAATACATGACAATGGAATTCGTCCGACCGATTCATCTTCCTTCGTTCCATTTATTTCTCGATGATCCAAGATCGGTCGACGGAAGTCAATGTGAGTTAAAAGAACATTACTAAGACTCTCTCGAGTATGTGTCGGTGGCTTTTCAGGTTCAAGAGTAAGATTTTGATTGTTATGAGACTTTCTTGATGCGTATGTCCAACGAGGAAAGACAAGGATATCGTGAACAAGAAACCTAAAGGATTACACGTTAGAATATGTGATAGGTCAAAATAAAACTCTTCTTACATTGCAATATGGTTGATAACACTCCAGATCATTGAGGAGATGGTATAGAGAATCTGAAAGAGAGTATATTTACAAAACGAGAAAAATGAATACTCGAACATACACTTCGAAACATGTGACCAGAACTTTTTTCTTGTACTATTTGCTTGTGTAAACATACACCTTGGAAATCCACCATTTTCTCTCTAGATACAAAGATTTTTCGAATCGTTTCAACGACAGTGCACAGAGAATATTTTACTCAGCGAAGATTTTCTTGGCAACAAGATCTTGCATAACCAAGCCCTCGAATTCACCTAAAAACTTGCCAATATCAGCCTAAAAACAAATTCGGTACACATTTGATTAAATAAATGAATTTTCGAACATACCGTTCGATCGTCACCTTGCTGTTGACTAATGAACATAATGAATCCATTCTCGTCAATGATGTAACATACACCACTGTCCAATTTACTCTAGAACGGCTTGAAATGAGAATATCAATAATATTGTTCGAAATACATACACATAAATCGGAAAAATGAGTCGAGCGAACAGTTTTGTATGGTAACATAACTCCAAAAACTCCGAATGGAACATTTTGGGTATTATTCGGTCGATCCATAGATTTGTTCATCCAAATTCCCGTTGTAATGACTAGATACATATGTGATGCAGTAAATGACACACTTTGTCCTTCTACCAACGAAACAAAATATAACATGGAATTCATCAAGAATGAATTACCTGTCGTATTCGTATTATTATCATACGAATTTTCTACAAAAAAAAAGAAGAAGATGCGAAATGTGATTTCGAAATGAATCTTATACATACGTGAATTGGGACCGGGAATACTCGATATTCCGTAGAAAAGTGAATAGACGTAATGTTTACCATGAATATGGTCAGCACCATAGTAATGCGTAGCATTGATAGTTCGTTCATAATAATTCGATTCAATGGAATTCGGATTTGCATCGCCAAATTGTCTAAACTCAGGTCCGGTTTCTTGCAAGAAATTCAATCCCGAGCTCATACCTGATATGATCTTCGATAGCTTGATTCGACAATCGCCAATAAGCAGTGATACCCGATCGAGTGGCTAAGAAAATCCAGTGGATATGGCTTTCATGTTCATATGATTTAAAATCCAGATAAGCTGATCGTTCGATTGGCTTTTGATGACTCCGGTCGATGGCACCGTTCTTCGTCCAATTTTCGAACTTGCTCATGATGAACAATTCTTCGATCATCATGTAAATCAATTGTTTACTCGCTTTGTACGGACCTACGTGAAGATTATTTCAATTAGAGAACCAATCAGAATCGAATCAAAGCATACATGAACGAATATTCATTGTTTCAATTTTTTCTTTCAAATAATCACGGAATGATTCTTCCGTGTCACCGATATCATCTTCCGCTGTTGAATTACAATAAATCCAATCGGCAATGCGAACATTGCGTTGAAGAATAAAACGAAGTGCTAGAACACAAAACGATCATCTAGTTGCACACTGTGTTCGTTCGGAAAAAGTAATATCATCTAAGTGATGCCATTAATACAACTAAGTGTTTTTAGGAACAAGACAAGACAGCCCTTCATGTACAAATTGATTTTGACAACGTTGGTTTTACTTTTCTCCTAGTGTTTCTTGTTCATCTCATATCAACTATAACATTTTGTTGAGAAAAGAATAAGTGCAGAATAATGAACTGTTATACCCGTTTATTACTTTTGTTAAAAGCTCTTCGAGATTTTCGAACAATAGTAAAGAACGGATATGAAGATTTATGATTGTATGCTTTTCATAAACTGTGCGTTGTTTCGAATTGATTACTCTACTATGAAGTTTATCTAAATGTGAATGTGCTCGGTGGCATTCAAACTGAGAAAAAAAAACACTACGTGCAATTTGCAAAACTTGTGTTAATACCGTATATTGTCTACGCGTTCTTTTTCGATCCATTCTGACTAATCTAGATAAAATCATCATCTTGAATAAGAAATTGCATCAAATCTAGCTTTATTCTTCTGTCACAGAGTATTGTATATGTAAATAAGAAATGATTAAGTCTTTCATGATTGGAATTAGATGAAGCGCGAGCATGTCTCGTGCGTTCATAGTATAAAAAACAAAAAGCTAATCTTTCAATAGAAATCATCCGTTCTCTGCTTGTGACTCTTTGTGTTTATCGTTGATCTTATTCTATTAGATTTGATCAATGATGTTTCATTGTGAACTATTTGCTACTTGCAGAACGCAAAATTTCCTTCCGTTCGATGCACTCTTTCCTAATGGAATATGCCCTTTTCGAATGTCGTCTTTTAAGTACTCAACATTCTTTTGGAATATGGCTGGCTGAGAAAATCATTCGTTATTTACATAACAATTATTTCCTTATGAGACAGCAACTCACAAGACGTTCTTCGCGAGATAATTATGAAGAACAAGGAATTGGTCATCGGAGAATTCAATTGTAAATTCATCTGAATGGGATACTAATTCCGACGAAGCATAATCAAAGTAAATTGACCAGTCATCCGAAAGAATCGTGTCTTGTATGTCATCGCATTGACTGGGCTCACAATTGACTCAAGGGCACATCGTTTCGAATAAAAATCAAACCTACTAACCTATTTGAGCTTTGCCTGTGTCCGGTTCAGTAGTTCGAACATGATATTCACCATAAGGAAAACGAACAGCAATGCCCAAACTAAAATCAAACTCAAAAGCACACTCACTAAAGCATGTTTATCAGTACCTGAAAGGATTCGATTCTTTGTCTCCTAAAGTTGCATAGTAATACTTTTGTTCGACAACTTCGATCCGTCGCTAGGAAGAAAAAAAAAGGGTAATTAGTTAGTTTATACTGGAAATGATCTTACCATATCATCCAAGTGTTTCTTGACTCGAGCTGAACGTTGATTTTCCTTGGATAAAATCATATCCTTCCGGATCTACAAATCATCGCACATGAACAATCTCAGTCGACCTAACAAGAGATCTTACTGCTTGAATACTACTTGCTGGCAATGGCTACAAAAAGAAGTCTGATGACTGCTGTGATTTGGAAGAAGAGATATGACTTACATGAACGAATCTGATGAGGTTGTCAGGTATTTCTACCATATCTAAGTCAATTGAATGATAGTTTTGTTTTCGATATGGACCCAACTAAATCGGACGCAATTTTTTTGAAAAGAATATCAAATGGGTATATCAAACATACGACAGGCCGTAAATCAGGATGAAACATAAGATAGCCGTTGTGATTAATCATGAATGAATAAGCATGTACTCCGAGCTAAATAGAAATATGAGGATTTATTTCAAGAAGGAAAGAGAAGTCGACATCTTTACTCGATATTTCGGTGAGAATTCTTGAATAAGTTTTACGGGAATATCAACGCCCACAGCACCTAATAAGATTGTTTCGTCTTTTTTCTATTTCATTCATATGAGAAACAAGATAGAGTGCACTTCATTCGCAAATTAACTCACGTCTTTTGGTGGATTGAGAATAGGTTGGGCAATTGAAATCATCAAGTGAACAGGCTATTGAATTCAAATGAACTCATCTGTCTTCATCTGATTCTCTCTCGTTCTTACTTTCGATTTATTCCTAAACTCATCCATGGAGATCGAGAGGTCAGGGAATTTGAATGGAAACCATTTGTAGGTTTTTATTGGTAAGGTTCTTTCCACATCAAGAAATACACTACTCCATACAGTAACATGATCATTATACATAGCAATAGGACGCGCTGTAACTGGAATGTAATCTTCTACATTCTCTTGGATGTCTTCCAACGTCGAAACATGAGCAAAATATCCTAAATGAATTGATTAACCTTTCATACGACCATCCTTTCAGATTACCTTTGTTAGCACATGACATCCAACGAATATGCTTCGGATCGCCTAGTTCTCTTCCGATCATGTAAGTGAATACACGTGTCTGAAAAGTGCCGACAATATGTCGTCAGTTTTCGACATAGAAGAATCTTACTTCGATGGGATGACATGTTGATACGTTATTCGGGGTCCAATTTCGACTTTGAAAAACACTTAATGCGGTTTCAGTAGCACCATCAGTGACAATCATGATCATTTTATTACAACCCGTACTATCGAGGAATGGCTCGTCTTCATCATCGTAATGAGTTACTACAAGAGAAAGAGAAACAAGGAAAGAAAAATGATTTCCGGACATTCGTTTTTAATCAAACCATTGAAATCTGTTGGACAGAATGCTTCCCGTTGGGCGTCCGTTTGATTATCTGTTGTCAAATAATGGCATTGACACAATAATCTGACATTTTCCGTGAGTGATATGTTTGTACGGGCATCGTCTAAAATATTAAACGCCATGTTCAATGCTTTCGAAAAATTCGCGATGTCTTTAGTTTTGAATGGTTCATTGACAGTTTGACGAAATCTCTACAAAGAGAAAAACGAAGTTGATACAAAGTAGTCGTCATTGACTGTAGCGATTACATGACGATTTTCAAATGTTGCTTGCACGAGCCCATCTTGAAAACACTCATCGACAAATTCCGGTTCTTCTTGAAACTACAATCAATAGAACTTTTACACATTGACCTTCACTCTCGCGAAAACTCTACTTTAATGATTTGTACAAAGTCGTCATCGGATAATGTATCTAAGATTGTTTCGACAGTTTGCACGGCAATAGATTTCTTCAAGCCAGTCATCGATCCACTAGCGTCAATCAAAATAATCACATCACGTGGCGATGATGTGGCACGGATGTACCAATTTTGTACGCGACAATCGAACAAATCTAATTTTTCAGTATCACCTTCCGGATACTCCCATTTATGACCCGGCCACACGCGATAAAGACCCGTTTGGCTGCAAAAGTACTGCCAAGTTAACTCGGGATCGTGATTATAATTATCAATAAACGCTTGATTAAGATTATACGACCAATTTGCGGTTAAGAGAATTTCTTTATCTAAAGCAAAGCATGTCGATGTAAAGCTCGATCAGGAAACGACAGTCTTTTGTATCTCCTTACTTAAATAATAGATTATAGTCGGAACGTGGACTGTGCTATGCGTAATATTAACAAAAGCTCCACCAAAATGTTTTTTCTGTTGCATATATAGATTTTTTACTAATACTCTACATGAAAGAGAACGCGTTTTCTTTACTCTATTCAACGATATAATTGGAATTTACCTGTATTGAGGATCTACATCAGACCCTAACGGATTCTCATCTATTGAACCGGTTGTGTTCGAATCAGTAGTGGTAGATGAAAGCGGCACTTTGGTTGCCGAATCCTCGAGTCGAAATGAGCTATTGTCTGTGATTGTAATTGCTGACGATGTCGTTGTTGTCGTACTTGGTGAACTAGTTAAAGATGCATTTTCATTCGTTGTATTGCTAATATTATTTTCGACATGTTTGGTGCTGAGATAACCATGAGTCTACTCGGAAACGAATAGAATCAGTTAAAGAAAAAACAGGAACATTAGAATTGAACTCACTTCCATGAATTTGACTGTTTCATTGCGCGTTGCTTCATCGGTTTCCGCAAATCGCCGATACGATTGTTCGCTGATAGTAACGAGATTTCTGATTGCTTCGAGCTTCTTCATTATAGCACGATTGGTATAATTTGCCATTTCGATCACAAGTTCGGAAAGATTACGTTTCTCAATGATGAACGTATTCGATGATTGCATGTAAACTTCGCGCATCATTCTATCTGTACTCGGCAATGTTAGTGCAGAAAATTGTTCTGTGAGATAAACTAATTGATCACGCAAGTATTGATTTGTTGCTGCCGATAACAAAGGAACTCTACAGGGAATATAAGAAAAAATAAAATTTTTCATCACATTTACCAAGAAATCGAGTATGAACATACGTCGGCAATGTATCGGAGAAAGATACATTCGGAATATCGTGCAGATTAGATGCTTGAATACGTCGTTCATATTTGATGTTAATCACGAGAATTATTAGAATAATTCTCAGCGATGTCATTGATGGAGATTGATGTACGTGCATTAATTCATCGAATGTTCAAATAGAAACGAGTTCGACGTGCTACTAACTGTCTCTTTTTTCTTTCTTGTGCTACTGCGCTTCTCTCTCTCTCTCCTAAGGCCGTATGTGTAGAATTTGTTCGAAAGAAAACTTCGTCAATTCTCTTGCGTGTTCTATACGTTAATGTCTACAAAGTCTATTCTTCGACATTCTATGTTAGCGTTTTTTTACTTACTCCTCATTCTTTTCTTGTGCTCACTACATTTGCTCCGATAAAATAACGAGTTCTCTCTCTCTTTTCTCTTAGTTTCTTTTTTTTTGTATATATCAATCACAAGCGTTCCCTCTTCCTCATTCACACACACACATACAACAAATCAAACGATTACGAAGGAAAAAGAAAGACGAGAAAAAAATCTACTGTTTTTATCGTTATTGACATAATCAAATATAGTTCAATCGGCTTACTTCCACAAAAGAACACAAATAAATAAATTTATTTATTGTCTTTTTTTTCTCCTAGTCGCACAACATAAAATAAAACAAAACCGGAATGTCTGTTTAGTTTTCACAACATTCTTTCACTGTTTTCTTTATCGCTTTGGGAAGATCATTCGAAGGATTAATATCAAAGAATCCGCTAGGTTTAAGTGAAAATCCTGCTGTAACGACAGGCATGACAGGAAAATCTTCTTGTCTTGGAATATGTGTCACACCAAATGTATACCAGAGAACGATGTCTTTATTAACTATGGACCGATCTTGTTCGGTATAATGTAACAAACCAATGTCGGATTGACTTTGATTGGGGTAATTGCCTGAACCGAACATTTCCTTCTCGTCGAAAGGAGTAACCCAGACATGGTAGTCCACAAAACTTGCACGTTTGCGCCACCAAGCTTTCGACGAACTGAGAGGTACGGCGTTGTCACCCGGATGTAGTTTGTAGCCAGTTGCTTCACCAACTCCGTTTCGAACGGCGGAGTTTTCGAACTTCCACGAACGTGATTTCTCTAAGCACAGATTGCTTCTTGCTTGCTTCTCGGTTTCAAGCAATATTTTATTGATGTGAAACGCATTGTGAAATTGATTGTGTAGAGCATCATCCGGATCAGCCTCGACATCGATCATGTACGCTGTATTATTGATGCCGTCTATAGCTAAATCAAGACGCATGTTGAAGAAATGCTGATGATATGGTGCGAATAATTGTGGAGCAATTAATGAGCCATACGGTGACTTTTTCTCAGGTGGTACAGCGCCTAATGAAAGAATGCCCGTCATTTTGACTTCGAATTGAACGCTAGCATCTTGATACAGATACCTATTAATAAAAGAGAACGTGTGCAATACAATTCTCGGAGGAATAACGATAAAACAAATACAGACAGAAGAGTGTTCTTGCTTAACAATGCATGGTGTGTGCTTTTTAGGTTCGAGCTCAATGTTTTTGAATAAATTATGGTCTATAAATCATTTATATTCACTATTTTCCCGAAAAGATTCGATCGTTAATAATAGAGATCTTATATTCTAATTCTTCTTCTTCTTTTATAGATATTTCGAAAGGCTTTTAGGAACTAATTATTCTACTGAAACGAGATCGTATTACACATGTTAGCACATACTGTTATCAGTAATGTTTTATGAACTTCCACATTTACTTGTCACAGAAGAGGAATGACTTTTGTTATGTGAAGCTTGTCGTAAACTATGCTCGATTTTCTCATTGGAGGGGAAATGTAAAGACTAATTACCAGAAGAATCCATATTCATAATTTTCGATTGTCGCAATACTTGAGATAACTAATCTTCGACTTCGTCGTACCTAATGAAGGAAGCAAAAGCAGAGATTTTTGCATGTTCTCCACGAAAAATTACTTCTGGATTATTTAATCGACGATCTGTATGCTTCCATAGGATGCCGACGTCCTCTTCGTGAAGACAAATGGCATTTTTGATCACCAAGAGTTCTCCACGGCTGGTACACATATTTGCATCGAAATATTTGATGTAACCAAGACAGTCACAGCCAAGTTCCAGACTATTCGTGCAACAACCTAAACCATATTCACCACAATCGAATGCGTTTTTTCTTGCTTGTTGTTCAGCTGGATCACCATAGGGAACAACCATTTCACTTAGTGCAGCTCGGTACAACACTGAACGGTTGTCGTAGGTCAAATGATGAAGAACTAAACCTTGTCGCATAGTAAAACCGATAACAAATGACCATTTTTGCCATGAGACTTGATAACCATTGATCTGAAAGCTTGGGCCTTCAGGTTGAACGATTTCTAACGGTCGAATATCAGTACGAGTTTTTGACACTTGATCCGATGTATATTCACAGCTGATGTACGGAATGGGATAGTGATTATAAATCTCAATACGAATAACTTCCACTATTCGAAACAAAAGATACAATATTTGCTTAGTTCAAATCTTTGAACTCACTTAAATTGAGATCGACTACAGGTCGTAAGCCTTCAATTGGATGTGTATATCCATTATCATTCGGATGAGATCGAACGAAACACAATGGTCTTGCTAGACGACGTGTACGTTCTTCTTCTTCTCCATAGTACCCACTTGACCATATGTCGACCATCACTCGACTAACATCATCGATACCATAATGTTCACGTATCAATTCTTGAAATTGAACTGATCGAAGTACTGCTTGTTCACATTCAACTTGTTCATCAACAGTCATCGTCGCCTGAACATTTGGAATGTGTTCCAGTGATATAAGTTGACCTTCGTTTTCCAGCTCGACTCGTGCTTCATAACAAGAATTCGTTCCATTATCGAAGAGAACAACATCAGCTTCACGGGAAATCACTTCGTTCGATGGATTCAATATTTTTTCCTTTGCTGCTTCATGCAATGTTATCGACACAAAACGTGTCGTTGCCGTTATTTTGTCACTTTGTTTCTTCAAAACTTCTACAGCCCGTTCAATTTCAGCCAATGACAATGGTTCTAGTGGATGGCGCGATTGGGTACGTTCAGACGTTGTACTTTCGACTTTATCGTTCGTCATTATATCTACTTTTTTCGACTATCAATCAGGTGTCTTGGAAATAATAACTACTGTTTAAATACTCCAATCATCTACCTTCTGCTCTATTATTTTATCTAGCTTATGCTCCAATGCATTGGCTTTTCTTTATCAATAACGAGCCCTGGTGTGTGTGTGTTCGCAGAAAGAAAAAGAAAAAACGCTATCCGACATTATCAAATGTACTAAGGTATCAATGATTCATGTTCGATGTTTGCCCTTAAACTGAAGCGAGTGGCAAGCGCCTTTTTTTTCTATAACCAAGTATAGTTATCTAGAAAGAAAAATACAATTCGCGATTCATCTACTAATACTCTGTAATTATAGAAAAGTATGCTTTTTTTTCAAGGGTTACATGACACCTGTTATGCTTCTTTTTAATTTGATTTAAAAACACACTATATGCAATATTCAAAAGATCGCATGCGACAATTATAACAATATATTAGATTTTCAAGTGCAAGAATATGAAAACATTTGACGGGCACAATCGAGAAACTACGTAGAAGAGCTCGATGTACATTTTTGAGTAATGTGTGTCACAACGGCATCTCGACATTCCTAACAGGACTAATTTTCCGTATGCAGTATATTCATGGTCATCGTCACATTCGAATGTTTTTCACTGAGCCATAGATCTCGCTATTCGAAACTTGTGTTGGGTCTACGACAGTTGTCTATACTTTATCTCACACTTGAACAGACAGCAATGGTGATCTGAATGAGATAAACACATCTTGAGTTGATAATCTAGTATGAAGACTTTTATTGAGACTCTCTTCGTTACTAATGACCTTCACCTTTTATTGTATTTGTTTATTCAGTTAAAATAGGAAGGTATGATGCATGTACAAGGTGTCCTTCATTTTTATTTCATATTAGTGCTAAATACAGATGAGTCATTTTGCTTTATTTATGCATCTTTTCGCTCTCTACTCAACTTGAAATTTGTGAAGTCATCTTTTTCGCACATGGACGGTCACATTTCAAGCAAAAAAGATGCTGCACTCTAAAGCGAGTTTCTTTCTACTATTTTTCCTAAGGCTTTTACAAGAAGCATGTGAAAGTACTCGATGTTTTTCCGTAATGCTGGGTCATATACAAACAGTGTAGCTTCCATAAAGTACAATCTAATTTGTTGGATTAAACAGATCATTGTGAGTACAGATCGTCTCAATATAGCAAACGATAAGAATATATGACACGTCAAACGTGTGAAGAAAGAATTTATTGAATGTATAATCTCATTACACGAGAAGCGGTGAAGAAAATACTCTTGACATATCCTCCGCTTATTTTCGAATTTGTCAATACTCAAATAGACGAATGCACTCAGTAATATTAGATAGTCTTCTACCTACGCAACGTAAATACATTTCTTTTCAATTTGATCAGAAATCCATATCAAGTGCTAGACTTTACGCCAAGAAATTCATCTTCTCTGACGTCAGTGAATTCTATCGTTTTTCAAATAGCCAATATTGATCAAAAATCAACTTTACTTTCGATTTGCTTGCAAAATATTTTTCAAACACATTTGAAAGAAATGTAAGAAAGGAAAAACGAAAACAAACAACTTTTAAAAAAGCAGTACCGTGAGATTGTTATTCGAAAAAAATGTTTCAACTTTGCCACACAATAATAGATTATTTTGCGCGACTAGATGCAAACAGGAGTGTATGTATGCATGTCAAGGCTGAAAGGAATTTCATTTATTTCTATCCAAAAAACGTATCCCAATGAGATTTTCGTCCGTAGGAACTGGATAATCGCGTGCGGCGACCTATTGGTCGAGTTGGGAGCGGCACCAAATGATGTTTGTCAGTTGTGGCTTGCTTCGTTCGATATCTCGTGGTATGATGATGATGATGTTCCTTCTGCTTGTCTAACAATGTCTTGGAATTGACCAACAGTGCCAACAGGTCCGAGTAACTTGGAGATTCAACAAAATAATTTCTTAATGTTTGTATATCAGACTCGCTATCATACACAGGTCGACTTCTCACTAAAAAAACACGAGAGATAATGTTGATAAGAAGTTTTCTTTTCTCTTTCATACCGGATAAGACAATGGTGATAAACATTAAAGCAGTGAAAATGATTTCGGGTTTCATTTTGTAAGTTCAGAAACGGAGACAATTAAATGAAGTGGATGTGTCTATATATATATATAAGAATATGTAGTTAAGGCGAATTAAAGAAGAAAGGAAAGGATGATTTGTATATTTGATGAGAGAATGCTTTGTTTGTTGCAAGTCGAGAAGAAAGAGAAATAAAAATGAGAATCGTTTCTTGATGTTGAAGTTGTCAACATAATTCTTCACCTACGCGTAACCATCAACACAAAATATGTCGAAACATTTATTCATTCTGGCAGAATTTTATTTTTCTCGACAGAGTAAAAAAGAACAGCTACTTCCGGATAAGTCGATGGATTAGTTCAAAGAAGTCAATGTCAACAAACAGATGATAAATTAACAACTGACTCAATACGGATCAAGTTCGATGCTGCTAGTTGAAATTGAATTGCTAATCGTTCGGAGGCGTTGAATCAATAGGAAACAATGAGTATTAGTGAATACAAACGACTCCTCCTTTCATGACCAAACCGTTCCATACTCAACAACGATGAAATTCCTATTCCGAGCAAATTTCTTCGACATGTTTGCTTTGGTGTTATTCTTGCATAAGTAAACAAGCTAAAGTTCTATTGCATATTTGGTGAGGAATATATTTTTGGGAATCGGTAAAAGTGAAATAAAAGAACACTGTACACATGAGATGAAAGAGAGAAAATGAAGGAGATAAATAAAATCCAATCAAACTGAGTAAACGACAAATAAAACGAAATGTGTGATTTTTTTTTCTTTCCAGATATCTTGTCTACTATGAGAAAATGAAAGCAAGAGCAAAAAAACAGAATGAATGAAGAAGAAAGACGAATACAAACACATCGACGTTACATATACACGAATATATTAATTCATCATCATTCTGTTGCACTGTATTGTTAACATACGTGTGAACTAAATATGACTAGAACAGAATTTCAATGACGAGACAAGGAAGACAATGGGGTTGTATAAATAAGAAAAAAAAATCTTACAAGAAACAAAGAGAGAGAGAGTAGGTTAGAAGAAACATCAACAGCTTTTATCACGCATTTGTCAATGGAATCGAAAATGAGATCTTCTATGACTGCTGTTGGTCATTGCCAGCTGCCAAGTATGAGAAAACACATAGAATAGCATAACAAATACGATCAGCCTAAAATTTACAAACAGAACATATGAATTAAAGTGATTTTACAGATCTTTCAACAAAGCAATATATAGCAAAACAGAAGGCTATTGCTGATACCTAAGCCATTGATAAGTTGTTGATTAATGCCATTGGATACATTGTTAGCCGCTGCTAGCTTTCGTCGTTCAACAACAATGGATACAACACGATGAAAAGCAAGTAGAATATTACTCGCCTAGACACGGAGAGAAAAGACGCAAGCAACATGGATACAAGACAACAGTAAATACGACATTGAACGAGAAAACTTACCGTTGGAGATTTGTATTTTCTAATCAGGATTTGTTTTGTATTAGGGTCTATTGTAGAAGAGAAAAGTTGAAAGTGCAAGATTTTTATTGATAATGTGACGTACCGAATTCTTCCAGAACGAAGATATCGCCTTTTTGTGTAGTACACTTACGAATCTTTGGTAATTCGATAAATTCCTAGAAAAGAATTTTCGAACATAGTTGATCGATAATTAACTCTGATGATTTATACTTTATCATTTTCGAATGTCAAACAGATTCCTTCAAGACAGACTTGTAAAATACCACCTTCGCCTGTATTCATATCTTTAATAGGAAATTCTCCGCCCAATTCTTGACCTGTCGCAGAAAACAATCGTTGGCATTACTAATGGAATGAACTCTTCTTCTATGTACCTGGTAATGAGCCTTTCATTCGTGATGCTGCTTTTTCCATTGCTTCTTTAATTGAAAAGTATAAATCACGACACTAAAACAAAATTCAATTTAGAAAAGTCTTCATTCATTAGCGCTTTCTCTTTTAACTTACGCGTTTGGTGTAGAACTTATTAAGTTGTGTTTCTCCGTCAGCTTTTCGCCATAAACACAGAACTTTTGTCTTTGGACAAAATGTCATATTGACTAGCTTTTCGAACCAACATCGATCATAGACTTCACCAAGGACACTTCGTAAGATAATACAATCATCCCACACTTCCATGAACAACATATCTCCTGTGTTATCCGTTCCCCAATGTACAGTGAAACTTTGCTTTTGCAAGAGTCGACTGCCAGCAGGACGTAGATCAACATCATTACCATTCTAAATACGAATATAGTTATTCGTAAGGAAAACTGAGTGTGACTTGTATTTACTAGATAGGCGATATTGTCTAATAGTTCATTCACTTGTTGACTCATTGTTAAACCAATATGACAGCGGCCAAGAACACGACGAATCTTACGGCGGATTTCTTCTTTGCTAACACGCATCATGATCATAAAAGCAATGAGATTATAAAGCATCACCGCGAGCAGACGATCTTCGTCTAGTTCTAGACGCTTACGATCCGCGTTCGATAGTGAATAATATCTGTGAAATACAGAAAGTAAAATTTCGTCTGCGAAACTTCCTAGTTCATTACCGTTCCATCATTTCGGCTGGTCCTTGATCGAGACCAATGATGTCACGTTCCTGGGCAACGGCATCGAGAAAAACATCTTCCCATACTTGCATTTGATCCCATAAATGACTGCGTGTACTACCGATTAACACTTCGAAGAGATATTGTTTATCACTAGCATTCATA
Organism: Adineta ricciae; assembly: GCA_905250025.1. NCBI lineage: Eukaryota > Metazoa > Rotifera > Eurotatoria > Adinetida > Adinetidae > Adineta > Adineta ricciae. Next base: position 449,105 of record CAJNOJ010000024.1, read on the forward strand.
GGAGTGTTTTCCGCTGTTTGATTCAGTGATCCGTTGCGAAATCTAAATGAGAACAACGAACAATATTAGCCCAGTGAATATCCTTTCGTATTTCCATGCATTCTCAGATTTTAGTCAAGAAGATATCGTACCTATATCCAGCGGTAAAAGAACTTTTCGCTCCGGATGTGTTTGATATTTGTTTGGTCTTTAATTTATCATCAGTCCACTGATTTGACGTACGTATGTGATGATGATTTATCTTCGATTGGCGTCGACTTGACGAACTAGAATCAGTGCCACTGTCATCATCGGTTACAATAGAATTAATACGCGGAATGTTCATGCGCGGTTTCGATGTAGTCTAATAAAACATAAGTTTCAATTTGTTGACGTTCAAGCACAGCCCACTTACTTCGTTTGTGAGTGTTAATGAATCCGGTCGAACTTGATTTTCTACTATTACAGAAAACGGTGCGAATAAGAGTAATGCAATGGTAAGAAAGTTACCTGATTGTTTTTTGTTAGTTCCATTTGCATTGTTGACAGCTTTTACATCTTTTCCAACATCAATATTTTGATATTCATCACCATTCATTTCAACGGGTTCTAAACAAACAGCGATGATCAGTAAACATTAGTTTTTCACTTTTCCTTCAAACAGATTCTAAGCAATGGTAGTACAAAGACGAACGACAAAGACAAGGAGCACAACATTTAGCACACTCTATGTACCGGGTGCTTGATCGATACTCATCGGACGTGTATTTGTATTTATACCAGATGTCAATGATGGACTAACTGTTAGTGTTGAATGAAACGGTACATGGGGTGAGAACGAATGCTTAGGGTTAGTACGAAGTTCAACATTTCCTCCTGGTGTCATACTTGCGTGCGTAGCTGTTGCATAACTACGTGCAAGCGCTAGTTTGGATTCGCGCCATAAACTCCCTGAAAATGTAGCGTACAAAAAATCCCCAAAGTAGATTCCTTATTTACCCAGTTGAGCGACGAGACTAGTATTAGGACTTGTGGTATTGTTTTGTTGCTGTTGCTGTGGTGGCATTGTCGATGGATTTAAAGGAACATTTGGATCAATCGATGCTAAACTTTCTCGACTACCACTGAGCGGACTGTTCCGTTCGGACATTGGACTTAGATCAGTTTTGGCATCTTTAATCCAGTAATGTGTGTGTGCGATTTCAAGTAATTGGAATGTGGATGCCATTCCACCCAGACCGTTGTTTTCAAACGTAACTTCCAGACCTTGTATAACAGCTCGTAAAATATTTGTCATGCCTTTGAAAACTGCTCGGCTAATTTTCTACGGAAAGCAAAGTAATCAATGCATTGATTTCTATGAAGGTTAGCTATTTTGTATACATACAACATCATCGATATGATCGTCTTCATCCGAATATTTCTTGTCGAGATTGATATTCAAACGGCTGAGAACAAAGTTTCGATAGTTTTCATCTTCCATTAGCTTTTTGACTCGATTGATTTTTAACCAACCAATACCTTGTCCATCGAGAACATTCGTGACAATATCTTTTAAAAACTGTTGATTTTCACTATGAGTATTCGCCTTGGTTTCAACACTCTGTTGTCGAGCAAGCATGGAGGCATTCGATGTCGTTGCAGCATGTTTGACTAGATTGGGCTTTTCCACTTTGCGTGTTGACTTTGGAAAAGGAAAAGGTGGAGGACGATTTGCACGAGGCATTGATGTAGTTGACTGACGAGAATTCTCAGATGAAGATGCTATATGAAAGCAAAGAAATGCTATATTGTCGACTGGAAAGTAAATTCTTACAGAGTAATTCTGACATTTTATGCGTAGCCATCTTGGCCATGTTGGATACAGCTCGCCCAGCAGCTGTTGAATTGATTTCTTCACCAACCTGTTGAAGTAGTGAAGCATTAGAAGGAGCTGTGTTTTCTGAATCCGTCTAGAAGGATAATTACAAACAGTAGAGCGGAAACTCTTGACTCCTTATTTATGACATCATTATCGCTTTCTATAATTAACTCTCTCAGATATAGACCCGAAACCCCATGCCCACAGTACTAAATAAGTAGAGCGGATTAAATACTTTAATTACTTTCTGAGCGCGTCCAGCTTTCGTTGCTATTGCACTTGCATTCGAATCATGACTATCTGCACGTGTCATTGTTACGCTAACGCGTTGGTTGACGCTTCCTTGCGTAGTCGTATTCTTCGTACTATTTTCCGGAGGTGATGATTGAGCAGAATTATCACCACTAGCCAATGCTTTCGAATCAAAGAGTGGTCTGAAGAGAATCAAAATATGTATAGCTTACTCATTTCATCGAAACGATATGTTCCTTACTTTGGAAATGTTTTCGTTACTGGTGTAATGGTTGCCGAACTTGATTTGGAATCAATATCAGGTAATGTATTCGATAGATCACGAACAAATTCGTTCATCTCTTCGCTGGGTGAGTTCAGTCCAGAGTTGACCTGCGAATTGGTACTCGAACTAACTGTCGATTCACTGATCGAATGACTTGATTCGTTTCCGCTAGCGCCCGGACTAGGCATGTGATTCGTTGATCCGTCAGGTATTTGCAATTCTTCCGGCGGACTGTAAACTGTGGAATATTCAACACATGCTGTTTTCTCTTGGTTAGCTGGATATATTTTAGCTACTAGAATCGCGTTTCGAAGACCAAAAGTTGTTCGAGAACAAAACTTCACCTTACCTCGAATTTCACCACATATTTCGCTGTTTCGCATTTCAGATACAAATTCACTCAACGACGAATAATCAGGGTTGCTATTGTCGTCTTCAGAATCACTTCCACTTTCGTCTAAGATTAACAAAGAACGCACATGTCATTTATAATCCTGTACATTTCATACCGGTCGGTGTATGTTCAACAGTATTTATTTTGGAGTTAAATGCGCTAACGGCTTCTCCGAGAGTGCTATTCTCTTCGATAATATTGAATGGAATCGACGTGAGATTGCGACTGTACCATTTCGGTTTATCACCAATGAGTGCGGGATCATAAACGCCAGTTTGCACGCGTAAAAACGCGACGTTATCCGGACACAATGACCATTCAGCAAAAAACTCGACTGCCTACAATAATCCAATTTCTACTATAAACAGTTCTTCCTCACAAAATTCCTACTTGAGTCTTGGCTAAACGAATGATGAATGCTGATTTAACTGGTCGCGAGCGAACGAAACTGCTATATTGAAAAGCGACGACGGCTCGTGGATGTAAACGTAACGTTCTTGTATGTTCATTGAAATTACCCAATATGTTCGGTGAATTGAAAAATCGTACCATCGCAACCCGTGTTGCAATATCAACAGAATCAACATCATTTCCGTAAATAAATGGATTGTAGGATGTCGATGAGAGTGGAATAGAGTTTTGCGCAGTCATTAAATATGATTTATCGTTGAGCATAGCATCAAAACTTTGAACCGGTTCGGGATCAATTGACATACTACCTAACGCTTGCTTTAAATGATTGCTTAGAATGTTATACTCAAACTCTGGAATGTCGAAGAATGGCTCGGCTTGTCGAGGTTGAATGATCTGCGAGAAAAGCATTCGAAATCGAACTACAACGCAAATCAACTCACTTGATTTGCATCGAGATCTACAATCCATATGTCGTCGAATTGTGTTGGACTCATTCCTTTATAAGGGAAAAAACTAGCTGGCACACCAATTATAAATGGAGTTGGAATTAATAAGAGCTAAAAGAGCACGTTTTTCTTCATGGAGTTGCATTCTGATTGTACACATTTACCTGTTCAGCTCCTGTCATACATGTTGGTAATAACGGAATAACAGGAAACATATATTCAAGTGGATATAATAAGGCAACAAATGCCAAGACACTCATTGTTAATGCATTATAATCACGAGATTGAAACACGACCTAAATGAATAGGAAAAACGACAACTAGCTTAACGATTTCATACATTTACGAGTCTAATGTCAATATTTTCTTAAACTTTCTGCTTATTCATATAAAGTATTCATTCTCAGGGCATTACCTTATTTTCTAGCATAATTAACGTTAGAACTCGTATACATAAGTCCACGCCTAACAATTCCAATGGTAAATGTAGCGGAAAATCAACTAATGAAAATCGCGTATGATCAGGTAGAGCAAATAACATTGGTGGCTCGTTGGGTAATGTTTCAATCTAAATATGAAGCGAATAAGTTAACTAAAAAGAGAATAAATACAATTTAGATTCATACCAAAATCTTTGTCTTTCCTGGAATAGACACAGGTGCGCTTAATAATCGTAATATCCATGTTTCAATTTCGCGCACTTCGTGACCAACTAGATTAGATGTACACTCACATGCTTGACCAGTTAATACACCCCAAACAGTCTCTCTGGAAAGATAAGTCACAAAGTCAATCAAACAAACGTAGGAAACGTCTTTCAGCAACTGACCTAGATGTGCCTTTAGATGCACCTGTACGTTTTGCACATGATCTTTCATTGCAGGCATCGATAATTGCTTTCAGTGTCACCAGGCATTCACGAAAACGTGTAAAAAATGGATGATGACTGATTAGACAAATAGATGTCAATGTATTGTTTCTCAAACGCCGTTTACGTTTCCGTTCGGTCTGATCTGAATCGTCAGTTTCTTCTTTCTGATCATTTGAAACTGACGATTGTCCCTCTTCAGTAGTTGCATCCGATTTTTGTTGATTTGGATTGTGAACTGAACATGTTCGCCGGGAGAAATGTCGATAAAAATTCACACATATTCCAAAACGTTGTCGATTCGAATCTTTTTCCGTTAATGTAAACACGAATGAAGTTATTTGACGAAATGCTGTTCGTTGATGACCCGTATTTATACATCCCTCCGGTTGACAGAAGAAGATCACATCAGGCGGCAAGGCGAAATCCTTGTGATCTTCCAATGGATAACGTCGAAGTAACTCAGGTGTTTGTGTGACATGATTATATTTATTTGGGTGACGGCAACCAACTATGATCACATAGTCAACAAGACGCGGGGAAAAATAACGTTTGGTTTGTTCACACATGATGTATGATGATCACCCGATCTGAAACGAGATAAACTGTTTGTACTGTTTCTTCTCGAAAACAAGTCAACAGGGTCGCGAGAGAGAGAGAGAGAGAGAGAGAGAGAAAGAAAAGAATGATTCGACGCTAACAGAAAATATACAGATATGTACTAGTCTCTTCGTCCTGTTCCCTACAAAAAAAAATAACCATGATTGTAATAGTTGGCGACAGACGTCGTTGAGAAACGCTTGCGCATTAAAGCATACAGTAAGAGAAGAAAAAAAAAACAATTTAATGCAATGTAAAAGAAAAGAAATTGTCAGAATGGAAAGAAAAAAAACTTAGATCAAGAACGGAAAGAGAGGAAAAAGGAAAATAACGATGATTCTCATTGATAATAGTAATCATATTCATCAATTAACATTAGGATAATGTTTAACGACAAATATAAAGAGGAATTTTCGCGCGAAGTAACAGCAATAGCTTTGCCTCGCTCTCCAATCCTTCTGACTTATTTTCTCCCTATGAGATATTTTGCGTGACTGTAATGCGACAAACAAACGGTAACTGTTTAAGTAAAGTGTATGTACACGCAAGATAAAGAATGAAATGATCTATTGAGCTTTGCGACATCTAGAATTATAAAAGATAACCATCTGGTTGTGAATATCGTAAAAAAGAATCAGCGTGTCTTCTTTCGAGCAGAATGAACTGTTAACAATCGTAATTCGAAATAATATCTAAATTAGTTCAAAGATATAAAATTGATTTTTTGTTGTCGCCGTCGTCAGCATAAATTTATATCTAAAAAATGAGATTCTCAGTATATAACATGACTAATTATATAAAAGGGTATGTATTCGAGAAAAACAAAGGATTATCATATATTATGATTCAATGACCATACTTTTGGAATTCCCAATCACTATTATCTAATGGACATACATGTCGTGTTTTCAGCCAACGTGAGATACAATGGAAATGAAATGCCTAATCAAGAAGAAAATCTCATGATTTGACGTAAACATCCAAGTTTAGACTCTGACGTACATGGTTGCATACTCCCCAAGCCACTGTGCATTCATCAGTTGTCGCTGTGGCTAGATGTGCTTGACAGTCAATACAAAGATCCATGATGTGATTACGACAGATTGCACAATTGTCAACGAGAATATCCCATGCCCAGAGAGTTACAGGATTCCATTTTTTGACTTCAAAACGCTTATGTTGTACAGTCGATGCGTCCGCTTCTGAAGAGTTAGACGGATTCTCAACATGATCAGTTAGTATCGACGCTGCTTCTGATAAAATCATCGAAGTTTGATTGACCAACTTTTTCTCTTGAGAAAGCAAGAGAACTTGAGTTTCTCAGAGTGAAAGAGAAAAAAAACAAAAGGAAATAAACACAAACAAGAAAAAAAGATCTCTGTGAATTCTAATTCGTTAATTTTGAACCAATCAATGCACGAGTGGAGGAAAGGAAAAAAAATAGGCTAGAACAAATCATCCGAAACAAGAAGAGTCCTTCATTCATTTAAACAATTGTCGAAGACAACATTTCATGACAACAACTGATAAAAAACGACTTGCATTAATTACTGGTGCCAATAAAGGTATTGGCTTCCAAGTTGCACGTCAGCTAGCAACGAAAGGTATCCACGTACTTCTTGGTTCTCGTGATGAAACTCGAGGAAATCAAGCGGTTGAGCAATTAGTCGCGGAGAATCTTCCAGTATCATTGATTCAAATTGACGTCACTGATCAGTCGACCATTGCCGCTGCAGTTGAAGAAGTGACGAAGAAATATGGTTATCTGGACATTCTTATCAACAATAGTGGAGTGTACGGTAACGAACCACGACCGAGTGCAGTGACATTGGACACTATTCGACAGAATTTTGAAGTAAACTTTTTCGGCGCCTTCGCAGTGACCAGAGCATTCCTACCTTTACTTCGCAATTCGTCATCCGGTCGAATCGTGAATGTTTCCAGTGGTCTCGGTTCATTCTATTTCCAGGAAACATATCAACCGCATTATTATCATTTGGCTTATAGTGCATCGAAAGCATCGCTGAATATGCTAACCGTTCAATTGGCTCAGGAGTTGGAGAAAACGAATATTAAAGTCAATTCTTGTACACCCGGTTTAACAGCAACAGATTTAACAAATTTTACAGGTCATTCCGTTGAAATCGGTGCAAAATCATCCGTTTTTCTAGCAACTCTACCGGATGACGGTCCATCTGGAAAGTATTTCGATGAAAATTGTCAAGAACATCCATGGTAGAGGCGGGCCTTTTCATTATATAGACAGTGCAATGTTTTGAACTCGCATATATTTATGATTTCATTTTTATTGCTTAGCACATGACATGACGATATGCTTTCTATTCTAGATGTCTGACAATCGATCGTCACGTATCGATGAATATTTACCTACTCAAGGTTTGCTCTATTTCGATGAACAATTGAAATACGTCATATCGAAACCGAAAATCATGCCGTTGAAATCGTTGACTTTAGAAAAAGTACGTTTGCATTAATGTTCTATGAATTTTTAATCACGACAAGTCAATTTCTTTTAGTTAGAAACATTGCAAAACGAAGCACAAGACAAGTTAAAACAACAAGAAAAACTTGGCGTTGATCTTCAATGAACTGAATGATGTACAAAACAGTTTTTTTGTAATAATGAATCTAAAATGTTCCTTTTTCCTCATTCCACAATAAACTTGTGCAGAATTGTCATTCTTCAATCACCTCCATGCATAGATGTCACTTATCGAGAAGGTCAGTTGCCATAGGAATAGACTGAACACAGTCCAATCTCGTTCAAAGTTCATCTCATGCTCAGTTGACAACAACGATGTCGAAGGGAGTTATGTATCGAAAATCAACTTTGAAAAAGTCATATGATCGTAATGTAGGATACAATGGAATTCTCTGCTACTTTTCTTGATCTTTTCGTGATATTTTAGTCAATACATGTTGATCGAATAAGTGATGATGAACTGGTAATCGTTCGGTGGAAGGTATTTCTTTAAGAAAGATGTTTTTTTTCGTAGAATCGACGACGATTATGTTATCAATTGATTGACAAAGAGAAGCAACGAAACTTCGCAATGAATGATTGTGAAAAGAGTAGGAGTCAACTAGAAATGTTACGGGACATACTTTTAAAAAATCAAAATGTAAGTGAAACTAATCGAGATTCGTTCATGACTATTCGAATTTAGATTAATGATTTAATACAGAAATCCAATGGTTCAGATAGAATAATATCGAAAAATCATCTTGTATGATCAAATAAATTGCGTGAATTAAGATTGTTAATATTTTATTTCTAGAAAAACGATGGAAAGATTTCTTCCGCCCAAAAGATAAGGTAAGTGAACGAATTACGAATCACCTAAACTTAAATTAAAAATATCGTACTTAGACCTGCATCAGCGAAAAACTACACGTTCATCAACTACGATCAAACGGAAGGTTTGTAGAAGAAATTTTTCGTCAATCGATGGTTCTATACTTTGAATAAATCTAGAAAACCTATCAACGAACTCTACGGAAGAAGAACCAGTAGGGCATCAATCTTTTCGCCATGCTCGCTCACATGAAAGAAACGATCAAAAACATTCGATAATACGTTCACATAGTCATTATTCAGATACGAATGACGTTCGAGCGATGTCTAAGGTTTCATTCAATGCTCATACGGAGAAATCCAATGATCACGAATCGAACATGAATACATCATCAATTCAATTAAGAAAAGTAAACCATACTTATTGAAATTTATATGAAAAGCATACTTTTCTTTCAGTTACTGGATCGTCTGACGACCGAATTGAGCGATTTAGAATCGATGACAGGTTATAAACCAACTCGCAACGATCTATCATCGAATACATGTAGTCTTGCACTAGCTACCGCACTTCTCACACTTACGGGCCATGTTAAACAAGTACCTACATGTCTTTAATCGCATTCTATTTCGAATAATTATTTCCTTACAGTGTACTCCGACTTCGAAAGGCAAACAAGAACTCAATACACTCAAAGATCAACTTTCGCTTGTTATTAAAACACAACTAGATTTTCAACAAAAGATCGAGAATCAAATGACAACATTACAAACCATGATGCAAACAATTTGCCAACTAGTTAATCACGAAATTATATCCAATAGAAAACGTAAAAGCTTATTCTTTCCTACGATCGAACACATCTTTGAGCATCTTTCAGCTTGCGGATTTCATCATGATCGCAATCAGTTCGATGGTCAATCGTGTCAGAATTGGACGAACAACGTACAAAAATCGTACATCGCACCCAAAGAACCAAACAATGGAATAGAAGATCTACTTGCTCTGGCTCAACAAATGACTAATGGTAAAAGTGTTCATTCGAAATTACTTTGTGCAATTGAGTTCATTTTAGATACTAATCTTCATTCAGTTCATAATGAAATGAATGCGCCGAAACAACGTTCGACTGCCATCACTCCAGTCGAACCTCCAACATCGTATAATGTTTTCGCATCAGGTCTTCTTTCTCAGGATTCATCGATAAACGCACTTCGTAACGAACCGGATAGCTCGAACACAGTTCCACCGCATTCGAAGGTTTAGTGAATCGTGCAATTGATCATCAAGTTTCATCCGTCTTTTTTTGCTTTTAGAATGAAGCATTACTGGCCAAGATTCTTCATGAACGTCTTCGCTTAGCTCAACAAATGACCGAACTGAATAAGCAGCACAATACAACACAAGAAGAGTTAGCTGAACTCGAAGCGAAAACAAGACAACCATGTACAAACGAAACTAATGCATAACTTCGCACGCTGCGAGACTTTGTGAACTTTGCAGTAGTATTTTGTATAATAATCATTGTTTGACAATATCTTAGAACGTAGTTTTGTTCATTACAGTGAAGAATAGAGACTTCTCTATGGAAATTACCACCGATTGTTTGGAATAACAGAATAAAAGTGAAATCCTCACCGAACTCCTTCTGGCTGAATAATCCATCATTCAATTTCAAGAAGATGGTTGCACTGATGTTAACATCTGCCCGTTGGGCGTAAGAAAACAGACGAGAAGTTTTGATGAGCATAATCTCCATGGCCTGTTTTTTTTGTTGCAAGAAAAACGAAGAAAGAACGAACAAAACTCAGTAGTGTGTGAACCACAAAGAATGTCTAAACAACAAATACATCCAAACAAAGAGAGAAAGAGAAAAGAAACCGAAGGAATAATGTGTAATATATATTTCTTTTCTTTTTCACACATAGTAGCCAGTTGAGTCAACACCATCATCATCATCATAAACATAGTGGAACATTCAAGTACAAGTTAAGAAAAAAAAACCGTGTATTTGTAAAATGAATTCTCGCTGTACAATCAATAAAAGATTCCGAGGAAAATACACCAACAACGAGAAGACATTGCCGAAGAGCAGAGAGAGAGAGAGAGAGAGAGAGAGAAAGAGAAAATAACAGCAACAACATGAAGATAACAATAAAAGAACGAAAGCAGCCCCCAGGTGTTCGTATTTTTGATACTTGATATGGATGTGAAAGGAACAAAATAGAAATCTTTAACTAATCTCATTTACTTATGCCATTTGTGTAATATTGAAATGTATCGTAGACCCTTGTTGTCAACGAGTTCAAACTACTTTCCACCATCTTTTCGACGTTGAATTCCAGTTGTTCATCAGTCATGTTCAAGTGAAATCGCTCTCGTAGACCTAATGTGACATTTCCTTTGGAAAAACAGTTCAATTGTGAACCTAATTCGAAAGAAAAGCGATTTTCGATGTTCAGATTCTAAAGAATTTCACCTACCATGTTGCATTATCTCTACGATCGGCATTAGTTTATCCATATGTTTTCGAGCTGCCAATAATCCTTGAAGAATAAGGATTTTATAATATCCGTACATATCACTTTGCAATCCGCCCATGATATCAACGAATTCTTGAGTTATTTTGAAAGGTGAACTTTCAAAGCCGAGATTTTTCGGAGTAGCCGATAGCATATAACCAAAGTCGATATGAATAACATGGCCTTCATCGTCTAAAAGTATATTACCATTATGTCTAAAACAGGAAAGATTTTCTCGTATGACGGTGATGATCTGCGAGCATCTCACCGGTCTTTGACTTGCAATAAATAACAAATAATTGAATATGCAGCACAACTTTGTACAAAATTTCGGACAGAGGTCAGAAATTGTTCACTTCTTTCCGTTCCGAACTCGCGAAGGAAATAGTTTCTTAACGATAGTTTTGAATTTTTCTTTATCTGATGTAAAGAAACAGCGTTTAGAATTGGCTCGATTAAACCTGAACAAAAAACAAACAAACAAACGACTGCCTTCTCGCCCAGAAGTGAGAAAAATCTTACCGCTGTTATTTGATAACACAAGAATATTTATTGGACGAACAAACACCGGTACATGTTCACATAACCAAATTTCTTTCAGGCGAACCATGAACTGATACGCGAGTAATTCATGACGAAGATCGTCACCACATTTAACGATAGCAGCAACTAATCTCCAATTTCTCAGATGACCGTATGGTGACGCCAAGCGAATTCGCTGTTCTTTCTTATCCCATGGTTCTTTCAATGCTGCTGCTGATGGATCATCAGGATCACGCTATAACATGAGATGCGTTAATGTATTGCTGAAATATTCATTTAACTTACTTCGAACAGAATAGGTCCAGTTGTTTTCACCTCGGTCAGTCGCTTTCGAATATCTGATGGCATAATTTCTTGTTGACTCAAATGACTCTCTGTCGAACGTATGGACTGAGTTTCAGGATTGATATTCATCGCATGATTTGACCGATAACCTATCAAACCATTACGTCTCGGCACAGACTGATGTGACAATTGTGCATCGTCTCCAGTAACATCATCACTGGTCGACCAAATATCTGCATCTTCACTGTTAACAAATGATCGATAAGAATCGATCAGTTCGGAATCTAAACTTTGAGTTTCACAATTGAGATAACTTCCAATCAGTCCGCTAGTTGATGGAATCTGATGATTATTGATATGATGAGTGAGGTTTTCCTCTGAGCGTGTTGAGCGCAGCTTCGAGTCATTCTGTTTCATGGGTAACGGAGATGCAAAAATATTGTCGCACAGAACAATTTCGATATACACGATATAGGGAGCCTATTATAGATGAGAATATCATCAGAAAACGGTCATTTGCGAAAGGAGAAGTACGTACGCGATCACGAGAGTTTAGTACAGTTGACTCGGTATATGCAATTCGCACAACATGATGTGGAAATTTGTAGAATGGAATCCAAACACGCGCTGGCAAGTTCATATTCATTCGTTTCATTTCACCAATCAAATTTTGTGCTAGATCAAGGTAAGTTTTCAATCGTTTCGTCTTTAATTTCAATCGAAATCTTTACTTTTCTTTTCTTTTGTTGGCACATGCGGTAATTTCTTTCCAATATTGATCAATGCTGTCATAAATTCTCTGACTGGTGCTAATTTAGGCGCCTACAAACAGAGACATTCAGTACCATCGTCATCAAACGATAAGATTTACATTGCATGTGCATTCTCGTCGACGAAAGCCATTAACATTTTCAAAACACATGCAATTGTTGTCAAATGCACGACCTGAATTGAGATCTCCTAAACATAGCCTTGGCTGTCGACGATGTTGTTTACTTGCTTCACCATTCATTATAGGCAATGATCGTTCTAATAAGAACAAAAAAGCAGAATCAATTGAACAGAAACTCGAAAGTCGATGTGATAAGTGAGTAGAAAAACTATCGTTAGTGGAAACATCTTCTCACACAACTTACTATTTCGCGGTAGCATAAGTCCTATAAGTCATAGCGATTCATGCGAGGAAAAGAGTTCGAAAAACGTCATACCTGACACATCACTACGTGATTTTTGATGTCCTTTCTTCCGACTGATTTGTAACATCAGATTGTCTTGACTTAATGCGCGTTCAGCTTTCATCTCGTCCTCTTGACTGTTAACATTCTCGTTTTCTTCTTCGTCCAATCGATGATGATTATTGCTTGAATTATTAATCGTAGTTGGATTGTAGGTTATCTTGGGTTTGTATTTTTCATATAGAATATCGAATAACAGCCGAACGGCCGCATTTGGTTTGGCCACCTTCATCTGATCTGCGATATATGCATCGAGTAGCCAGGCGCATTGTAGGGAAAATTCAACACTTTGAGAACATCTAAACGAAACGCGATCATAGTTACATTCTAGTATGAAAAGAGATATTCGTACCTTGTTGTTATATACTCATGAATAACAGTTGAAATGGATTGGATATGAATGTACATATTGATTAATTGTGGTAAATAGAAATCAAGTTCTTCTTGTGGATAATCAAATAATTTTCTTCCAAGGAATTGTTGTACAATTGGCTCTTTGGAACTGAATAGATATGAGATGATTATAGATACGGTGCATACGGTTGAATCAAAAAGACGTAGAAGTCCAGGGTGTTTTACGGCTAGATGTTCGATCGTAGATGTTGTTGTTGTCTGTGAGTCGATATCATTGGAGAAAACGGTCGTTTTCTCTATTGGCGACAAAGCTGTAGGCGTCGTCGATAGTTCATTCTCTGCAGCTGACTCGCGTTCATCTTCAGCTATGTTGCTAGTGTCAAGAGATAATGGAATAGATGAAGAAAGTGTACTATTATTGATTGGGATAGTTTTCTGGACATGTCGACGAAAGAACATCATCTTGAGAGTTTATACTGAAGGAAATTCTTCCGCCTAATCATCATCTGAAATAGAACAGAAGCAAACATGAAAATTATTAAGGAACAATCAACTTTTGAGAATCTTGATTCTTGTTTTATTAAGATGAAAGAGGGAAAAGAAGAAAATAAAAGTAACAAATGTAAATACGCAACAATGTCTCAAATTTCTTTGATTCCGTTTTCAACGGAAGGATTTTAAAAATCATCCTCATCATCAGCCATTTCTTTGGCATATTCTAATTCTTCTTGTTCACGTTCGCGGCGTTCCTATTCAACGAAAAAAGCAGATCAGTCACCGTCTTGTTACAACATAAACCAATCAACATACTTGAGCTGTTTCTAAATCTTCATTGTATTTCTTGGGCGGATAACGCATGGCTTTGACGGCTTCATTATGAACTTTAAGACAGAACTCGATACGTTGATGAAACGCATTCATCGGTTCACGTGTCGTGTAAACATCGACCATTTCACGCGATTGAACATAACCTTGTTCGTGATTGATTGTTGCTTCGATGACGCCATCACGAATTGCCTAAATGGTTCGACTCAAACAAACATTTCGATCTGAATGTGTCATTTACTTTAGCGACGATGTATTCCGCATCTTCAGGCGAATCAAGTTGTAACTTTCGTGCAACGTCGCTAAATGAAATCTTTGCGTACGATAAACTAATCATTTTAATGCCGGTTTTGATGACATTGTGTCTCAATCTAGAATATTCGGAAAATGAAATGATGTTCTTTCTTTTGAGGAAAATGTTACAAACCGAATTATAAGTGACCAAGTTTTTTCTCGTTGAAAACGATCGGAAAATGCATCGAGAACTTCTTTGAATCGACCTAGATCTCCAGCACGTACAGCTAAACAAAAACAAGACATTTCTCAGCAGTTATTTAAAAGCCAAGCATACCTAACGTTAATTGATAGTATGGATCTAATGAACGTTTTAACTGAGGATTTTGAAACGTGGCTTTATCAGGAATATCTCCCAGAAGTAATTCGACAGTGATCAGAAATTTGTGAGCCTAAACAGACAGAGCTAATCTTTCAAATAAATGATATTTGATTTACTTACATCCTGTCGAAAGCCAATTGCTGTCTGTTGCGGTGCTTTACGTGTCGCTGTTAATAAGTGTTGATGAGCTTTGGTGTATTCCAATTGCATGGCACGTATACGACCTAGATGCAAAAGATAGATATCGGTCGTTTTTCTCAATGAGTATTCTTACCAAGATAGTACAAATATCTTGCCCATTCGTTATTCGATGCATGATCAGGAAAAACGGATTTGAGTACAAGCTTTTGCGCTTGACTGTACAAATTGTAATGGAGATAATTTCGCAACAAGAGATTGATTAACACGGCGGTGCCTTCGAAATCATTGCGCAATGTTGCTGTACGTAGTCGACTGTGTAAAAATCTACAGATGGAACGTATTTATTAGTGTAGGCTGAGAAACAATTCTGATACGTACGGTCGAATAGTATCAAGCATATTGTTCAATTCGAATATGCGTGCGTAGTAAAAGTAACATTTAGCAGCGAGAAGATCAAGTGTTCGACGATTGAGAACGCTGGTTTTGTCCACAAGTCGCTTAGCACAGTCTAAGGCCTAGAGAGAGTGACAGAAGAAAAGGTGTAAACAGAGCACAATTTTAACATGAAAATTTTCCTACTGGCTTCAACGCGTTCCGATCAATTAGATAGAGAAGGACAATTAAATGTATGTATAAATCAACTTCTGGTATTGCGACTGCACGTGTTCGTGAAGTTTGCGGCCGAGATGTTGTTTGCTTTTCGCCAGTCGCTGCGGGCGTACTTGGTTTTTCCATGTCAACGTCCATTGGCTGAAAAATCAGAAACCTTTGTGATTTATTTATTCTAACAAAGTGTAACAAACCTGAGCAGCAGAGTGGGCGAATCCGAGAAGACTTTCTTTCTCACTTGGATTTGATCCATAGTAGAAAGATATTAAACGACGAACGATCTCTTCATTGAGACGCTTTCGTGTTGAAGCAAGCGCTCGTAAAACGCGCAGGATATATCGAGGTTCCTTGGAATTCACAGCTTTCTCGATTGTTCGAACTTGTTCCTTAATGTCTATCGAAAAGGAATACATGAAGATAAACGGAAGTCTGATTTGAACTCACCATCTAATGTTAATGTATTGGCATCTTTGGATGTCGCTGTCGTGTTTGACGTCGTTGCTTGATCCGCTTCTTTCATTTCCACGTCATTGATTTCGACCATGATTAAGAAGTTAGAAAATCTCAGAAAGTTCTAAAAAAACTTGGAATCTTAAAAAGAAAACTTTTAGGTTGAAAGAAAAAAAGAAATTCCGAAAAGATAGATTTGTGAGTCACTGGACAGAACAAATAAACAACTGTGATTAATTGGTTGGTAGCATCTTATCAACCGCTGATAATCGAAAGATGTCAGCATACGTTTGGATTGAGACACTATGCCATCTGTGACTTCTTCAGCGATTGGTACGTTGCAAGCTGCGAATAAATTTCGTCTGTCTCGTGAATGAAATATAACGAACAATTGAAGTGACGGTTATATCTCAATTCAAGATAGGTTTATCATGCCACCGAAAAAATCATCACAGGCTGTCGTGGCCTCGCAAATGTCAATGAATGTAAGTGATTCGGACGACCCTGCCGATCATGACACGACTTTCGATGATGATGCTAATCTAAAACCAATCGTCAGTGCATCGCTTCAATACATACTAGTTCATAGTTGTAAACCTCAGGTTATTAAACGACTCGATTGGATCAACACAGTACTTCGTCCAATGGGTTGCGATGGAAGAAAAGCGTTTCCTGCTGTACATAAACAAGTTGCGAAAGCTTTGAATGACACATTCGGTTATAAACTTGTTTCGGACGAAAAACATGACGGTCGGTTAACATATAGTATCATAAAAAGTACAATGCATCTTGAAACATTATTGTTTTTCGTCTAGGCTATATCTTGGTCAATGCATTAAAACAAGGTCCACTCGAACGTCGACCATTAACAAATCCTAGTCAAAATTCGAAATACGCTCTATTAATGATCATTGTTGCTTGCTTAAAACGAGCAGGCGGTGAAATGTCCGCAGTTGATTTCTGGGCGATACTCAGTGAAACACTTTCCATTCGTAACGAAGAGTCAACACGGTTGGCAACAAATCAACATAAACTCTTCGGTGATGTCCAAAAATTAATTCGAACAGATTTTCCTAAAGAAGGCTATCTAATCTTCGACCAAGCAAAAGATTTAACCGGTGATACACAAACCACCACTCAAACTGTAAAACTCGGCTTTCGTGCTCAACATGAATTTCCTGATGAAGCAATAGATGAATTTATTGAAAAAGTTGGAGAATACGGAATCGAAAGCGACACAGAGGAGAATAATAATGATGCCATGGAAGATGATACTTAAATCGATAGAAATACAATCAAGTGTAACTATATTTTTTTGTGTATTGTAGATGACAGAGATAAAGTTTGATACTGTCACACTTCAGTTTGAAAAGGTCTGTAGTATTTCGGAAAATTGAATTCTGTTGTATGTTCTGCTCTATCTAGTTTCTTTCGACGATTGGCAATATTTTAACGTGTGAAAATGAGGTTAATATTATTCGAAATAAACTTCGACGCCATTTCAACGCAGCAACATTGGACTACTTATGTTCGAACGAATTTACAACATCTTTGAATCAGATACAAAAAGCATTTGCGGAGAACAAAAAATCAACCAAATATTTTACACTATTAGCTTCCTTCGATGAGCGATTGAAGCGACATTTGATCAAACTAAGAAGGTACGTCTCTGGGAGAGATGTAGCTTATTTCTTATCGAATTTGGTTTGCTTTTATGTTCAGAACAACTTCTCAGCTTTCCAATGTTTCATCTCCTAGTACAACAGTGTCTGCCGAAACAAACTCAGAGAACGATACAACGACAATGCCAGCTCAGTCAAAAACTGAACATAGATTTTTCATGAAAGAAATTCAAGAAACATTGGAGTATCTGCTTGACCAATGTTGTATCATCTCATCAGAACCAGAGATTTCTCTCACGGTTGACGTTCCAGCTGTAACAATTGATTCAACACACGAACGAAAGATCAAGAAATTAGAACGACGTTTGATTCGCATTTCTCGAATGATTCGTGATTTAGAGGAAAAAGACATGTCACTTGAAGAAATGGCTCATTGTGATCTGTATACCGTCGAATCCAATTTGAAGAAACAAGCATGTGAAGTAGGAAATTAAAAGGGCAACATTTTTGTTCCATTGAGAAATACAATATTTAGATGTATGAAAAACTGGCTAAGCTGAAAAAACAATCGCCGTCGACTGAACGAATTCTACATCGACCAATTGTACTGACTAGTAATGATTCGAATTACGGTTGAAAGCATTTCTATTCCTCATTTTCTTTTCATGACAAGATGCTCCAAGTGATCATCCATTGATTACTAGAGATTTGGAAGATATGGTTAACCAATCTAAGCATTTCCCATCGTTCAGCGATGTTCTCAGTACAGTCGAAAGCGCCAATACAAAATATCAACTACATTTGAAGTAAGAGAAATCGACTTGGCGCAATATTGATCAGCGTATTTGAATTTTCTAGTGGAGAATCACGAACAACTTTAGCCGAAAAATCTTTTAAAGTCATCGGAAAGCAAATTAAAGATCGACGTATGGCTGATTTTAATGATATTATGAGTAGTCGTCTTCCCGAAGATTTCAAGTACGAGAAGGCGAGCGACAATCCATCTTTTTCTCATTTGATTATCTTTTAGTATCGAACAAAATGATCCTGCATTGGACAACGCTGAAATTACACAAGTTTTGCTCAAAAACGAGCGTGAAGCAATAATAAAAACCGAACAAGTACGTAAAAGCTACCACTATCAAAAACCCCACTTGATCGTGATGATCACTTGTAGATCTTCGAAGAATTCTCACAAATCACGCCAGATCCTGATGCAGAAATCAATATTGAATCCACCGAAAACGAATCTGGAACTGAGAGTGAAGAACATCCTCCACTACCCGTTCGTGCCGAAGAGTCATCCGAGAGTCAATGTGAAATCATGGAAATCGATCCAGTACCGGAGCCGACGTCGGAAATCTCACTTGACGATAGAGCGATTACAATCTTGACCACAGCTTCATTACCGCCCAAGCCAGCAATACTCGAGCGACCATCGCTAAGTATTTCCAAAGAACGTGATGACGTGCAGACATTGGTGCCGCGACGTAAAGGAGCTCTAACAGAAAATGAAATCATTTATAAACTGTACAGACAAAGATTAACAAATAACAATGCAACTACGTCGAGCAATGTTGTACGAAAACGACCGTTAACACGAGTCAATGACTGCACTACTGTAAAAAAATCGAAACAGCACATTCCAGAATTAATTGTCTTGGATTAATAATAGAAGTTCTTTTTTGCACCGAAATGTATTTTGTTATATTTGCTCTTGCTTTTTCGGTAGATACATATAGCTATAAACTAGTCCGAGACACGATCGGACGGATCTCGAAAATAGTATGTTGGTTTCATGTTGATGAACTATGGAGAATGAGTATAGTGTAACTATGACAATACAAAAAAACAATTTCGAATTTTTTGTTAATCAACTTTCATTGAATGTACATATTTATATTCGAAATTGCTCTCTTTGAATAAAAGGAAACTGATTAACAATACATTATCGAGATGCGTCGCACCACCGACAGCATCGTCATCGGCAAATTGTCATTATTTCTTTCTCATTCGACATGGAATTTACTTATCCACAAATAATCATGATAATAGTCTCATCGAACTTGGCAAACAGCAGGTCTTTACTTTCATTTTTTCTGTTCGATTATCATAGATCGCCACATGTGTTTAACAGGCATATGCTGCGGCTGAAACTATAGATGCACTTGCACGTACACTGGAAAGATCGACGCGATCCGTCTCTCGTATACTCTTTACTTGTCTAGTTCATTCAGGCTATAAACGAGCTTATCAAACAGGTACCATCACTAGCCATCGGTTAGAAGAAATGCATCGTCTTGGGCAATCGTTTGATAGAATTTTTAAACGCTATAAATGCTGGGGAGAAGTTCACTCACTTGAACGCTGTCGAGAAAGTTGGCATAAAATCCAACGTCTTTTCTTTTCTTTATCATCAAATGCGACTCGAGCACCGAGACATTATGTGATTTTTTCGCATGGAAACCTTCTCAGCGGCATTGTGACATATCTGATGTCCGGTGCGTCATGGGATCGAGGGCATTGGGGTAATGTTGCACCACATTGTTCAGTATCGGTTTTATCTTATAAACCAGGAAATCTTCTACCAGAAATTGTTTTAACACCTTTTCAAATATTGAATCAATCGTTACCTATCACTATTAATAATATAAATCCGAGAAAAATGCGATTGCATGAAATCACCTCCACGGGGACTATTGACGAACAGACTTGGTCGTCAATCATAAATTCAATTATTCCCGTATGTTGTCTCGCTAAATATTTACTTGCGTAATGATGAATCATTCTGTCTAGGAACGTGTTATCGGCTCATATACTGATCAATTTTCACGTGTACTCAGATTCATTCCTGGAAATAAAGAAGAAGAACAGTATATGTTATCTGTTTTTCAGCAGTATTGTTCACAGATAAGAACAACACGTGAAAGATTTGATTCAAATTTCGATAGTGACAACGAAGATGACGATATCGATGAAACAAATGAATAAAATATCTAATAAAAATAACAATTGACAACTGTGTGTGATGAAATTAATTAAAAACGTCTCCAAACAAGTCTACGCCAAGTACCGAGAATTTATTAGTCATATCTGGCTAAACACGATTGTCATAATGAGTCAAACAGTTCTTTGAATGATTATTATACATCACGGACGATCAAACTTCGTCATTGAAAAAATCTAGAACATTCTTGTGCTCAATGTCAGAAAGTACTTCTATCGTCTGAGAAATTTAGACTTAGTTCTTGATTAACAGAAAATGAAAAGATGCATTGGTTTTATTATGTTAAAACATTATCTTTGAATTTTCATGAATATACATATGACACCATCTGTCTATTTTAAAATGGTGCCGATGAGGTCTCCTATGTTGAGCGCATGTGTACTCAGGCAAAGAGGAAAAAACCCGGAAGTACATTCATTGTTATGATAACTACAACTAGTACCAGTGCACCAGCACGTAAAATATTCTAATTTATTATCATTGATCAATATCCGAGACTAATGCTTGCTATTTATTGGCTGTTGAACGTTCGGTGGCGCGTTTCCGAAAAGAAAACCCATTTTCACACCTTCGCCACAGTCGCAATTACAACCTGAAGTTTCCCATTCCGTTATCCAGCTCTTTATCAACATTTTGAAAGTGCTTACGTAAATCATACTGTGATTGTCCTATCTGCGTCATAAGTGCAGAAAGAAATGCCGCTTGCGGAATGTCGTTTTCTCTGTAAACATCTTCTGCGCGTTTTTTACTGGCCTCACATTGACAGGAACAATCAGTGAATCGAAATCGGAATCGTTCATGAGCTTCGATGTTGGAATCTTTACTGGCGCTTGTTTTTGTTGAACTTGAACCCATAGAAGATATTAATAGATGAAGAGTAAAAAATAATCTATTTTAATTTCGTGACTTTGAATAAATGCGCGAAGTTCGCACTTCGTAACGCGTGCCTGCTAAAGAAATCATCTTGTAGCCGGAAAATCATGAATTTACCTGTCAACAGATATCGATGACAAAGTTAATATTATCTTTTCTAATATAATTGATATGTTAAAAACGATCTTTCTATACAGAATGGATCGTATACGGGCTTAATCATACCTTTTTTCCTCACATTTACATAGTCTGAGTTGGTTCAATATTAGTCGTAGTCAAACAAAGATAAAAGACAAATCTGCGCCGAGAAAAAAAAAGAATCTGCCCACTATTGCGAGAGAGAAAAAGTGCGAGATTTATATTCTATCTATCAGAATTAAAAAAATATTAATCCAAGCGTTTGTCATAACTGTGGATTTGACTTTGTCATGATCGAATCGAAGAGTTATATTCTCAATAAACTTCAAGAAGGTGCATCTTTCATCAAATTCAACTCGGATGGATCTCGGACTGAAGGATTTTTCTATGTTTGCCCGAAACTGAACAGTCTATGGTATAATACATCGAAAAAACGCTTTCAAAACTCGGCGAACGAATGTAAATCGATTCATTTCATTTATTAGTTTATTATTTAGTTGTTTAAATAGTTCCGTTGAAAGATTGTCAAGTGCGACCTGATCTTAGATCAGATACCTGGTTGAAAGTACTTCAATTGGGCAAAGTACGAGAACAACAGGTAGGAAGTCGAATGAAGACAAATGATAGTCATCAACTTTTCATCTAGAGTGATTTAGCTTTTTCGATTTTACACAGTCGTGGTCGAAAAAGTCTAGATCTCCTCGCAAGTGACACGGAAACCCGTAACATTTGGGTGCGCGGTCTGGAAATGTTAATTCAAGAAAGTATTGGAAAGCCCTACACAAAAATTACCAATAGGTAGGTTCGAAATTTCTTCGAAAACTTGTTAATCTTTCGCTGACAACTAACAGTTGGCTCAAAGGGCTTTTCAACACGGCCGATCGCGATCGAAATAACCTTCTTTGTAAAGCTGAAGTTTACCGTCTATTGGAACAATTGAATGTGCGTCTAACAACGGATGAGTTCGAACAATACCTTAATGTAAGTTCTGAAGAAAGTTTTGCTTGAAACAATGTGAAAGCTATTCTATAGCAAGCTGGTTTGAATGCCGCTATCCTTCGCGGACAGCTTCGTGCGCAAGAATTCATTACGTTTTATCAAATGTTAACGTATCGGCCAGAATTGATGCATATTATTCACACGTACGTTTGACAGATTCGATATTGAATAGTTGATAATGGCGGAGTTCGATTTTAGCTACAGTGAATCCTGCGATCTTTGCACTTGTAACGGTCATCCGACAATAGCAATGATTTGTTCTGCAGTGACTCCTGTTATGGATTCATCGTTTATACTTATGAATGCATTCGGACCTCGGACGACGACTACGGCGTTCAGTGGCATCCCGCCGACGGCAAGACCGAATACTTGCAATTATATGACGATTGAAGAGGTGAAAGAGTTTTTGATGAACGAACAAAAAGTACAGCGAACCAGTTTTTTCTTCGGATTTTCTCATCTGCTGTTGACACTTTAGCAAAGCTTATCATCGAGTGAAGTCGCTGATTTAATCAAAAAGTTCGATCCGTCAACTGAAGGAAAAGAGTGTATCGAACTGGGCGTTGA
This sequence comes from Adineta ricciae, assembly GCA_905250025.1. Lineage (NCBI taxonomy): Eukaryota > Metazoa > Rotifera > Eurotatoria > Adinetida > Adinetidae > Adineta > Adineta ricciae. The sequence goes on from CAJNOJ010000024.1 coordinate 472,287, forward strand.
TGGTAATTCACCCTCATCTCGATAATCGAACTTATAATCATTAAGTCAATCTTAGGTCTTCGTGAAATGTTACTGAGCGACGAATATCAACTTATGAATCAGGAACATTGCAGTACTATCTATCAGGATATGACCAAACCATTAACGGACTATTGGATCAATACATCACATAATACGTAGATGGAAAGCCGCCAAACATAAATGAGAAAATCATTTGTTAATAATTCATTTAGATACCTTTGTGCGAATCAAGTTGTCGGTGACTCATCAGGCGAATCATATGTTCAAGTATTGCAGCGGGGCTGTCGATGTGTTGAATGTAATGAAATCAAAAGAAAAGTACGAGCAAATCTGGCATTTATTGTTTTTAGTGGATCTCCATGACGGCCCTGACGGACATCCTGTTATTCGACATGGCTTTACATTGGTTAAAGATGCTAGTCTACGCGAAATTCTCAATCAAATAAAACAATTTGCTTTCTGTGCTTCGCCGTATGTTCATGCATTCCTAGCATTCTTCCACTCATTGAATCTCGGTTTCTGTAGATATCCACTGTTTCTCAATCTGGAAAATCACTGTTCAAATAAACAGCAAATCATTGTTGCACGATTTCTGATTGATATTTTTGGATGTAAGAAGCAAAATTGACTTCTTTTTTTTTTTGTTAACCATTGATCATTTGTAGCGTCGATCTACACAGCCGAAGAAGCTAATGCGAATACAGCATGGCCATCACCTGAAGAACTCAAAGGGCGCATTATTCTTCGTGTAAGTTGACTGACTTTTTGACAACAGATGGTCACTTACATTGTTGCAGGGACGTGTGTCACCTAAGAATGATCTATCAGTCGATTATAGCAATGAAGATGAATCTTTCGACCCGGACATCTCTGTAAGACGTTTAACATATTTTATACATACAAGATCATTTTCATTTTGCTTAGGCTGTGTGTAAAGAACTAGCCAGTCTTGTCGCTTGTCAAAACACCACATTCAAAGGTTTTGAATTTTCGAAATATTGTGAGTAATGATGAGACTGCATGCATGGCATGGAAAACTCTTTTGTTTTTCAATTGAAGATAAGCATTATCAATCATCATCATTAGCTGAAAAGAAAGCTTTAGCTTCTGTCGAACATCATGCGCTCGAGTTAATTCATTACAACCAACGTTTAATCACCCGAGTTTATCCATCTGCATATCGACAAGATTCAAGTAACGTTGAAGCAGTTTCGCTCTGGAATACTGGCGTCCAAATGGGTTTGTAGACCAGTGTATTACTCGCTCTTTCGTACCAAATCTTTCTCGTTGATAGTCGCCTTGAATTTTCAAACAGATGACATATCTATGTCACTGAATCATGCCCGATTTTCAGATAACAAGCAATGCGGATACGTTCTGAAACCGGCAATTTTACGAGATCGTGAGTTTTAAAAATAAAGGGGTCGAGAAATGATGAGAAGAGTGTGGATTTCCATTCTAGAAAATACCACGTTCAGTCCAAATAGTTGCTTCTCTGCTTATTTACTTTCACAACGACGTCCACTCAAATTGGAACTTTGCGTTCGTGATTTTTCCCTTCTGAAAAAGTCCATTAAAATCGTTGTCGATGCCTTTTAGATTATCAGTGCACAACATTTGCCCAAGCGCAATCAACGCGACACAACGCCCGTATCGCCGTCTGTCAAAGTGAAAACCTTCGGTGCTCGTTGTGGTAAGATCACAAGCATCTTTTTTCAACCAATACCTGTTTCTTTCCAAGATCATAACGAACAGAAGACAGTCACTGTACACAACAATGGTTTGAATCCGATATGGAATCATCTGATGCAGTTTTCAATTGTAATTCCTGAACTGTGTCTTCTGCGATTCTCCGTGCGAGATAGTGATAAGAACAATACCGATCTTTGTCAATATTCAATTCCATTTCTCTCGATGCAACCAGGTAAATTGACATGAAACTTTTCTCCATCTCGAATCTTGTCGTTCGAAGGCTACCGACACATTCGCTTGCTCGATCGTCATAATCGTCCGACAACAGCGACCTTATTCGTTAATGTTAAAGTCATTAATATGGAATCAACTGGTTAACATTCGAAAGAATATCGAATTCTCGGCTAACAAAGACCGATGCTTTGCATGTAGACGCAAATAGCTTTATTAAATATCGTATTATTTGAAAAAAACAAAGAGTATTTGTTTTCTGCTTTGGAAAATTGAATTCAGTATTTAAAAGAAAACGTTTGTTTCTCCTTTCTCTCTCTCTCTCTCTCTCACTCACTCTCTACATCTACTTCATTTATTATATTCACAAGCAGGAAGATAAATCTATAAAACATACAATGTAGAATTTATTGCACATTGTTACATGCGAGATGATTCAATTGCCTTCTATGATACATGATCAAGCATTTGTATGGATGTTTTCTTGCGTTTGTTTGTTCGATCCGGCATTGGTATTTGACTTTGCAGACCATACTTTTCTAACCATTCTTCGAATGATTTATTCAGCGCACGACCTGATTTACCAATTTCAGATTCCGGCTAAGTAAAAGCAAAATTCGTAGTTTAGACAACAAGCTTTTATAAAAGTCTACTAACTCGATTGAATGTAGCACAGTTTTGAAACATTAAATATACATCAGCCAAGAAATCATTCATGCTCGCATATGAATTTATCTTTTCTTTAATTGTACGCAAATCGATTGGTCGTGCAATGACTTTGTGATAACCAATACACTGAAAAACAAAAGTTAGTTAAGAAAATTGACTTCAACCAAAACAATTTACATCGGCTGGTACTGGATTATGAAAAGGTCCACTTGATGGATGTGTGTACATTTGTAGAACTAATTTTTCGCAAATGTGTTGTTCTGCAGCTGATAATTTCTCATTTGTTTCGTCATGCTTTCGTTTTGCCGCGGTATTCGAATTGTTATTCGCTTCGGAGCAGAGACTACACTTCCATTTATCATTCATCGATACTTCATTCAATGATGGAACATGACAGTCCACATGATAAACACGTGGACATGCATCGCAACAGACAAGTTCACCACCACAGCGACATACGGCACAATAATCATCACTTGTATCAAGTAATATGGCGGGCTGCATATCGTTATCAGCTTTCTCATTTGTTGATACTTGAGTTGAGTATTTATTCGGTTTTCTAAATTTCAAAGTTGAGTATACATGAAAGAAATTGGTGAACGTTAATTTACTTTTGTTCGATTCCGTTCATTTGTTCTAAATCAAATCATTTGAATTAAATTCGTGAAATAAGCAAAGAAAATAGGTACCTTCAGAACATCCTGGTCGACCATTATTGCCCCTCTTCTTGCCGTTTTGTACTAGTACACCAAGACTAGTAATTGTCGAGCGAATATTTCTAGGATCATACGGTGTAAAGGTTAATTGAAACGGATTGACTGCTTTCGACCAGATCGCATTTTGATGTAATAAATGATCCAATCGTTTCGACATAACGCGATTGCAAGTCAAGAATGCCGTTTTAGACCCTACGAAGTAAACAGCGGAGGGAAAGACTGATAATGATTATGAGAGTGGAATTTGTGTGTGTACCAGTCGTAAGAGCGTCATTGACGAAATCAAGCGAATGGTCCATGTTTTGTAAATATTGTTCGAATCGTGTATTTCTGAAATGAATACGAATGCAACCAGCGTCACTCTTGAAGTCAGAACATGAAAATCAGACGATCTCACTTTTCTACGAACTGCGTTCGTGCTTGATTGCATACAGCTGTTGTATCATTAATTAATTGTTTGCATGCTTTGCTTACTTCCGTGATCATGTTTAAACCGAACAATTTAATATCATCAATGACTCGTTGTTCAGTTTGATCAATCTCCGACCTTTGTTGACTTCGAGTTGCTTGAATTTTGTTTAGCATAAGTCGAACATCACGGACTTTATTGACTAAGGATTGCAGGTTGCTTTTTTGGTTTTGTACCGCTTCGTCAATGAATGAGTAGCGATGATTCTTATGTTGAGTAATTTGACATTCATCGCTGAAACAAAAGGAGATCAGTTAAATGAAAACGAGAGAGTCGCGCTTACCATGTCAATGTTTGACAATCCTGACAAAAATTTCGAGCTAACTCTTCTTTGTGAATCTAAACGTATTAGTAATTATTATTCTGAAACATACAGACTTGAGGGTGACTCACCTGACATAGTAACCTTTCGTTGGACATCATTTTTCGAATTTGTTTTGCTTCTTCAGTACTCTTCTGCGTGACCGTATGATCTTTGGTTAGACGAACTCGAGCATGAGCATTTTTACATTGAGTGCATAACCAGTCGACACAATTATCGCAATACCTAAATGAAAACTCGTTCAATGTGCAAAACTCATATTCCAACGAACCAGTCGGCAACATTTCCTTCCTCACAATTGCTGCAATGTGAAAACAATCCATTTGCAGCATTTTCATCCGCAGCAAACAAGTTATCACAGATCGTATCTCCTCGACTTTTGTGATTACATGCTGGACATGTATACATTGTACCTAGAATAAACACATCTTCGTCATCGATTACAATTTATTCTCAATTTTTGTTTACCACCAGATGACTCATCTTTCAATTTCTCTAAACATTGAATACAAACAGAATGCAGACATGCTAAGATCTTCGATGTACGTGATCGAAGATCTTGATGGCATGAAACACATATTGTTGACGCTTCTTCATTCGCTATTGTAATTCGATGGTTCGAAGGTGTTGGATCATCGATAAGAAATGAATTAAAAGGAGAATTTCGTCGATCTTCATTGCGAGCCATTCTGTTCACTTCTTTTCCTTGTTGTTGTTGTTGTTTTCTCCTCTTCTGTTTGAAACAACAAAACTATTGTTATGTTCAGTCACCCTCGTTGATTGGTGGATCTTGATGGACCAATCAGATTTCATTCTTCGTCCTCTTTGTGTCCATCTATGTCTTTGTTACAGCAATAAACGATAAATCGATTCGATAATAAAGTTCTTCTCTTCATCGTATCGTTTAAGAAAAATATTCGTCTATTTGGAAAAAACACACATCCAATGCCTGTGGCTATTGATGTTGGCCAACGTGTGCTCGTCTATAATCCTTCACATGGATGGACGTTGGCATATTTTGTTACTGCTCAACGAACAAGCGAGAATAAACTTCAGATACTGGTGAATATTTCAAGCAAAGTCTCTTCTGTCTCGAAAAAATCACTTATTTTCATCCTTTAGACATGTCGCTTGTCGAACTGTCATCACAAAGCAACTTCTCAAGATCATTATCGATACCCGCCAGAGCGTGTGGCACTGAATGATACAGTTGCGGATAATCTTAATGTAGGCACACGTGTTCTCTGCATGCCAAGTGGCGATGCAGATACATCTCGATATATTGACAAACCCTTACGTGGTATCATTGCTGAACAACCATCATCTGCTAACAGTCAACGTTACTTAATTTTTGCTGACAATGATTCGCCGTTTTACTTGCGTTCAATTGCAATACACCTCTTGCTTGAATCTTTGTCGAATTATCTAGCTAAGGTTGATCTGGGCACAAAGCATTACATAGAAAATTACGTGTTAACGTATCCGAAACGGCGTCTTGTCAATGTCTCGGCAAAAGATCATATTAATATTGAATTAAATGGCCAATGGGTTGATGCTCTCGTCTCCAAAGTTGAAGGAAGTCTTATTCGAGTATTTATACCGTTCTTAAACAAGCACGAGTGGCTCTATCGGGGTTCGTTACGATTACAACCTCTGTTTAATTCTCTCTCGTCCTACGAACCACCTTGTAAACGCTTGGCAGTAGAAAAAGAGACGAAAATCGATAACAAATGTCACTTTTTACTCGCTCCATTGAATCAAGGTTGGAAACGTCAAATACGTAACGATCTCGGTACGATTGTTTACATCGCACCGTGCGGTCAGATGTTCACCGATGCTGATCGGTTACAAAATTATCTTTTTCAAATGGATTCAATACTAAACATTCGCCACTTTTCATTCGATATGAGTTGTCGCGTAACACAAAAATTCATGGTATCAGAAAAACCCTTAGTGCAGATCGATGATTACTCATATGAACGCGAAAAAGTTCCATTGATGTTAGTCAACGAAATGGATTCATCACTACCGAAAACATTCGAATATGTTGCCGATCGAATACCTTTAACCAACGATATTGTTATTGACACAAGTACATTACAAGGCTGTTCGTGTACAGATGGTTGTCTAGATCCAACAAAATGTGCTTGTTGGAAGAAAACATACGATGCTATCATTGACTCGCATTATTATGAAGATGTCATTGCTGAATTAAAGGAATTGTATGATGAGGAAGATGAGGATCCTGAACGAGTGCGATTATACTTGTACGATGCACTATCCAAAAGAAACTACGGCTACAAGCATGGACGCTTATTAGAAAAAATACATTCAGGTATGAAATATCTCTTGAAGAAACGGGCAAGCTTATCTCTTCCGTTCGTATAGGCATTTATGAATGCAACGGTAAATGTAAATGTGATTCTCGATGTGCAAATCGATGCGTTCAGTTTGGTTTAAATACGCTTCTTCAAATCTATCATACTGCAGAGAAGGGATGGGGTGTGCGTACACTATACGATTTACCAGCTGGTACATTCCTGAGTTTCTACGCAGGTGAAATTCTCAATGATGAAGATGCAAATCGACGTGGCGTGCAGAAAAATATGGGTGATGTGTATTTTACCGCATTGGATTTTGTTGCTTCTTTGAATCCATCGTCATCGCCAAGAAAACCGAGACCTGTCATGAATATGAATAATGGCAATCATGTAAATGATACGAATGCAACATCTGATAGCCAGCAGAATGGAAGTAAGCTGTATTCGAGTGAAAAAAAAGAATGAAAATGACATGTGGGAATTCTAGATGGTCATGCAACAGTTGAAGGAGTAGGCGAAGATGACGAAGAAGGTCTACCGATTGAAAAGACGAAAGCTTTTCTTGAATATCAACAAGCCAATTATGATCCAGGCATTTTCGTCATGGATGCACATTTAAAAGGTAATGTGTCACGTTTTTACAACCACTCGTGCTCGCCAAATGTGTTCGTTCAAAATGTTTTCATCGAATCATGGGATGTGCGATTTCCTTGGGTAGCTTTTTTTACTACTCATCACATTCGAGCAGGAACGGAACTTGTATGGGATTATTCGTATGAAGTAAGATTCGTAATTAGTCAAAAGTTCGCATTGCATTTGTTTTTCGTTTCAGGTCGATACAGTAGAAAATCGCGTTTTACACTGTCGTTGTGGGTCCGAGCAATGTCGTCATCGTTTACTCTAATTCTTTTTCTTTTTTTGTCGTTTGTGTTTTTTTAAAGTTCATGGAATGTTCATTGTTCAGTTTGGAAAACAAATTATTCTTCGTGTATGATATTGTACAGATAATAAATAAATCGGAAAGTATTAAGACATGCTACTCATTGACAATCGAATGTTTCACACGAGAGACTTGCAGCAGCGTGTTCTATTCATAGCCGATATTGGTTTATTTTTCTGTTTTTTTCTTAATGAAATTAAAGCCTTATTCACTTTCAATCCATTGAAATGCAATTTCAAGTTAATGTTGCCGAGTATTTCATATTCAAATCAATCGCGAGTCGTATGCTAATTATCGATACATGTATTTCATGGCAGGAAAAGAAAGAAAAATCGAACAACGCTGTTTCTTTCCATTGTTACATTCTTTTACGAAAAGGCAATGCCAGTTGTACCATCGTTGTTAGGTTATCGTGCATCTAACGTCAGCAAAGTAAGTCCGACGAAATACAACATATGTTTAGTAGTTAAACATTTGCTTCTATCAGGGAGTATCACGATCGAAATCAGCGCAGCGTGCTCTTCCCTCGAAATCGTTACGTATTCCCACTAATAGTCAACAAACACGAATAAAAAGGACGACTAACCGAATGAACAGTATAACGAATAGTTTTTTGGATCCACCGCGTCCACCCGATCCGACTCTCTTCGTCCAAGCTGGTACATCCGGTCTTCGACACTTATTTCCCATTCATCTGACGGACAGTGATGGTAATCTAAAGGCATTTCCTCGTTCGATCTCACGTTTACGCTCTCGTGTCCCCACGACTGAACGTTGCACCAGCATCGAGATGATTAGAAATATCTGCTTATCAATTCAGACATTAGAACATTTCGACATCAGTGAAAATAATCTCGATGATTTACCATTAGACATCGCTTGTTTGACTATCTTGCAAACATTGAACTGTTCACATAATCAATTATCGACAATTCCAGATTTGCTCGAGAAATTAATACATTTGAAAGATCTCGACATATCATTTAATCAATTTAAGCATTTTCCAGCTGTTATCTGTAGATTTACACATTTAATACGATTTAATTGTGAACATAACTTTCTCAGGACAATCCATGACGATTTAATCAACCTTATCAACTTAAAAACTATGATTCTCGATCACAATCAACTGGAAAACTTAGATACGATCGATTTTAGTCATTTGAAAGAACTCGAGTACATTCACATAGCGCATAATCAATTACTCAGATTTCCATCAAATCTTCATCAACTGACACATTTGAAAAATATTAATCTTTCGTATAATCAACTGACAACATTTCCAACGGAATTATTTCTTATCAATACACTTGACGTGGTCAACTTAAGTCATAATTTCCTCACACATTTATCTTCACTGCCAGATGTTTATAAGCGAACGTCACTGATATTTTCGATCGATTTGTCTTTTAATCAATTGACAAGATTCTATGATTATCTGCTCTGGATATCTATTAAACTTGATTTGTCGAATAATGGGATCGAAATGATTCCGAAAGATGTGCTCCGACGAATCAACCGGGATACGTTAAAGAATCGAGAATTGAAAATCGATAATAATCCATTGAAACATCCCATTGATATTATTTCGAAGGATAATATCAATACGAACAATTTGCTTCGAATCATTCGCAATCATGTCGATGAGCAACAGATCGATGAAAGTATTCGACAGGGTTTCAAGATTTGTATCACCGGAGGTCAACAAACAGGAAAATCATCATTGGCATTTTGTTTGGAAGAACTAATGCCATGTGTATCCGACAAAAAACCAGAGAGAATGATGAATAGTCAGAGACGATATCTACAAAAACTAAGTACATTGTTTGTTCTTTTTAGTTCTACGTTTTCCGTTTCGCTTTCAAACGCGAAGTCGTCAAGAATCTTTGCCAGTAGCCGAAACCGATGCGCCCAAACAAAAGAAATCGTCCAATCTACTCCGAAAACGATCTGCAGCAGTAGCACCCGTTTCTCAGCCATCTCCGGCTCCACGTGAACCGATTAAAACTCTTCCGGTCACAATTTTCGATTTCAGCGGCTCACCGAGATATTACGAACATATGACATCAGTCATCGATACAAATGCGATTCATCTGATTTGTATCCATACTGTACAATTCGAGCAAACAACGCCGATGAATATCGAAGAAATATTCGATTCTACCTTTGATATTCGTGCGCATTCAGTTCTTGCACCATTATTTCAAATCTTACAATTTCTGTGCGACAAAGTGACGAAAAACAACGGCTTGGCAATCATACCCGTCGCTACACACATCGATCTTTACGATAAACGACCGGCACAAGAAAAGTAAATATCTTTTTTCTTGGGAAAACTCTCGAAATTTTGCTTTTAGAAACCAAGCTTTAGATAAAATCAATCAATTTTTCAAACTTTATCATCAACATCGATTTAATCGGATCCGAGACGAAATTCAACGAATAAACACACTCTCAATCGTTTCAGCCTCGCTATCTTATCGTTTAAAAGTGTATACATCTCTTCTTGACAATAAGATACAAATTGAATCTTGTCAGTCGATTAGTTCTTTGACATGCCAAGGACTTACCGAACTTAACCAAACGATTCAAAGTTGTCTTCTGACACATCAAAACATCTTTCCGCATGTCGATCGAATCCTACCGACACTTTGGGTCGATACAAACCATTCGATAGAATCATTAGCTGATCAATTAGCAGTTCCATACGTCTCCTGGGAAAATTTTACTAATTATATTACTACTAAACATGGTCTCTCGAATCTAATCGATGATATAGCAATGTCATTGTGTGCCGAAGGACAAATTCTGATCTTAAATCAAATTGGAACATCGGATCGGGTTGTTTTCCTTCGACCCTTGTGGCTGGGCGATCTTCTAACATCATTATTACATCTTAACGATCAATCAAAATCAAATCATCAACCACATATCAAAGAGTATCATCAATTCGGTCGTTTACATTCCGATCTAGTTCGCACATTATGGCATAATCTAGTACATAAAAAAGACGAGTTCTATCAAGTATGGATGATTTTAATGCGATTTCTATTGATTGCCTATCCGAAAATGAGTAAAAAGCAATTGAAAAGTCTTCTTCATACCGAAGGAAAACATGATTTTAAGTTTGACTATGCCATTGTGCCCTACTGCTTACCCATGCTCAATTTCAGCGAACAGGATAAACGAAGAAACGCGTTTTATCATGACTCAAAATACGCCGTTAGCGTATGTTATCAAAGTCGATCATTACCACTAGGTTTCTTTCATCGGTATTCTGTTTCGGCAATTTTCAAACTGAACATAACCTATATCGAACATTGGAATAATTTTATACTTGGAAAATACGATGAACATGATGTCAAGTAAGTCGAAGATCTCCTTTCTCAACACAAAGACATTTCGGACTTTCATAGATTCATTCTCGATACTGACCATCTAACATATATCAATTGCTATTGTGCAACAGACATTGGCAATCAACCATTTGAACAGATTTGGAATGTTGTCATGCTCATTTTGAATCATTTCGAAGATCTATTCAAAACTCTAGCTCCAAGTAGATTTCAATTCAAGTAAACTGAAGAAAAAAGACAAATCTTCTCGTTATTTTAGATAATCAATTCAATCGTTATGTTCGATGTCCATATTGTAGAGAATATTCGTTTATGGTAAGTAAACAGGAAATGACAAAGAGAAGAAGTGTAACCTAATTATGTAATAGGGAGAATGGACTACTCCAAAGGAATTACAAGGTCTTCAGTACAAAAAATGTACGTCATGTGGTGAAGATGTTGACACAAAATATCTCGTGCAACCTAACGAAAGTAAACGACGAAGTAAGTTTGTTGGAAGAGAAATTCAATTGAAATAGGATGCTTGGATATTTTCAGATGAAGACTTATTGCGCAAAATACGCGAACGAAAATCGGCTTCGACTCGTTTGATGACAACATTAGTGTGAAAAGAGACTTTTGTTACTTACAAATAAATCGAGACACTTTCCTTTTGTTCGTAAACTCAGTAGTAGAATCAATTTCACATCACGCGATCACCTTTTGTTCAAAAGTATTCTATCGAGAATCAAGTTGACAGGTGTCTACCATAGGACAAGAACCCACCGCACTATTTGTTCACAAACGGAAAACAAAAAGATGAGTCACTAGTCAGCGAAGTTTATAATGGTTACTAATGTGATCGATATGTTTTGACGGTTCTATTATTCATGCTGTCAATGGCAAAGATTGCCCATCTCGAAGTTGCTGATATGATTATTGTTTCTTGTAATATAGAGAACATATGACGATCATTACATGATAATCATATTTTGGCCTTGTTATTTCTTATGTGAATGATTTATCTGTTTCTGTGAATTAACCTAACAGTTGTGACACTTGTCACATTAGCATAAATGTTGATTGGTTAACGTTATTTACAAAATAGGAAAAAAAACAGGTGACATGTTTGTTAAGTTGACATTTAGGATATATTATTCTAAGTATTCCACGAGGAAATTTATTTATATGATTATTATTATTATTATTCAATCAAACGGTATGGAATCGCGCCCACGAAGAGAATGTCATTTGTTGTCTGTGCGCTCTGTTGTCTAATTCAATGAGACGTTGGGAATTGAACTATTGTTGAAGGAATTCTTTGTTAATGAAATGCTAATTCATATTTAGTTAAAACGATGTCAGCGCTTTTGAATTCATTACTGTCATTTCGTCGATTCTGTTTTTCTAATGATTGAACAATGACATGAACATTTTTGGTGAAGTAGTTCTGCAAAAAACTAAAAACATTTGTCTGTCGTTGACAATATGCTGAATTTAAATGATTATTAGCGCCAAACGATCGTATGATTGTTTGTGGCAGTTGGAAAATTTCATGTGAAAATAGAGTTTTGATAGACAAAACAGTAAATTCTTTCTGACAGATAGTTTCACAGTCCGGACAAAAAGAAAAGAAATTGAATCGAACGTGCATTCGTAGCAACTCGAAGCTCATCGATTGTGTACAAGGAAAATCCGAATAGAATGGTAAATTGAGGAGAAAATCGATATGTCATTTGTTGGTAAACGAAGAAGTAGGCAACAGAACCTCATCGATTGGCTTCTTTTGTTTTGCTCGATGGTTGGCATTGTCTGTTCCTGATTATGTGATCAGTGAAGAAGAATTTGTAAACAATTTTCGATGAGTAGATAGGAAAATGAATGCACTTGAGATGAATGAACTATTCTATCTTTTGGGATTTTACTTCAATTAACAAGCTCGATCAGCGGACGAACTACGCATGATTGGCTTGTTAGGAGATAATCAAGAGAGAAGTAGGCGACAAGATTCACTCATCGTCAAGTTTTTTGATAGATCTTCTTCTTACTAATTGCTTCATTTCGATGAGTTTTCGAAATACCAGACAATGGCAAAAGAAAATGAAGAATGTGTGCTAATTTATATTCTAATCTTCTCATCTCTCCTTTCGACATATCATCTTCCAGAAAGAGTAGGAAAACGATCTTGAATGTATAAAACTATGGATGAATTCCTTTTAATAGAAATACTAATTTAGATAGGCTTAAGATAGAAACAGTAATAGAAACCATCGAACGGTATCATAACGCGAGTCTATTATAATGGAAAAACAACAACAATAACAGTAGTAGTAGTAGTAGCAGCAGCAGCAACACGTCATTGAAAGAGTGGAAGAGATAAAATAGGCGAGTCAATTCTGGTATAAATACGTATTGTTGTCAAACAGAAGAATTTTGTATATTTCTCACTTGTCACAATACTCGCCTTCTTCTTTTGGGATATCTGACGCTTGTCATAGGCAGACGTTGCAGAACACAAAATGATGAAGATCTAAGAGTTCGCCTCGAGTATTCCAGCATCAAATACTGCTTTCGCTAACGAGTATGATGGATGTAAGATGGAGATTACGATTCGCATGTCTTAATTTCGATTGTTAGGATCATTTCCAAGAAAAAAGCATATACATATCTAACTGCTAGAGACAGCGAGAGAAAAGAAGGATAGATTCCGTGCGCGCTTATAGATGAGAAAGAGGAAGCGAGAAGAAAAGCCTGAAGACCTCTTCTTTTTCTCATCTATTTGATCATTTATGGAGCAACAAAGACAGGAAATCTCGTCGAGAAATACTCCTAATAGTTTGGACTTTTACTTACTTGTTGATATTATTTAAGTATCTATGGTATGATGTTTTCTATCTGTAATCTGTCGAAGCCTTAAAACTCTATCTCATTAAGAAAACGAGGACAATGTCAGTTGTTTTTATCACGTCTCTTATGCAAACTCGGATGTGTTTTCACCGAAATGAATCAGTAGTAGTTAACACTTCGACCTTTTGTGTGTTTCTTACTTCATATTATAGAAATTGTTCTTAAAACGAAATCAGTCGTTCTTCCCGATATCATTACACATCCTTTTCCTTTTCAAGTTGCTTTTTCCGTCAATCAATCAAAATCCGTATGACTAAATCTTTTTCTTCTTCGCTCTACTCTGTAAGTATCAATACAAAACGGCTGGTTTTAAAGAATACTTCTCTGGACAATAATATTCATGATAGTAAGCATGTGAATAATAGAAGTGCAGAAGAGGAAGTCGAAAAATTCATAAATATCCTCATCACAGTCGAGATTGACTTTTCTTGACTATCTTGCTCCTTCTGCATACATACTCTTCAAACTGGGAATGGAAAGCCAACAATCCATAATTCCTTGTTCTTTTATTTGGCCTTCCTTATTATGATGATTTCTAATCTATGTGAAAACATGAAAACTTATCTATAAGAACATATTTGTATTTAATCAGAATACAAAAGAAGAGAAAAGACCATGTATACGGACGACGAATTAATGTAAGTATTTTACTGAATCAGTAAAGCGTGAGCTAGACATCCTGTCTTGATTTGTTTAATGAATATTTCTATACGAATAAATCACGTTCGGACGCATTATGTCGAGGTAGGTGTGCGCCATTCAATTAGGTTGACTGAATAAGAAAAGAAGCACAACAGGTTTCATTGATGTTGACCAAGACGCTTTTTTTTTCTGTTTCGTCAACTTCTCATTGAATGCTATAATCTTTTTAGAAACTGTTTCGTTCTGACAGTTCTGAGTGCATCCGTCACGTCCAAATCTGTTTTCGCTAGTCTTCTTTGTAAAAAATAGTCGAGTGATTGTTCGTTTCAGTCCATCACGAATGACATCGACATAGACAAAGCTGAACAAAGGAGAACTTGAGAAGGTTTTTCCCAAACAATACTGGCTGAAGATTCAGTTTCCAGCATGGATGCAAATATTGATGAAACCAAGTAAAAATCATCTTGTTTTTGCTTCCTACATTGCAATTAGTCACATCGAGCGAGGGGATATAAAGACTGTTCTGACCTATTTGTATACACTGTAAATGAAAATCAGATAGAGATTGAATAAGCGATAACACTTATTGGGCTGTAAGTTTGTTTATTATTTCTCTATCGATGGGTCTATATTAGACATTGATAGACATTAATTATCTACAAACAGAAAGCAAAAGAGTATGACAATAGCAGAATGTTATGGGCTAACCTTCTATGACTCTGTAAAAAAACAAACATTCACACCTCAATCTAGTTATGTCCTTTGAGGAGAAAAGCTCGAATCTCACTGAATTTTCAAGGTGACAACTTGTCGAACTTCTTTTAGATGACGTAAATATCTTTGACATATTCTTTTTCCTGTTTGTCTATCGCTATCTGATTTTATCCTCCGACATCTTTCCGCACTAACATCGCCGCTCGAAATATCAGTCTATTACGAGATTGTTTACATCGAAAAAGAATTACGACATAGAATTGACTAGAACATTCAGATAGTACTTCCGCAGTAGAAGTTTTCTTTTCACAAAAGCAAACTCCGCACTTCTCTTCTTCTCATGCCTAATTCTAGTTCAATGGTGGATCTACGCAGAAAGAAGATCAGTGTACACGTCGATGCACAGCGAACGAGAATAAATGAGCTACCTAACATACTTGATGCTGCTCGTAGATGAAATGCTTGATTGTTAATTGTATTAATGAGATCTCTGATGGGAAAAGATAACATTAGTGTATTTACTTCCGAAGTAACGCATTGATGACTGATAGAAAACATTGTTTATCTCATCCATCAATAGACTCCATCGGCAACCTTCTTCTAGATTTCATCAGTCGTAATCGAATATTTTCGTCTCATGCATGTATCCGTATCGAGTATGATTCATTTTCAATTGTGTATAGTCACTTAAATGACAAGTGTTATCAGATACTCGATGTTCTGGATCATCAACAACGTTGACGCCAATGGGCATGTTAAATAAATCTCTCACGTATGCCTATATACATACATACATAAGTGTATTTTGTCTCTAATGTGACGTGCGAAACAGAAACTGACGAGTAGGTTTGTCTTTTGAATAATTTATTCTTCTAAATTATTAACCATTGTTAAGAATAGAAGGAGAAATTGAATAATCAAGCTTATTTGTTCATATATCAAATGACAGAATTACACATAGATAACATCAATAGAAGTCTTTCTTTTCTGTGACTTTTATTATTAGATAGACGTTGTCGATAGTTTACTGTGTATTGATAGATGATTGTTATTAGAGGTTGTGAACGTTGTGAATTGAATTAACCTAGAGAAAAAGAACATCTCTTCGGAAAATCAGATTCATTTGAAGTTTCACACGTTTACAGTCGATGTTCAAAAAAGAAACAATCTTTTCTTTTCTTTCGTATTCCTCTCCTCATCTTTCTTTCTCTGCTTTTCCTCCATCGCCACGTCAATTTGATCATGTCTGACATTCCTTAGACATAAGGAAAAGAAAACTGAAGAAATTCATACGCTATATAGTAATTTATTGTCTCTTTTATCGGACGAAGCGAATCATTTCATTTGTTAGATTATATATGCACGTTTATTGAAGAGTTTTGCCGACATGAAATGTATCTCTATTTGTTTAGGCGAGATATGACGAGAAAGAGAAAGAAAGCCTTCCGCGAAGGTGCACCGAATCTACACATAGTTAGAGGAAGCGAATGAATATGTTAAAAGAAAAAGGTAATATGATTTATATGCTAATTATCACTTCCTCTTCATCCCAACAAACCTGAAAAACCCTGCCGACGAAGATATTCCTTTGTTTATTTGTGGATTTATAGGAAAGAAATTAGTGCGTTGGTGAGCATCTGACTTTCTTATCTCCCACTAATTCTTGTCTATTCAATGATCATGCATTAATACCTTTCTGCAACATGGAATACTTCTTCAACACGAAGATAATAGGAGAACATTGAGTAAAATCTCTCGGATGTTTTATTTTTAGACAATGGTTTGATTTCACTTCAAGCACCAACTACACACGAAGTCTGCTGTTTCCCATCGATTTTGATACAATGGTACTTTCAGACAATCAAACGGTGACAACCACAGACACGCACGGTGTCATCACACTTCCAGGCGATCTACATTGGTATCCATTCTATCCTGGCCAATGTCCTCCGCCATACTATGTCATTCTCCAAGGTGTATGTGCGCCATTGATTATTATTATATCGACTGTTTTGAATTCGCTGATTGCTGTTGTTTTATTACAAAAACATCTTCGTTCACCAACAAATATTCTTCTTCTCGCGATTGCACTTTACGATACATTGACAGGACTTTTTCCGTTTCCAGCTTATATCTTCGTTTTCACATTTCGACAATGTAATGATTATATCCCATTCAATTACGGATGGTTTCATCGAATAAATCACGATGTGCTTCCATTCATTTTTCATACGTGCTCGATTTGGGTAAGATGCTTTCGTCGTAATTTGTTTATTTGATCTATTTATTCTAGGTGACAGTTGTATTAGCCATTCAACGATATATCTATGTATGTCATTCAGAGAAGGCCAAACAATGGTGTACGGTACCTATGGCGCTAAAAGCAATTGCATGTGTCAATATTTTAGCATTAATTGTAGCAATTCCGATGTTTATTGAGGGCACATTTCATGCTGTGCCAGTTCGTTCATTGTTAGATCCGAAGAAAGTTTTCAATGCGTGCAGTGTGCGCGACTATTCCGAAGATGAACGATATCGAACATTATTTTCTATCTACTCACTTATTCGTGCATTATTAATCAACGTTGGTCCTTGTACCATCCTTGTTATATTCAATGCTATACTTGTCGAGCGTATGAGAGAAGCAAAACAAAACCGAGATAAGCTCATCCGAAGACGTAGCTATGAATCACGAGCACAAGAACAAACCAATGTTACATTCATGCTTGTACGTAGATGAAATTGAAAAATCATACATCCATCAACGTTGATGATTTGTTTTAGATCATTGTCGTAACATTGTTCTTGATTGTGGAAATTCCCATGGCTATCTATATTATAGTTACAGCTATTTTGAGATTGTTTCAATCATCATTTTTGCAAAACTTCCTTCAATTTGCTGTACAACTGCTGAATTTTGCTGTTCTACTTTCATACCCCATAAACTTCTTTATCTATTGTCGCATGTCACGTGCATTTCGTGATGCTTTTACTCGATTACTCTGTGCATCATTATTCAATAGTCGACAGGAACGTTTACAATCAATTGCAGCACCCTTACTTGGCAAAAAATGCGTTGTAGTTACCAACAACATCGAATTCAAAATGGCCAACGCCGAAACTACAATCCATGCATCCTCTGTGATAATAAAATCTGCAAGCAATGACATACCGATGACAACACTAACACCTCAAAATAATCATGATTTGAAGACAAACACCACGGGTTCTGGAGAAAAAGCACGTGTGTCGTTCAGTGATGAAGTTAACCAATTGCCTGACATGGAACTATCTGATATTTAACGAATATTGTTTGTTTTTATGTAATAGACGACAAGTGCAACCGAATAGAACAAAAGAGTTTGAAGATGATCTGCTTTTCTTCTCGTGACAAATCGTTTCGAGTAGGCCAAGTTGACCGTATATGAAAGTTACACAAATGAGAAACGAGGTAATATAAAAAAGAAATCGAAGCCCATTTCCTGAACTTTTTTGCACGAGTTTAGTTTACTTCAACAATTTACTTCCGTTTTCCATGTACTCAAATTTCTCAATGTCATTTTGACTACCAGCATCAAGCCGGGTTTTTCTTCACCGTCAGTCAATACTCTGTTTCTAGAATAACAACTAGTAATACGAACGCTGTTATCATATTTTACTCATCAGAGTATTAACTGGAGAGTGAATCTTTCGAGTTTCTTGTTTAAGTCCAAGTTCCAATAATAACAGCTTATCTTGATGATGACAACTGAGCTGATTCCATTTGTAGACTGGTCTAATTAAGAACTATGACTTTCTCTTAGATATTAATAGACTTTATGTGTGCGTGCGTTGACTCGAATGGAATCTGTATCAACAGAGTATTGAATTTCTTTTTTAATTGACTGGGAAATGATGTAACTGCATGTGAAGAACATTTTGTAGTTTATTGCCACTGAAGATTGTTACATCACAAATCAAAATATGACAGCAAATGAATGATTAAGATGTATTAGAAAACGTGTTTGAATAATTTAGTTTGTTTTGTTATTGGTTATTATCATTCTTTAACGGTAAATTGATGCCCATTTCTTGGCAAACGTCTTTGATTGATTCAGCTAAGATTTCCATATCTTTGACAAATAGACGACCGATATTTCCAATGCGAAAACAATCTGTTACAGTTGTCTTTCCCGGATAAATCAATTGATCTGAAATGGAAACGATTCACAATCTAGTGATACGATAGAGAGAGAGAAAAAGAATTCTACCTTTTTTGCTCAATTTCTGATAAAAACTTTCGAAATTAAATGGTGCGGGTGGATAATAATACGATGTGATGATATAAGTCTGATATTCCGGTTTAATCAATTCAACAAAGCCGAAACTACGCATCAGTTCTCGGATACGTTTATTATTTTCTTGATATCTAATATGAGAAGGAATGACAAGCGATTAGTGAAGAATATTGTCGATGATACTAACCGTTTTCCTCGTCCTTGCACGCCACCTTCTTCATCTAGCTCATCCAGAGCTTGTTTAAAAGCAAGAATCGTATGCGTTGGAGCTATATGAATGACACCGACCTAGTTTTAGTGATCAAATTCGAGTTGCATTCTTTTACATACGTGTAAAACGAAACTGTTTACTCTGTTCCATGTACACATATTGATCGTAAAGATCAAGTACCAAGCTGCGCGCTTGGCCTGAATGAAAATTCGCATTTGATACAGTCGACCATATCGGTAGTACTTAATCTCACCTTGACATTTAAGTAAATGCTGCTTTTTGGAGATAACGAACGAAAATCCAGGTACTCCTTCGATACATTTGTTCGCTGAACTGATAATGTAGGTGATATGTCCATTACGAAGACTAACAGGCACAGCACCGAATGCGCTCATTGAATCCACGATATACACAGTTGATCCTAAATGAAGTGAACTTGTTTCTTGATGGTAGAATAGATTCGAACAAACCTTTTTCAGCACCATGATCATGAACTAATTGACCAATCTCATCGATAGGATTCAATATTCCCGAGCTTGTCTCACAATGGATGATAGCGACATGAGTATAGCGATTGGATTTTAATTTCTCGGCAACTTGATCAGCTTGAACGCGTTCAGTTTCGCCAAACGAAAGAACGTCATGAGGAATATTCAGTGTTCGACAAATTTTAACCATTCGCTGACCATAAGCACCATTTTCGATAATTAAAACCTGACAAAAAGAGTGAGAAATACCGAATCAAATTGCATTCAATTACCTTCGCATCTTGTTGAGGAACGGATGTTGAAAACGTTGCTTCGACTGCATATGATCCACTTCCTTGCAGAAGGACAGCTGTGTAATCGTCTGCTGATGCATCTGTAACCATCGAGAAAACGATATTGTGAAAATTTGCTTGAAGAATGCTTACTCACCTGCTAAATGAAGTAGCTTCTCACGAATATACGCAACGATATTCAGAAACACTGTGTCGCGTGAACCTAAATCATGCAACATTGCTTTTTTCACTGTTAAGCTAGTCGTCAGTGGACCCGGCGTAAATAATTTCGCATCATTCTCTACGCAATACAAAGAAAAATTGACCGTTTTTCTTTGTAAATCGATCAGTTACCTTTGAGTTCCATTGTCTGTACAAGATAGATGACGAAGAAAAGTACTAACTTAGCGTGTTGACCTCCGGTAACTGGGGTGATTCTCTTAGCCAATAGAATTCTGAATAGGCGAACGAAGTAAACAGAAGAAAGAGAAAAAAATGGGTAATTCTGTGTTCTGTTATTTGCTTATCTCGAATGGCTGATATAGTTTTGGAATTAGATTTAAGCCAATCAACATTCTTACCTCATTATAAAAATTTACTACCCACGTCGAACGCAAATGAAAGCAATTCAACGAAAAAATCGTCGAAACGAAGTTCGTCGTCATATCGAGAACGTTTAGAACGTATTAAGAATAATTGTCAATTAATTCGTGAACGACGACGGCGTTGTTCTCTGTTCTCGAATTTACCGATCGAACTTCGTCCAAGTCTATTCCAACAACGCCATTATCAATCAGGCGCATTAGAATTGTTGAATATCAGTCCTAATCATTGGCAATCAACCAATGCATTACGTTTGTCTGATGAATATTTATATAAATGTAAATACGCAATGTATGCGACAACAAATCGAAATTTTAAACAGAAAGAATTCTATTTTCTACTCCGAGAACTTTTCTCTTGTTCGGCAACGATAGAAATCGACAGTAGCAATCAGTCGTATCAATGTCAATTGTGTGATTCAAGTTTTCATTCGGCTGATATATTTCATTTACATTTAAATCGTCGAAGCGTATCCATCCAATATCAATGTTTAACATGTCAGTCGTTGATTCAAACCACCAATCCATGTCAAGCCTATTATCATTTATTACTGCATCCGAATTCGACGAAGGAAAAGCGTCTGGCACATTTGAGCATTAACTGTGATCCAAATACCTCCCTGGTAGGTTGTATTCGCATGTATATGAGCGAATGCAAGTATTTTTTGTTCTTTAGGAATTTATTGGTGATACATTCACAAAATATTGTGAGAATTAATTAAAGCAGTGAATTAGATTTTTAATCGGTTATAGATTCTTTCGTTGGTGATAATTTATTTCCAAATGACGTTCGCGTTCTTTCGCTTGTAAAAATGCAGACTTCATCGACTGACGGTGCTGTTCTCTAATAAAATTTCTCATTCGAATTTGTTCACAATGATCACATAGACAAATCATCTGCCCATTGTCGACAAGTGAATACCACCAATTGACCGTTGAGTCTATACCACAGTTGAAACAAATTTGCGGCATTTGTTGAGTCAATTCTGTCGGATGGATATTGTTTCTCAGATAATTTATAACACAGTCTAGACCTTGATGTTCGAGAAAGTCGAGATCTCTTGAGTTTGGTATGAAAGTATTCAATGAATTGAAAACGTGAGACGATGATGGCAAGGTTAATAACTGACTTTTCAGTTTTTGTCTTAGTTCAAGACGTTTTTCCATTAATTCATCATCGTTAGTGATCATTTCAAGTATTGTCAATGAGAAACTGAATGGCGCCTGTTTGTAAAGTCTCACGTGTATTTGAAGAATATTAGCAGATACAAAAAAAGCATCTCACTGATTTACTTTCAAAGTTAACGCTAGTTGTTCTAGATAATCTAATTTTGATTCGAATCTGTTGGTTAGTTGTTCGATGGTTTCAATCCGTGCACTTAAACTTAATTGACGTTTTTGTTCGTCGGGGAGATATGAGGCGGGCTTAGTGGTGCCCAAAGTCAAGTCGAGACGTCGGTGAATATCGTTGAGCATGATTGATAGACGATTATTCATTTGAGTGTTTTCAGTGACCACTTCTTTCAGGTCAATGGGCTGTTTGGCTTGTTGAAACTTCTTGCGTGCGGAAGAATACTTGAGCAATCGAAGGATTTTTATTGCTGTTACATAACGTTTTGGTAGATCTTCGATCGACGTGATTGATTTTCGACGAATTTGACTTGGAATCGGTGTTGTTAGTGGATTAGTTCGGAATGGGTTCTTTTCGCGTGTTTGACTAGATGTGTATCGATGGAATGGTGGTGCGGAGCTTGGTGGTATGAGTTCATTGACACGTCGTTGCATTAATGTGTAGATTTTCCATGTGGCAACAAAACGATCACCTTGCTGAGCACATCGAAATCGCCACCAATTCCGTATAAGACTTGCAGCAGCTGGTACGAGACGGTTCAATGCTTCATCACGCTTTTGCTCCTGTACTTTGATCGCCAAACCCTTTATATTAAGAAAGAAACGAGAATCAATAGAAGACAAGTACAATCTAGCACGTACACTGCCAATTATACCCGCTGGTAGACACCAAAATGCAACACCGAGATAGCAAATTGTTGTTGTTATCATTTTAGCAATGAAAGTTGTGGGATAGATATCACCGAATCCAATAGTTGTCATCTAAAACGAACAAATTATCGACTCGATTTTCTTTCAGAAGAATCTTAACTGTTATGATTGAGAACCACATGGAATCGGCCATGGACTTATATCCTCCTGTGTATGAACTAGCATCCATTGGCTTTTCAGAGATGAACACAAGATAGGCGCCGATGATCAGAAACATGAAACCGATAACAATGGTAACCGTTAGTTCTTGACGATGTTTTAAACAGATTTCCTTTAGGATTCGCCACGACGTCAATTGACGATCAACACGTAAGAAGCGAATCATCTGTAATGGTGGCAAGTAATCTAATGCAAAGCGAGAAAATTCACCTGTTGTTAAACCAGTGGCCAACAAGTATCCGAAACCACAAAGTGTCAATATATCGAGCACAATTACTGGTTGAGTGACAAATACCAAACGACCCACCCATGTTCTATACATAGCGAGACAACCTGCTGCCCATATGCGTAATACAAGTTCGTAGGTGAAGAATATGCAAAGAAACAGTTCACCATAGTACAACGGTGTGCTTAATTTTGTTCGCCATTCGACAATGGTTGAGATTGAACCAAAAACCAGGGATATTAATGTTAAAGCAAAGACAAATAAGTGATAGATGAGTGTACGTCTGCCCTCTTGCCTCTCAAGAACGTGATAGACGTCCGCTTTATGAATACGAAAGATGGGACAATATCGGGAGAATCCATCAGCAGTATATTCATCGTTCAAATCTAATGTTGCTGAATAAATTGAAATTGCTGAAGGACGTGAAGCCGGGGAAAGTGTACTCTTCCGTCGAATACTCATCTTTCGACGTGTAATTGTTTTCTTCTCTTCTTTTTATACTGGCATTAAACGAATGATCCTCACGTATGTTGACCTTTAGTCAAGAATGAATCAAATTCGTGCTAAGATGCATGAGTCTCTTTTTAACAAGAGAACAGGAAAAAAGATCGCTGCCTAGACGAGATTTACTACGAGAAATCGAAGAGCTTTGCCAAGAGAGCGGTAGAACTTGATCTTGATTGTCATCGAGTGACCTCTATCTGATCGGAATGTTACACAAACAATCTAGAGACGGTTGTCATGTAACCATCTGATCGTGTTTTTCTTTCCATGGATGAAATAAATTCCAAAGAAGAGAACAAAACGAATCTTTTCAAAACGTCCATGATATATCATTTATCCAAAAAATGACAGACGGTAAAAGAAACGTTTGATGTGTTTGAACATGCTGATGAACTCTCTGTTTTGCAGGAGTTGATACGCATATTTTACGGTACTACGAAATTCAAAAACGTCTCGGAAAAGGAGCATATGGCATCGTATGGAAAGCAACTGATAAACGAAGCAAAGAAGTCGTCGCGTTGAAGAAGATTTTCGATGCATTTCGAAATCAAACGGATGCTCAAGTCAGTGACCGAAATGACGGTATCGATTGGAAGAATTCGTAATTTGATTCTAGAGAACCTATCGTGAAATTGTTTTCCTACGGGAATTTGGTGAACATCCCAATGTTATTCGATTACAAAATGTTTTACGTGCTGATAATGACCGAGATATCTATCTTGTTTGTGAATTTATGGGTAAAAATATCGCTTTGATTTTTCACTTTATCTTTCTGATGGATTCGATTGTCAGAGGCGGATTTACATAACGTCATTCGCAAAGGAAACATCCTGAAAGATACGCATAAACGATATGTAATGTATCAGTTATTAAAAGCGATGAAATATCTCCATTCCGCGAATGTTATTCATCGTGATATGAAAGTAAAGAAAAAGAGACTAATCCGGATTCTATAAACATCACGTTTTTTTTTCAGCCGTCAAATGTTCTAATTAATCAACAATGCCGCGTTAAAATATGCGATTTTGGCCTTGCTCGATCATTGAATTATATTTATGAGGATCCACAACATCCAGCTTTGACAGAATATGTTGGTGAGTTCATTTCACTAAAAATGAACGTCATGTTTATTTTTTCGTGAATCCTATATTTACAGCAACAAGATGGTACCGAGCACCGGAAATTTTACTTGCTTCGACAAAGTAAATCTTTTTTTTCCTTCTAATCAGGCATTTCACACTCGTTGATACATTGTTGGTTAGATATACCAAAGGAGTTGATATGTGGTCTATCGGTGAGTTGAGATGTATATCATATACTTATTTTTAAGGTATTGATTAGGTTGTATACTTGGGGAGATACTGCTGGGAAAACCTTTGTTTCAAGGAACGTCGACGTTCAATCAATTGGAACGTATTCTTCAATATATTCCAACGCCCAGCCATTCAGATATTGCTAGTATTGCATCTCATTATGGACCAAGTGTGTTAGAACGAGCATCATCTGTGTAAAATTACCGTTAAAAAGAAACAATCTGATAGAGTTGAAGAAGATGTTTTCATTTTAGTCAAAAGAAATCATTTGATCAATTGATTCCTAATGCTGGCGATGAAGCTCAAGATCTTCTTCGGC
The DNA here is from genome assembly GCA_905250025.1 of Adineta ricciae. Classification (NCBI taxonomy): domain Eukaryota; kingdom Metazoa; phylum Rotifera; class Eurotatoria; order Adinetida; family Adinetidae; genus Adineta; species Adineta ricciae. The sequence goes on from CAJNOJ010000024.1 coordinate 497,698, forward strand.
GCCTTCTGCATTTTAATCCTGATAAACGTATAACAGCAGAAGAAGGAGTTCGTCATTCCTATGTTGCTTCGTACGTCATTTTTACAGACGCCTTTTTGTCATCATATTTCTTCTTTTACATTAGATTTCATAATCCAAGTGAAGAAATAGTTAAAGGTTATGATGTGGTTCCACAATTGAGTGACGATATACAATTGACTGTCGATGAATATCGAAAGAAACTATACGAAGTAATTCACTTGGCTCGTTTTCGAATGGAAAAAAAAGGATATTTTCATTGGAATCTTTAGTTAATTCAACTACGTAAAGTTTCAGCAAAAATCAATCCAAACATGTCTTCCTCAAATTCTGAAGTTGCACGACCGCGCGATACGTCGACTGATCAACAACAACGTCACGGTGCCAGTGCTTACATCGACAAATCGGAATACGATGCTTACAAGCAATCAACAGTAAACTCAACATCTGCAGCAAATTTCGGAGGAGCTTATTCCAACTATTCTGTGGACAATAATAATCGTTATGTTCAAGATGTCGTTGATGATGAATGTACACCACCGACAACGCATGATCAGTCCAATGGACAATCGCAACATATGAAGAGTACTTCCACTACATCTTATTCTGGTTCGTAGACAACATTTGTGCATTGCTGATTGTTGCTTTCTTTGCATAGGACTCATCGGTCGATCGAACAGTTATAATGGCTCACAACCCAAATTGATCAGTAGTAAACAGCGAAACACAACAACCGGTTCGTCAATGTTATATTCGGTAGAGAGTATAATCGTTTTTCTCGGTGAGAACTGTCGAACGAAGAACTTTCGTTTAGAAATCGACTATGGGTGGTTTAACACGTGAGAAGATTGGAGCCAATCGCGGATTCCGCTCTGGTTCAGCTCCAACTCCGATACCGCCTGTAAAACAAATCAATAGTAACAATTATTACATTCGCCGTCCAACAGTAATTTTCACTGACGAACGTGGTGGACCAAGTGATAAGAGTGCTGGTGCACAATCGAGAATGAATACTAAATTTGTTCGTAAATTTCTCTCATGTATTCATTTGACTTCATCTTCTCTTTGTCTAGGCCAATACTCTACGACCCAATTCAGCCGCTGATAATCGGAACAAACCTCGTTATCATTCTGCAACGATCATGAATCACAATCAACAACAAGGAGGTGGAGCACCGAACACATCGTACATAAACTACAATGGACATTATCAACAGCGTCGTCCTACCCATGGAAATTATTCGAATACTACAGTGACAGCCGTAGCACGCGATAACCTGGGTGGTTATCATCAAAATATGGGTACATTAACTCAAAACGGGTTACGTGTTCTTGATGGTCTCCTTCATAATGCAACGTAACATTGGTTTATTGCTATTTTTATTGTTTTTGTTTTCTTTTTAATCTCTTCAATGTTTATTACGTATATGTATGCGCATATTTAACGGCGGGCATTTTCTCTTAATTCGTGCACGATGGACTAAAGAATCGTGCATTGTTGGTTGTTTTTATTTCTCTCAACTGTTTCATACCGTTAGTAGTGTGATCAATTTTGTATGTTTTTACCTCTTCTACACATATAAAAGTGATTATTTTGTGTACATTTTTTTTCTTTTATTCAAAATATAAAAGCACAGCGAGCCAATTATTCATTTATGGGTTTGTCAATTCTGTTAGCGAAAGTCAAGTTTTACTTTATTTGTCTATACATACAAATTCTTGCGAAAAGATTTCCAAAGAAAACGAAAAAAAAACCAGTTTGATTTCTGTTTTATGAAGCAGCAGCACCCGATAGGATCGAAAACAAAAAGATAACAATCTACTATAATACTGTTGGCGAATACACAAGATATATATATATAATTTTTATGGGACAAGCGCAAACGTGTGACTAGTGTAAAACTTCATTTCTGTTAGGAATTTAATGAAGATTTTCAGCACTGGTCATTCGGCCACGGAGTGTGGATGGCTGTTGGTGTTTGAATGCAAAATTATTCTGTTGATCTATGGAATTTCCACCAGTAGGTTGCCGATTAACAAACTGTTGTTGAGGAACGCTGTTCAGAACCGATAATGACGAAGCTCGTTTCATTGGACCACAGTTATAATCTTGTTGTTGCGAATGTTGTTGTTGTTGTTGTTGTGGATAATGTTGCGACGAGTTAAACGATTGATTATTCCATCCAGTCGACGATGTTCCACGGAGTTTTTGTACTAATTTTTCCGATCCACGTCGAATACTTTGTCGCAGTTTTTGAAACGAACCGCTTCGACGTAAGCGTCCATACTCCTGTGGAGGAGCTTGCTGAGGAGCACGGCGTAACGTTCCTTGATTAGTATCATCATATATGCATAGTTGACGAATGATTGCTAAGGCGCGATCGATGGCTTTTGGATCTTGAGTTGATTTCGTTGCACATGCTTCGATATAGTCCGCTTGTTCATACAAACCTTGTCGACGGCAAAGTGCTCCTACAGAAAGCAAATAGCTGACAAGTAGACACTGTTTACAAATGCATTGACGAAACAATCTTTTTTCTAAACATGAGATTATTCTTGTGCTTCGTTTCTCGTCAACTTAACTAATACCTATACGATCGATCAAAATTCATCTGAGCTTTGAGAGAAAAGAAAACGGATGCCGACAAGGAAGTTTATCGGGACGACTGTACAGCGGATATTGCATAAACTGTTCTTTTTCAACTATTTTCTTTACAAGAACGTCAAAAATGATTAATATCAACAAATCATTTCCGAAAGGTCTCCAATTTTCTACATACCAAAGTTTTTCAATGTTGTCATGACAGTCGAACCATCTCGGAGCGGCGTCGAAGTCGTACTGAGGTTATTCGTCGCATTTTCCGATTGTTCATTCGATAGAACTTCTTGATACAACTGAGCAGCTAGCTTATATTTTCCTTCACGTAAATAAGCCGACGCCAGATTGTTTTTGGTTTTGGCCACCAGAGGATCAGTCTTTCCGTAATGTTTCGTATAGATTTCAATCGCACGCTTGTAGCATTCTTCCACTTTGTCATATTTGCCTTGATTGAGACATAACAAGGCTAAATTGTTTAACTGTTTACCGACATCCGGATGATCAACTCCAAAGCATTTCTCACGAATTTCCAACGCACGTTTGCATAATGGTTCTTGAACGAAAAAAAAAATACACACACACACATTAGGTCAAGAGTCTGTGTTCCATTGTTTTGAACCTACCTGCTTCTTTATATCGATTCTTTTTACCATAAAGGACAGCGAGATTGTTTAAAGTTGCAGCAACAGCAGGATGTTCAAGTCCAAGTGTTTTTTCTCGTATTGTTAAAGCTTCATTCAGTAATTGTAATGCTTCTTTGAATTTATTCTGATCACGATAGACTAACGCAAGAATGTTCAACATGGTCGCTACATCGGGATGGTTATGACCATGTGTTTTTTCTAAATCTTCAAGCGCCTGTCGACACAACGGTACAGCAACTTCATATCGGCCTGCCTGAGCGTATTGTATCACAAGATTATGTAACGTACGAAAACGCGGAGGAACTTCCGAATGATTCTTTGTTTCGGATGTTGTTTCTACGCGTTCTTTTGTGTCTAATGGCATTTCTTTTTCAATATCAATTGTTTGTGTTAAATCTAAAGGTTCATTAGTTGTCTCTGATGCTAATGTTTCATTCAATAGACGAATATCGCGTTCATAATCTTCTTTCATTTGAGTGCTCGTTTGTAAATGTTGTTCTGTTACCGATAATTCATTCCGTAACCAACTATTTTCTTGTGTTAAGCGTTGCACTTGTAACATTAGCTTGTACGTTTCACTGTCAAGTTCGTCGAAATGCTTTTGAAGTTGTAAGAGAACAACCGCTTCGCCAATTCCCAAATCGATCGATTCAAGTGATTGTTGAAGTTGGACATTCTTGTCTTCATCAGTAGGAGATGATAACAACAGGTTATGCTCTTGCCGTAACGCTTCAAGATTGGATATAGTCGATCGGGTGGAATGCGTTAAATCATGAGTACGAAGAGTTGTGCTCATCTAAAAGAAAGGAAAATTCTGTCGAGATAAAAGCATCTCGTAGTAAAGCTAATTGATAGTGTAATTGAGGAAACATAAGACGTGCAATGGTACTGTATTTTTCTCTACCTGCTTGCCAAACGTGAGGAAGAATGAAGAGAGAGGAAGAGAGAAAAGAAAAGAAAAAGAATGAGTAAAAATGTTGCTGTTAAGCTAATGTGTGTTCTTGTCTTTCACGTCTTTTTTTTTCTTCATTCAGTGTTATTTTACTCTGAATTTGCATCGAGACGTGATTGAAGGAACTAATAAAGTTGGTTATACAACATTAAATAACAGAAGATTCAATTCATCTTACCTTTGTCGCCGTCGACTGTTCAAATGAAGAGGAAAAAGGAGAAAGAGAGAGTTCGAGTAGGTTGAATCATTTAACTGTCTCGATACCAGTAAGCATGTACATATTGAATATGTTTCTCTCTTTTTCTTTTCGCTCGACTACGACAACTACCATCACCTCTCGTAATGATCGAATGCGTACGTGTCAGCTGTTACAGTGGAGATGCAAAAGTATAATCTCAAATCAATAGAACTGAGAAAAAGAAGAAAGAAAGAAAGAAAGAAAGAAAGAAATGCGGCGAACAGGCAGCTTTGCAGTTCGGTATTTCATTCCTAGGTGTTTTGTGTTTTGCTGCTCGTTTCTGTTACTTAGGAGTTCATTTTCAAATCATTTAGTCATGAGGAAAAGCAAAGAATGAGCAATCTGTTGGCTGCAGTAGTAATCATAAAAAAAAAAGAAAAAGAAGTTAACAAGAATGGTTTCAAAAGAAAAAAAGAGAAGAAAGAGAAGAAAAAAGGTGTAGAATTTTCTTCTATTCTCCTCCATGGCTTTGACAATGTTCAACGCTGTCATTAGGTCAGAGAATTACAAGTTAGAAATGGACGTTTCATCCCATTCGGAACCATTTGACATCAACAAATAACGCTCATACAGTTTCGAACACTCGAAAAAGCAAGGCCAGGTGAAGAAGATTTCTAACGCCAAAAAAAACGTGCTTTTCTCTATTAAAATCGGCGTGATTATAATATCCTTCAGGCAGATGTTTTGATTGAGGGAAAATATATACATGAATAATAAATATGTATCTTAAAGGGGAATGAATCATACAAAAATATAAGATGAAGAATTAATCTTTTTGCGTGCAACGAATAAGTTTGACGCTTTGATTGTATATTGATGCCGACTAAGAGTATAGAAAGATTTGTCATAAAAAATCCATTTCCACTATTTAACAATCAATTTCGATTATATCGAATATGCAGAGTCGGCTTGTTCGTTTAACTGAATAATCATCTGTATATATATGAGATAGACGAGTACCAAGGATAAATATATTGCTTCATCTACCTCCACTTGTCGAATAGGACTAATTAGTTATTCAAATGATGTTTTGTTAACAAGGACAATTGAATACTATGTGAAGTGTTTATCATGTATACAGTTGCGACGTCAAGGTTCGAAGAGACAGACTGAAGTATAACGACAAGTATTATTAGCCAAATTTCATGGATCACGAGCGAAATATAAACAAAACTTGGTCGGATCACGATCGAGGGTTAACGCATGGAGAGAAGATATCCGCCCTCACGAACACTCACTGTCTCATCCTACGCGGATGTTTCTCATGTGTAACTAATCGAGCAAATTCGATAAACTTTCTTTGTTTTTCTTTATTTATTAAAATACGTATTATCGTCATTATCGTTATTAGTTTTTCTTGGTAATGATCGATGGCTTTGAGATTCGTGAGCAAATGAATTTTTCCCGAGAAAGAAAAACGCAATAGGAAATGATGGTGATGTTAATGATCGGGAGAGAAGCCAAGACAGATTAACACGGTTAATGATTTTATTAGGAACGAGGCGTTATTGAAATAACAATGAATACAAAAGCTTTGTTCTATCTGTGCTCATCTATTATGCATCGAATTCTCTCTCTCTCGCTTTTTGCGTATGAGGGGGTTGTCGGTCAAAGTACCTCTTCGACTGATTCAGGACATTGAGCAATCCATTATTCTTTTTCTTTCGCTCTCTCTCTCTCTCCCTCTCTGCTTGTCTTGAATCCTAGAGTATATAAACTAGCGAAATAGACACAGATTCTCGATTTCAGTTAACATCTCCTTTGATCGAAATCATTCAATCGTAAGTAGAACATACATTAAAGTCAGCTATAGTCGAAATAATAAATTCAACAATGTGTAGGAGGAGATTTTATGTAAAATCCTACATTTATTGATGAATATTGTTAACAGGCAAGTTTCGTACTTCCTCTTTCAGCAACTAATGAGTTCGAATGAATCATTTGTTCATATTGTCATCAAGAAATTCCTTATCACGCTATTGAATATAGAAAAAAAACGAGAAAGGAAACTAATATTGGTCTTTTAGTCATCATTTTCATAACTACCATTAACCATTGTTTGTTTCTCTGAGAAGGGTGAGTAAGATACCTTGTCGGAAAAACGAGTTGCCTTAGTTTTGATTAATCCAGACTGTTCTTTACAGTCATACTTTCTCTGTTATTACACGACGCTTCATTTGCAAAAAAATGCCGCCTTCTCCAACATTCACTACTTAAATCCTTGTGAGCCGATTACTATTGTAGTCCAACAAATACTTTATTTCAGATCAAAATTTTGCTGTACTAGAACAAAATGAATAACGTTATTCCTTTGTTATTACTTGGTGTTATGCTTAGTTTACACGGTATAGCTGGCCAATGGTACATTATGAAAAAAGATTACCCATCAGCGCTGATGAACTATCCCAATCCTGGAAAACGAAGTATCGAAGAAGATCGATCTTCCGATGATAAAAAGATCGATTGTTCAATCCCATATTCATACATGAGAACTTATGCAGACAAAACGGCCTGGCTGTTACTGTGTAACGATTATCAGTCGCCGCTAGGATCAACTAACGATTTGTCATCTGTGGGGAATTCCATTGCGGATAAGTTCTATTCAAGCCCTCGACTTATATCTCATGAACGAAGGACTGCACGCTCTATTCCACCGTATCTTTACGAACAAAAGGATTTATTCCGACGACGACGCCGCCGACGACGATTTCTGAATAGCTTATGACGATCTCGAAATCAATAAATGACAAAACGATATTCTTAGTGTTCGTTCACATCCAAATATAGATTTCTGTCGAAAAAAAAGAATAAATCGATTTGAACCAACACTCAATTTCGAAGTATTCATGTTTGTTTTTCTGTTGGTGTTGTTGTAAAATAAATATGTATTTATTTTGTTTTTTATCTATAAATGAACATGAAAAAAACATAGCGTTCATTTATCTTCGAACCATAAACGAGCAGAATTTTCATGTGCAGCATTAGGATGGTCTTCTAGTATCACATCACTACGTTTTCCCCAGCCTAGAAGAGTAAAATCATAATGGAGATATTCAAAGAAAAGGAAGAGTAGGACTTCGCTTACCAGGACCTTTTCGTTTGACTAGTTCCTGGTACGTTTCATCTTGCTGTTCATCATGAATTGGAAAAGACCAAGAGAATTTCTTTACGACTGCAGGACGTGCATCAACTGTAATTTGACTGATGAAGTATTGGCAGATGAGTAGAGTTATGGCGAAGAAGAAGCACACCTTCATGTTCAACGTATTATTCGGGTACCAATTGATGAAATGAAGAATGGAATTGAGTCGACGAGAGATTTTGTTTTAAAATAGGAGAAACAAAAAAAAATAGAAACTGCAAATTACGGAACTCGGCTCGTATAAATCGGTGATTTTAAATACCCCGTTCGTTCTCTAAATAAATTCAAGAGAGACAAGGAGAGAGAGCGAGAACTATAGAAAAAAATTGATAATTAACTATTAACAACACTGTTATTCACTATATGATAGATGAGTTTGTTATCCTGTTCCCCAAACGTTAATGCCAATGTCCACATTAACGAAATACATGTAAGGTCAAGTAATAAAAATCCATGTTTTCTCGTTATTCTTGTTCGATTGATATTCAATGTGTTTATAACACGTTGTTCTCGGCAATTTATCTCTCTTATTCATATTTCAATAGTGACGAGGAAAAAATACGCCTGCTCAATATTCGGAGGCATTTGTCTACTCAATGTTTTTCTCAAGCAATTGTGCGTGAATCGAGAATAAAGACGAGGATTTCTAAGTGTAAGCGTCAATCGATTGAGAACAGTATTCTCTGCGGTGAAAGTTTCGCCTTACAAATTGAATCAATGGATGACAACGATCGTACACAGTTGGGAGCATGTCTCCGACATGGGGATGTAGCTCATATGGTAGAGCGCTCGCTTAGCATGCGAGAGGTATTGGGATCGATGCCCAACTTCTCCACTTTTTGCTTATTTTTTTTTTAAATAAAACTGTTTTTTTTTATTCTCAATTGCCAATAAAAACACAACAAAAAAATCGACCGTTCTGTTTTATTCTAATAAGATATCCACGTTGTTCTTGGATTAAACATATTCATATTTATCGACGAGGAGATTTGTTTCACTTGAGTACGCAACGGATTCTCGATTAACAACAGATCGAACGCCAGCAATCTGAGAAATGAGTAGACAAGCGATGATTGATTCAGATGAAGAGAAATCAATGAACTTACTTTGATGTTACAGAATGGTGTTTCAGAAACGAAATCAACTTGAATTGGAAAGAAATCGCTTGCTTTGCCACGAACAGAAAATTCTAAGGAACCTTCCGAATTCGATTGATCGATGACGGGCAATGTCCAAATTAATGTTGTTTTTCGACTATCGAATTGATAGTCGCCATCGATTTTATCAATAACTGGCGTTTGTCCACCACCCCTGAACGAAACACAATCCATATTTGAGAATTTATCCGAAAGAGATTACTTACGGCAATGGAACGCTAATTTGAACATCTTTTAAAACTAGGTTCTTATTTTGTAATTCGTATTCAATATTCACGTCGCATCCACCATTCGGTGTTTCGTTTGGCCAGCAATTAACTGGAAGAGAGTGAAAGGTGAATGAATTTTCGAAGAAAAATTTAAAGTTTCCTACTTGTCAATGGAATTTCACTATCATCAGTTGATGTATAACGCCATTTGAGTACACCCACTTCTTGATTAGCAGGAAAGGGCCGATCGGAATTTTTCAAGCCAATCAACGAGTCGTTTGTAAATAGCTTCTTATCAATATTCGGGTGAGTCTACGTATGACGGCCAATTTACTATTTATAATTAGTTAGAAAAAACTATGTTTACTTGTAATTGAACACCACGCGATTCTTTGTTGTCAATAGCGACAGTAATACGGCCACAATCCTCTGATTTGACACGTAACATAATCATGCCCTGTACTTCGAGATTTTCTACGCCACCATTACGACCACACCGGACCGTTAACTTCTCTTCTTGTTTCAAATGAACACTAAACATAGTCGAAGAGAAACATTGTAACTGCTTGTGATGACGCGTAAATCAGCTTACTCTCCCTTCTGTGAGTCAGCGATTGAGACACTCTGTGTTTTTGCTTTCCCCGTTGCTCCACCAGCACCTGTTGTTACGGGTACGGTATTTGCCACCACTTCTCCCTCGGATTTCAATTGATTGACAAATTCTTCAACATTTTTGCCCTTTTTACCCAATACCATACCTCTTCCACCACCTACAGTTGTACCGGAACGACTCGTAGTTCTACGATGTTCAAAAAGAAAATCACATCTTGTTCAGCAAATTACACTTACGGTCCACTACTTGGGAATGTCACTGGCGTGGGTGTGATGTCAGGTTTTGAATCATTCGATGAGCTACTATACATGTTTGATGATATGCCAGATGAACTTCCGTATGTTTTTGGCCCGCCGAGACGTTGTTGAGCACGTCGTTGCAATTCGAATTCTTTCGCCTTCTGCTTCATTCGATCCTTGGCTTCTTGTTCTTGAGTCTAGAACAAATGATTTGCAATTAAGGAAAGGAAAACAATACTTTTCGGGAAAAAACCTTTCTCATTGCGTCATGAACGCGTTCATCATGGGAATCCATTTCTGTAAATGTACGAATTTGTGCTAAATTCACATTTTCCTTGTAGCCCAATGCAACTATTTCATCGAATGCAGATAATAACTCGAATGCATGTTGAAACACTTCTTTTTCATCGACCGTTTTACAATACTCCGGAATCTAAAACAAACCATCACGTATATTCACATATCGATAAGAAATTAATGCAATTATTCATACCACACGAGAAAACAATCTTAATGTTTCCAAATCTTCTAAGATATTGCTTGCTTTTGTTGTTAATAAAACCATGTAGAGTTTGTCGAATGGTTGATAGACGTAACGAACAGTATCGGTTTCCACGAACGTATGTTGTTTACCTGCGCCGATTAATTTTGGAAACGCAGCAAGTAAACCTTCGATACGCGATCGTGTCATTTCCACGAATTGTCGCGAGACAAGTGCTAAACAAGAGATTCAACAGAAGAAAGGAAATAGATGTTCAACTTACGTTTGCCAGCCTTCGTACAAATAGATGCAGCGAGTAAGACCATCTTTACTGAAAGTAAATCAGTGAAGTATTCGAGACAAGTGAATAAGAGGAGAATCAAGTCGAGTTGGCAGTCTTGTTGTTTTTCTTTTCTTTGCTAAATACCTATTCGCAAATGAAACAACCAATCCGGGTTAAGTATACATAGACAGACAGACAGACATAAAGTATTTTCTTATTTGATAGATAATACAGAAACAGATCGACACAAAAGCTAAATATCTGCGCAGCAGAGAGGCTTCACTAAAGTTTACCACAATCTAACTGTATCCTTAAGAATTCTTCTATCTTTCGAATTGACACTAACTATAGAATATGCAAAACTCGACATTTAAAATAGATTAGGTTAGAAAACAGTTTGTCGTCGAATCTGTCGTTATGTCGCGATTCCAGTCAAATCCTTTGATTAACAATCTCGTAAGGTTTTCATTTCTCTACTATTACGAAAATTGAGTTTTACAGATACAGATAACTGAATCATTTCGATCGTATATCGTCATTTGATAATGATATTGTCAACTTCGAGACTACATACACGTATGTCGAGAATTATAAGTATAGAATGTTGATATTTGATTGAAGAATTCCACGTACGTCTTCGCCGGTTTTGTTAATAGTTAACCTAAAGCGACAAGCGCCTCGATGAGAACAAAGGCGACAGAGGACGCTGCGAGAACGATTCCAAAGCGAACGTACTACATCTGATCAGTTGTTTGTTTTCATTTGTTTACGAAAAAAAATCCATTTGTTCTGAGAAATCCATTTGCCAACACTTTTCGTTCGAAACTAATTCTCAACCTACATTGGTCAAAGATTAACCATCCTACTCGTTCTATTTGACAAAATAGAATCAATAAGCAAACGATTTTCCCTTCTTCTTCTGTTTTTTTTTATAGATAATACGAAGAATGTTCATTGGAAACACCTACGATTAAAATTTCATGTTTAGTTGACTCAAATTGAATTGAATGCATCATCAAAGTTCTGAACAATGTCGAGTAAGTAACATTTTTTTCGCTAAGTATCCATACGGTTGACTGATTTTCATTGTCATTGTAGAATTTTGATGGACATTTCGATGATGATATGATTGCATTCGATGACGCAACATCTGCACCGATAGGTCTCATATCAGCATCAAATTATGCGACGAAACTTCTGGAGAAATTCTCGGCAATGCGTGATAAACCTGAACTGTGTGATTTTCGCATTGATGTAAATAATAAACAATTCCGTTGTCATAAATTCTTGTTAATGGCAACGTCAGATTACTTCAAAACTATGTTCAATGGTTTGTCGAAAGACTGTTTGCAGTTTTCAAGGAAAGAACTTGCTGTTTGTTTCAGGTAACATGTGCGAAAGTCAATCAGATCATGTCGAACTGAAAGATTTCGAACGTTCATCGAATGGAATTGAAGCAATGATAGATTTCTGTTATTCCGGCTCGTTGTTAATCACATTTGACAATATTGATGAATTATTACATGCTGCAACACATCTACAAATCTCCGATGCGATCAATTTATGTTGTCAATTTCTCATCGAATCGTGTTCAATTAAAAATTGCATCGATATTTACAAAATCTCCGATTTCTACTCACTCGATAATGTTCTATTCGTTATCAAAGCATTCATTTCAAGAAATTTCGTTCTCTTGATGCTTCAAGCTCCAGATCAGTTCGAACAGTTGACCTACGAGCAGATATCCGACGAATTATCACGTGATACGTTAGAAATTCATAATTGTAATGAACATGATCTCTTTGTAATGACGTGCGCATGGATCGAAGCTAATCGAGCCGAAAGAGATCGATATGCTGCTGATTTATTTCAACTGATACGCTTTATGCTAATGACGCCAGAACAATTATGCGATTCTGTGCGAGATCATGAATTGATTAAATGTAATGAACAATCAAGGATCTCAGTGCAGAATGCTCTTTGTTACTATGCATTACCCAGTCGACAGCCGTTATTGAATGATAAACAGTGTCAAATACGAAATGAACCCGTCCTTGTGGCTGTCGGAGAAGTTGAATTGTTTACTTTGAATACTGCCGCAGAGAAATGGGAAACGCTTTGTCAAGCGCCACTCGAAGAAAATTATCCCGTAAGTTCCTTAAGCTAGTTTGAGTTGTTCACTCGTATCTGTCGTGTTCTTTTCTGTATCATTCGGACGTTAAAAAAAGAATTGAGCAAGACCAGTTCATCTTGACTTTTACGAAGATGATAGTCTAAGTGCACTAGCGTTGTTCATTAACTTTAAAAGAATTTTATAGGAAGAAAATGTCACGTTCTAATATTATTAAGTAGATCATCTATCGAAGATCTCCATTAGTTGTATCACAAATCGGAGGGACGTTCTTGGATTGAAAATCTCGGAAGTCATGACACAATAGAACAGTAGGAGTTCATCCAACGTACAACTACTCCCATTCTTTCCTTCAAGACACCATCGGAAGATATTGAAATCTCTATTTTTCTTCTGATTTAGTATCCATTCAGTGCAATAACTGTAAATAATTACTTATACGTACTTGGCACACGCCGTTCATCATCTGAAGAATATAAATCATGTTATCGTTTTTCAGCACGTACATGTGAATGGACTAAATTACAGAATCTTTTACATGATCGTTCGCGATTTGCTGCTGCTTGCGTTGATTCTTATATTTACATGTGAGTAAAAGAACTTCTCATGAAAATAAAGAAATACATGGCTCGTTATTAGTATGGGCGGTTTTGAAGGATTCAAACGAACGACACGCGTGTATGTGAATACAATCGAGCGGTATTCAATTGAAGACGATCAATGGGAATCGTTTTCAACGGACGGTCCACAACTTTCTTCGCTTGCTGCATGTGCATATGGAGAGTCTATTTTTCTTGGAGGAGGAAAAAACGGACAATGGTTTGTCAAATACTTCTACTCATCATCGACAAGGATGACTTACTGAGTTGTTTTACTTTCAGGTCGAAAATCGCTGACTTTTACTGTTTTTCCATCGAGAAACGTCAATTAGAAAAACGCTCACCGATGTTGAACGCTCGTACTACTCATGCATTCCATATCTTTGACGGCAAAATACTCGGTAGAGTACTTTTTCGCATTTATTTTCAAACGATCTGTTGTTGTCATTTAGCCATCGGAGGATTTGATGACGATGGAAATGGCATGTTATCCATCGAAAGTTACGACATTCACGCCGATCAATGGACAATTCTAACATCAATTCCAGGCGCTGTTTCTAAAACATGGCCACAATCATTGGGCACTGTCGGTCGATACATATACATATCAGTCTTTCACACATCGAATTCGTTCATTGTTATGCAAGAAGGTTATTTCTTTAACTTGGATACAAAACAATGGACAAAAGCTCCTGTTGTTCATGAACGCGCCCGATATTGTCCGACGGTTCAATTACGTTTTCCGAAAAACTCCATTAAAACCATCCAGACAACAACCAACTCGTCAGCATTACCAGTTTCGACTAATATTTTGCTTATGAATACTTAAATCGAAATATTTCTTTCTTTATTTTGTGATCTTACGACTGCATTGAATAATATATATGTATGTTGTCTTTGGTCTTTTCTTTTAGATTATATCACTTTGTCTTATGATGTTTATTCTTCTTTTATTTCCGTCCTTGAATTTTGTGTTTTTATCGAGATAATGTAAGTAATGTTCGTATTTCGAGAAAGATCTTATCTCTCTATTGGTCATGTTTAGATTATGGATAATCATTCGTCGTTATCAACTCCAACCAATTTTCTTTTCGAAAATACAAATGGATCAATCTATCCGAATGATTTAGTCTTAAGCATTATTGAAGACGTTTCCACATCGCCGCCTAATACCAATGGTAACCTTTCCCCATCGTCGAACTCATCATTAGATGTTTCAGCAAATCAAATATCATTTCCTTGTTGTATATTTCGTTGTAAACCAAACTCTCATCCGTTCCAAGAACGATGCATTCCATTACATGAACAGGTGAAAGTGGGACGTGCAGTTGCTCGACTCAAAGCTCTTCCGAACAATGCCATTTTCGATTGCAAAGTTTTATCACGACAACATGCCAAACTCTGGTATGAAAACGGCAAGGTATGATCAAGACTTTCTGACGTGTTTCATGTGATTGTTGACAATGAATTTATTCTAGTTTTTACTACAAGACACTAAAAGTTCAAATGGTACATTTGTGAACAACGAGCGATTAGGCAAATGTAACGAAGAAAGTCCACCATTTGAAATCTTCTCCGACGACATCGTTCAATTCGGTGTTGATGTTACAGAAAATAATCGAAAAAGTAGAACAGATGACATTCTTGTTTGAATGCACTCTCGTCTTTTCGTTTTCAGCAACTCATAACTGTATCATCATGGAAGTCAAACTCTTTCACGCCGATGGCAGTGAAGCTTTACCTCGCAGGTAAAATAGCTGATCAAATGAGAGATCAACGAAGTTCGTTGATTTGTTCTAGCGCTAATGGGCAATCGTTAGCACAAATTAAAGAATTGGACATCAATACTCAAACTCTATATCAACTAGCACAATACATTCAAGTAAAGCACGCTACGGCAAACTTTAATCTCGTAATCAAGTATTTGTGTTCGTAGGAGGCTATGCATCGTGAACAAATGTTAGAACAAAAACTTGAGTTTCTTCAGGGCGTCCTACGTAATGCCCAACAAACATCGAATGATAGTTGGCAAGCGATCATTAACGAGGATCGTCTTCTCGCACGAATCAATTCGCTTGAAGATCAAATACGGATTTATCGTATTAAGGTAGGAGAGAACAAATATGTAGAATAATTTGAAGTGCTTTTTCGTTTCAAGCATCCAAATGATGAATCGATCAAACAAGAATTAGTTCGATTAACGGAGTCGCATATGAAATTTGAAGAAGAATCAAAAGTGAGACAAAATCTGTGAGGAGAAGAATAATATTGATTCGTGGTTTTTTTTCTATCAAGATAAAACTAGAGAAAGCCTTGCTCGAATGTGCCGATAGTAATAGTCGGAGCAAAGCATTCGAGTGTTCGTTACAGATTGCACAAGATGAACTAAAACGTTTTGAACAAGACAATCAACAACACAGACAAGACATTCAACAACTTGTTCAGTCTGTTGACGAACAACGCTCAATGATAGCAGACTTAGAAACGAAATTAGCAGTAATTTCTTGCATTTATTGTTTCTTCTGCCAAAGAAAATATCATTGCGCTTTTCACTAAGGATACCCAAACACGATGTACAGAGATCGAAAATGAAAAACAACGAATTCAATCAGATTTCGATGAATACTATCAACGAACACAGCATCTAGAAGAATTACGACAGAAATCTCTTGACAATGAGATTAACAACCATAATCAACATGATCTACAGTCTTCCTCGATCAGTGAGATACCAATGAAGTCCACTCTTGCAGCTCTCGTTTTCGTTTATGTACAGGTCCCCTCATGGAAAAGAACGATTCCGTTGAAATTCCCATCGTGAAAGAAAACGGGGAACACGAAGAAATACATCGTCCAACGATGATCCCATCCAACCAAATCGAGTTAGTCGTGAACCATAATCACAAGGATGAACAGAACAATGACTTGATTGAAGCACAAAAACAAATTCTTTTACTTCGCGAACAATTAAACGAAGCCAATGGTAAATCAGTTGGCGAGAATATCATCTTTCTATCATTTTCTTTCTTAGAACATCTGACGTCTACCGAAGATTCGTATCGCAACGAGCAAGAACAACATCGTACGTTGCAAAGTGAACATGATAAAACACGTGATGAATTAGTTGAATTAAAACGTCGTCTAAATCAAGAAAAGAATGATAATCATGAACTAGTTCAAGAACAACGAACTCAACTTGATCAATTATCCAAGTCCATTCTATCAAAGCAAACTGAGCATGATCAATTACTTCGTGTTTATCTATGTTTTTTTCTTTTCTATTATTTGTTCATATTTTTTCTCTTCTTTTCTCTTCTATCATGATGACATGATTTCCTATATTTCCTTTTCTTCTGTGCTGAAGCAACATAGAGAAATCTAATCGTATTGCATAAGTAATCTTCACGCTTTACAACATCATTCCTTCGGTCGGACAGCAGCTTAGAGAAAGATGCACCGTATGACGAGAATGGTAACTCTCGTGCGTTGTCATTGATCCACTTAAGCACTGCCTGTCAAGCAATACTATAACCTCATCGATCAAACTAATACAAATATTTGATTTTGCCTTCTACATTTATTAAAATGAACAAATCTTTTCATACAGGATCCACTTTATACAATTCCCATAGATCATTCATTAAATCGTTCATTGTAACAAGATCGACATTCATATCGAATAATCTCATAATAACGACTCCGTCACAACGTAGATATCGTTGACTGAAATTTTTCGTGATCGGTTGATAATCACTACGATGTACGATTTGATTTTCTTCAAATATCTCATCAAGATAATGTTTGGATGAAACGCGACGCAATCGTCGACCGCGCGTATCTTTGACGCGACGATAAAATACAATAAAACATATCCATTGAATCACCAGATTATAACTTGTGCAGACTAAGAGAAAAATCAGCCAGATATACGCGAATAGAAAGATCTTTTCGTTAAATACATTGATTGGAAGGACGCATTGAACAGTATGTCGATGTTTGTTCTTTCCGAGAAAGCGAACGATGAAATCACACAAGACATTGGTTGGAAATTGTAAAGATGTAGGACGTACTGTCGAGGTATAGATAATTAAACGTTGAAACAACGACTCGAATGTGAAATCGAAATTCATCAAATAGTGTAAACAACTGAATTGAATGAGAATATTGAGAATGTAGAAGATTTTAATTAATAAATAAAGAAATGTTAGTTTTGGTATTAACGAACGACTACGCATGCGAAAATATTGATCGAGACGTGTGGCAACATTTCGAATCAGTTGCCGACGATAACCTGGATGTTCGGTAAGTGAGCGGCGACTTATCTCTAACTGATCTAAATGTTTTTGTAAGCAAATACCAAGACGAAACGATCCACTACGCCACAGAAATCCAGGTAAAAAGAAACCGAATGCTTGTAACAATAAGATAAACGGAACATACTGATAGAAACGAACAGCATTTGTACCTTCGCGTGCAGCAAGATCGTCCGGATCAGGAAGTTCGGCGTCGATAGAAATATAATAAGTGTCCGATATCCAACAAACAAAATCAGCGTAGGTTATATGAGCATCAGTAAACGATGCCGGAGTGAAGCATGAAATAGGTTTGCCTACGAACTGAACAGAAGAGACGATGATAACAAAAACAGTAAATATAAGCACGGAATAATAGCGTGATAAACGGTCAACAAAGTCGTCATCATTTCGAGCAAAACCACAGTAATGTCGAAGAGTTGTGTAAACGTCAAACCTAAACAAAATATGCTTATGAACAATTCAGTACTAAAGATCTCCGTCTCGTTTTCTACGTAAGTATCAACATACCTATTAAAACTTAAAAATCTCCTTGCACTTCCAAACAATCTCCTTTTCACATTCATCTTATGATATCTTTATCAGTCTCGTATTAATTAGAAAAATTTTGGTCAATTAAATTCCATAGGTATATATTTTTTTTCTTTGAACGACAGTCAAGTGATGTCGTAACTTGCCGGTACATTTAACTAGGTCCTACCTGAGATGTGAACGTTTGAAATATCGCGTCATGCTATGTTTCATTGACTAAGACCGATGGACATGTCCACAAAAGTTGTCATTCGCGTTTTTTTTTTGACACACTCAATTATTCAAGTTGTATTCTTCGTCGTCTTTTCCATTGATTTTGAAAGTACTCTAGAGAGTCGACTAATGTCTAGTTGCTTTCTCTCGTTACACTTTCTCGCACTTCGTTATCGAAGTTTTCTTTTTATATCTTTTCATCAGAAAAGGACAATTAGATAAACCCATTTCTATCGTCTTGCTAAACAAAGAAAACGTCTCCTGTCATTTCGGACATCTAATTCGATCTGACGAATCTATTTGTTTAGCCGACATTTCAGAAAGAAGCGTTCAAGTTGAAACCAGAGAAACAAAATCATAATTTGCCTTCACACATTCAAATTAACAGATATTTGTTACTTACATGTTGCATCAGAGCATGCGTTTTTACATTGACGAACTGAGATCAATTGTGAACGTCATACTAGAGAAAAAATGCTATTCTTTATCATTCTATTACTGATAATGGATGATCATTATAACTGAAGAGTTTAATCAAAAAGAAACATTTTTCTTACATGCTAAGATGGAATATAGTCTGCACACTTGAGGATGGATTGAACATATCTGCATATATATATGTCTTTCTTTCTATTTCTTCGACACAAGATCAATGTAATTGCCATGACAAGAGAGGATTCAATCGAAACGAACTTCTATGACACCTTTCATATTAGTAGTATTGTCACGTCGTTTTTGTTCGTCGAAAAGCATCAGTATGCGGAATAAGTGAGAAAAAAGGCGAAAGGTCGTCTTTTGACATTAATTATCGTGTCATTACCGAACAAGTTAATCGATTTATTATTGTAATTAATACATTTGTAGCGTTAAATAGCTCATCGAGCACGAGCGCGCAAGAGAAAAAGTGATTATATAAGGTCAAATTCATGTTTCTTTCTGCAAACAATAATAATAAATGTCAAGTAACTAATAGCACATCGAAATTATTCGGACGTCATCGCATTGATGTGATACTGCACAGTTTAATCAAGGATAATCGATTAGTTTCTTGATAGATCAAGCGTGAGTGTCATAACGTAAGACTTTACAAGATCATTAATCATCTACGTAGTTTTATCACTGAAAAATAACAAGGAAAAAAGAACTACATTCAATTTGAGCTTTCATTTTCCATCCTAGCGTTTATCGATTTTAGGTTCATGATCCATAACGTGATTTTCCTCTTTCACATCGATGTTTGCATCTTCAGCTGTTACTGTCATCAGTCGTTGATGAGCGTCAGTTGTACTCGGGTACAGATCAACTGTATGTGGAATATGTGACAACGATGTTTCCGATGTTTTCTTTTCGTAACATGCGGAATCATGTAATGGTTCATCAGGAGCTACTGATACATATGCCGTTGTTTTCCAAGCACTTAAACGTCGTGCATTAAAATCAATTTGACATAAATTTGACACTGAATCAGTAGCAATGGACATAATTGAACCATTCTTTTGCGCACGATCAATGGCCTCCTTGCGTTTTAAAGCCTTTTCACGTCGCAGTTGTTCTTTGTAATATTCCGCGAAATTATTGACGATAATTGGGATTGGTAGAGCAATCACAAGAACTCCACAAACGCAGCACACGGCACCGATCAGTTTACCCCACATCGATTTCGGATAGATATCACCGTAACCAACGGTCGTCATTGTCTACGAACACAAGCAAAATATATTTTGAATAGTGCTTCGTCAAATGTCCTTCAAACACTTACAATACTCGCCCACCAGAATGCATGTGGTATCGAACGAAATTGTATGGCGTTATGTTCTCGTTCAGCGAAATAGGCTAAACTAGAAAATAGGAGAATAAATATGGCCAGGAACATCAATAACATTGATAACTCTTTGTAACTTCGTCGCAGGGTATAACCTAATGACTGTAGACCAGTTGAATGACGAGCTAATTTCAAAATACGCATTATACGCAGAACACGAAAGATCTGCACAGCTTTTCGTACAGATTTAATGTTTTTAAAATGGCCCGTGTCCAATGTTTCGAGTACGATCGAGACGTAAAACGGGACGATTGCAATGAGATCGATGGTATTCAGAACGCCTTTGAAGAATTTACATTTATCAGGTGTAGTAAAAACGCGAATAACATATTCAATGGTGAACCAAGTTATACAAATTGTTTCGATAATAAACAAAGATAGCGGTTCACGACATTCACTCGTACTGTCATGATGTTCACTGGCTAATTCTCGTGCAGTCGCTTGTGCAGCGATATGTACAGCATCAGCATCCGCTGATATCGGAGCGATAGGACTCGTTTCTATATCGGATATATTCGGCGTACAACCGATACCTGAAAGCAAATATTTCGAGGTGCAAAAAATCTGGAATGAAGTTCTCGACAATACCTTCGATAGTACTTATTGTTAACGTGAAAGAAGAGAGAAGAATAAATGAAATACTGACAAATGCGATAATCTAAATAAGATAATCCAATCAAATTCGAGAGAAAAGTAATCAGGAAATGACGTACTCGAGCTGCTTTCGATGTATGCGGGTGTTCGACAAGATCCCAGATTTTCTTTCGACTGTGTTCGCACCATCGATCACCGGTCTCTTCTTCTTCTTTTTCGACCTTCAATAAATCGGCTTCTTTTTTCATTTCTTCCAGAACATGATCTTTTCTCTGATGATATTTATTTTGACAGCATAATTCTAAATAATATTCATCGATACCCCAATAAATTAATTCATCATGAAACGATATCACACATATATCATCGACTAAATGTAATTTTCCCGTTCGATAGAAATTAATCACCGAGGAAAATGTTCGCGGATGACGATCAAAAAAGTATTCACCAGTTGATGCGTCATAGTCATCACATAGACGCATCACTTCATCGTAAGGCATTGAACGTGCCGAATGTAATGCCATTTTACGTAATTTTGCTAAACGACTTAAACGCGTATTTGGAAGACGGGAAAGTGTACGCCATAGAACTACATAAAAGAAGAGAGAGAGAGAGGAAGATCATTCGCACAACAGATGTTCTCTTTGCGAAGTCTTACTTTCATGTCGAACGCCGCCTACATTTAGTATCGCTTTACGATTAGTATGTAGAGTAGATACAAAGAGATTATTAGAACAATCGGTAGGTGATCGATTGGTACGTTCACTTGCTCTTGGAGTACCTAATGGCGATGACCTTGCTGATTTCATTTGTCGTTCATCATAATGTGTCATCTCATTATCTTGCACAAGGGCAGCAGCTGCTGTTGGATTTGCGATGGGTAAAGTGGTATTATTTGACCATAAAGTCGTTTTTGATGAATAGTTTAAATCGTCCGAAGAACGTTGATTGGGATTGGTCGTACGCATGGGAGTAGTCAGTGCATCAGGAATCAACGATGTGATCTTATTCGGCAACCACAGAAGACTTTTTAGCTTTTCATGGACAGATGGTTGAGAATGAGAATCGCAATGAAGGGGAGTTATTCTTTTGATTGGCGTTAATCGAATCGAAGGCAATGAGGATGAACTTGAAAAAGGAGAATAGAATTTTTCTTGATCGGACACGTGGGAGCACTGAGTTTCACTTGCGGATGATAATAATGGACTATTTGCTCGATCATTGGTAAAAAATATCGAATTATTAATATTATTATTTCCAGAGGAAATGATACTATAACATTGATTTTCAATATCTCGAGCGTTGGAAGTAGAAGTGTTATATGTTGATGACGATTCGCTTTCCGCTGAAGATGATACCGATGGAGGAGAAAGAGGCGGCGAAGGGGTAAACAACATTATCCAACCGAAAGCGACTTGGGCGACAAGGAAACGACAAAATTGGGTTGTTATTTTACCACTAGCAACGCCGCTATCTCATGGTAATACATTCATATACAAAAGAAATATGTGTGTAAATCAAGAGGATATTATCAGAAAATAGACGAACGAAGCGATAAAGAATGATTTGCTCTATTATTGATGATCTTGTCAAGAAAATCATCATCGTTATCCATTGGAAAAGCTTCATACATCTCGATGCTGCTTCTAGTTATGCGTTCGATTGCTTTGATTGAACCGAAAGGCAACTAAGAGCAGGCGACAGTGCGTGTCAACAACACTCAATAAAATACATAGAACAACGATGACTCTTTGTTAATCTACGTGTCGTTGCCTTTCGTACTCTCTCTCTCTCTCTCTCTCTCTCTCTTCTTTCTCAAGAGATTGCTTCTTCTATTGTGAAATATTTCCTGCAAACTCAACAGTGATTTGTTGCATTTGTTCATTAGAGTCAATCAGTTCGTGACTGTCTATTATTTTCTTTTCATTTCACCTGTCCATCTCACATAGATAATTTCCAACATCTGTAGACAGGTTTGCCTTTTTCTTTTATTTCCGCTAGCTAGATCTTCTTCTTATTCTTCTCCTTCGCTCCTTCTATCATTTTTCTTTTGTGTCCTCTATCATTTGTCTGTCCTGATTCGACAGTCGAATGACACAGTTACTTTTGTTGACTATCAGACAATTGTTTCCTCTATAGTTATGATTAATTAATGTGGCTAATGGAAACATGTCCTTAAAATATCTTACCCGTTAGAATAATAATAGCTAGATTATCTTTCGTCCTTTTGCGATTGTTTGTTTATTAGTTTGTTTGCTTATTCGCATAATTATGTTGAATCAAAATGTAAAATAGCTGAAGTTATCAAGATCTCGGCGAGACGGAGATGATAGTTCTGTCTGTCATTCTTTGTTACCGAATGCAGACACAGTGAACAGATTCAATTAGGTCGAGAGAAAGAAATTCATGATTATTCTTCTCATTAGTACGATGGAGAGATGGAAGACATTTAATCGGCCATGATGTTAATCATATAATCGAGAAAGAATTGATTGACATGCAATGGGAGGTATAATGGAAATGAAGAAGAAAAAGCGACACAACTTCTTATCAAAACACAGTGTTCTTCCAACTGGTATTAATAGTTTTTTGATAGTTCAAATAAAAATGCTATTCATTAAAAAAAAGCAAACGGCGCTAATTTTTTTTGCAAGAAAGCATGCTTGCAACCTTCATCGAACCAGAAGCAATAGCTACAAATGTCAGCGTCGTATGGAGATATAATTCAAAGCTTAATGCAGTACAAAAACAGATCAATACGACTGCATGACAGCCTTGTTAATAGAGATCCATAGCCATTCAAAAAAGAAATTAAATGCCATTCAGTTAAATTCATATTCTTTCCACCTTGGACTAAAAGATGTTTCTTGGAGCAGCTAGTCGTTTTCTATTTCTCATATCAGATTTCTTCTTATGTAAACTAAACTAATGCATCAGTAAACAATACGGGAAAGATAATCCTATCTCTAATAATATACAAACGATGTTCATGCAGCAATTTTCTTTCCTTTGTTCATCGAAATTTACAAAAATCTATTTACTGTGCAGAAAACGTCATGTTGTTCGGTTGATGTCTCGCGACAGCTAGCGAATTTCTATTACGTTGGATAACAATTTCTTCTTTCTTTCTCGATTTTGTTCACTATCTTATTTAACTGTGCAGATAAATCTTCACAAAAACGATTAAGAATCGATGGATATCGATGAAGTGCAATATTTGTCTGAAAATGAGCTTATTTCAGTTGTACCCAATTTCAAACATCCGGAAATAAATCTTATTCGGGGATCTGTCGGACCATTTCTACCTTTGGTTCCATTACAAGTTCCTATCTGGATGGTAAATTCATTTTTGTCGTCGTTCTGATCGTAGTCGCTTTCTTTGTTCTAGGCTATTCATCTCAAAGAAAGTCACCGTTGTCGATTCGTTTGTCCCGAATGGTTAACATTTGATTCAGTACAAGAGTTACTCCGACAAGAACAACAACAAGAAACATTTACGCCAATGCCAAATCCATATGTATTTATATTATCTCAAACAATCATGAATGTTGCCTTAGAAGACATTCCAAATGGTGATCAAATTCGTTTACTAATGAAAGATCTATGGGATCTACGCTTAGCGAAATTACGTTCATCTATTGGTAATTTAGCACGCAGTGGTGCTCTCTATGCTAAAGTGACACATTTAACTCAAGTGGAAATATGTCTGATTAGAAATTTTCTCAAAACATCATTGAAACATATTGCACAACTGCAAGATGCTGTACCAGACGAATAAATCTGTGATTGTCATTCGCATAGTGCGAGACTTTTTAAAGAGGAAATAAATAATATTAACTACTTCTGTAAAGTTTATCAGGTAATAGAGTTCACTTTATTGTAAGATATTTAAAAAAAATGAAAATAATCATCATCACTGAAAATATATACGTGTACAGGCTTTTTCGAAAAAAATCACTGCGAAAAATAAAATGGGACGGGGTTATATAAACAGGGACAAGTCTGTTAACTATCTATCTATGATAAGCACGCCAGTGTTTTTGTAAAATTTAACGAATAATCATTCCATGATTGGAATGAATCTTCTTTAGAATCTTTCGAGAATGAAAATCGAAATATACCAGAAGATTTCGTTGTTATTGTTGTTTGCTCAACTGTTTCATCTTCACTGTCGTCATCATCAATTTGATTCGAGAGGAGTGTTAAATTGTACTGTGCATTTGCATGCCCTAACATAGCCGCTTGACGATAATAATCACACGCCTAAATCAACAGATGCGACGAACGTACCAAACCTGTTTTATTCTCAGATCAATCCTACCTTAGCTCGATCTGCTGCGACACCAATACCTCGTTCGTGACAAATACCGAGGTTGTACAATGCTGCAGCATTTTTACCACTTTTAGCACTTGCTTGAAGAGCTTCGATGCCTAGCTGGACGTTTCCAGATTCGATGGCATCGAGAGCCATTTCATTTTGAATGTTCGCCATTGTTTCTTCGTTTAACTCAGCAAGAGCTTTGACTGCGGTCATATAACCTTCATCCGCTTGAAGCAATGAAGCAACAGGATCTTCTTTGGGTGCGGGCGCAGATGCAGGAGGTGGAGAAGGTAACGGTTGGTTTTGTAGAACAACACGCTCGATTTTCGGAAGCGTAATTGCTTTGAATACGCACGGTTTACCGACCAACTAAAATGTTCATTAGAAAATGATGATAGATTTCGGAATCATAGAAATTTTTTACTTCTCGAATTGCGACTTTATAGGCATACTCGATTAGTCTCTGGAAATGTTGTGCTGAAAATTTGTTGGTTTTTATAATCTGATTAATATCAGATTTATGCTCAATTGCAGGTATTAGTTGCCTAAAGAAAGCAGAACGATGAAAAGTGTGAATTCATTTAACCATTGAACGTACTCTTTTTGTTTCGATTCGTCATCTTTCTTACAAATCGTTGCAATCGGAGCGATGATATCTTGCGGACAACGATGACTTGTTACATTACGAAAAGCACGGTAGAGGCAATTAGCCAAACGCCACATGATACGAATATTTCTTACAGATTACGAAACGATATTCGTTATCGTGTTAAGGAAAAGCCGCAGAATAATCAACGGCTTTTCATTATAAAAAATCAAGAAAATGAAATCTAAAAATGAAGTATAAAACGAGTAAATAATCAGGTGACGCTATTGAATAGAGAGAAAAAAAACAAACGAATGCATATGCATACAGGAGTATTTTTGGCCTGTTTCTTTGTGTAATAAGCCACGCGAGAAACTGACGTCATGTGTTTTTCTCTCGCCAACAATAAAAAGGAGGATAGCAAAAAAAAGACGTCTATAGAAACAAAAAAGAGAAATCAGGTTCTACCCAGATTTGAACTGGGGTCGCTGGATTCAAAGTCCAAAGTGCTAACCGCTACACCATAGAACCACGGTTTACTGTTTTCATGACCTGCTACTTATCATATTCAGACAGAAGAGTTTATCTCTTGACTAATTCTGTTATGAAATAATCACAACCTTGTATTCATCATTGAATATTGTATTTCCGCATGAATCTCTCTCTCTCTGCCACATAGCTTTCATTGTCATGTAAATTCTATTCATATCGATATGGTATGTACTAGGGAAGGTTCTGTTTTTTTTCTGCTTGAATTCCATCTCGTCTATTTTAACTTTCAAAGTCGACGTGTTCCTTTGAAATTGTTGAACAATGTTGCAATAACGTTTTTTCTTTTTCTTCTCAACAGATGTCACTTATAAAAAGAAAAACATTTTTGAAATATATCTCTTCTGAAAAAAAATTTCAATAAAGTTTTCTTTCCCGGCAAGAAAAACAAATTTTTCAATCGAAATATATTTCAGTATGATAATGCCATTGGATCTCGTGTCTTCTTTTTCTTTCATAATCAGCTGTTCTTCTCTTTTAGAATGTTTTTTGTTTGTTGTGGAAACATGCATCGAAGCATATTTCTCTCTAATCATTTCAATATTGAAATAAGAAAGAAAAAGGAAAGGAGAAAAACGACCTCTTTTCTGTGTTGTCATAATATCTCAAGGATTTCTGCAATCTTTTTTCAAACTTCGAACGAACCGCTTCTAGATTGACATGTTGGTTTTAGATTGAACGATGCTATCATCTTTACAAACATCTGCAACGATGGTAAACACCTCGGATTGTCATCTTTTCGCTTCGATATAGTTTCGTTTAGATCGACGATCGAACACTTCGAGCGTATCTACGTAATAATTCGGCATGGAGCTTAGATGAAAGCGGCCCGGGACCATCAGCAGATCAACTTAATCTTTCATCCAGCGGCCATGGTGATCGGTTTCTTAATAGTAGTGTGCATTTTCCTGCAGAAATGAGGTTAGAAATTGACATATTCGCTAATGATCAACGTAAACATTGCTCTTGTTTTTCAGATCAGCAAACTTAAATGACATGGTTTCGAGCATTATCGACGAAAATGCCGAGTATCACCACCATGGCATGGTACCTATGTTTCCACCGTATCAATCAACTTGGTCTAATGCCGAGCAATCTGATCTGAATATGCAATACATGCAACATATCAAAAAGTAACAAGAGATAATAAAAAGTATCAATTTCACTAGAGATTTGCCTTCAGTATGAATTCTTCACACCAAGCCAGATTTTCTTCAGCGACTTTATCTGAAAGTGGTCATCCACGGA
This sequence comes from Adineta ricciae, assembly GCA_905250025.1. Lineage (NCBI taxonomy): Eukaryota > Metazoa > Rotifera > Eurotatoria > Adinetida > Adinetidae > Adineta > Adineta ricciae. Next base: position 525,180 of record CAJNOJ010000024.1, read on the forward strand.
ATATTCCAGGTAGGCATTGTCTCGGACGATTGTTGATTTCGAATATTGTTCTTTGATTAGATTCATGTTCGATGCATCCGATTCCTCCCAAAGATATTCAAGTATTAATTCGTAAAGGTGATCATAATGGTGTTAATTCTCTGATTACAAATGTATCTCTACAACAATTTCGTCAGATGATCGGTTTACAGTACAGTTCAGGCATCGGATCTGGCACCGATCGCCGATTACTCTCGTCATCGTCGCGTACATCAAATCTTCGACGTCCTTACTCATTAGCAAATTCAAATCATCCACCACTTTCGTCTTCTTCATCGAGTTCGTCATCATCGCTGCCAACACCCAATACTCGTTTAATCAATACATTAAAACAACGATCACCAGAAGGGATGTTTTTTTCTGGCAACGACCGTCAATACTTACCGATGTCTTCTCGTATGTCATCGATCAGAGATTATAATTTCGTTCAAATTGAAGTTTGATTTTAGACGATGCTTTGTCTATGAATTTTTCTGGTGCTAATGGAACTACGGCCATGACCGATGCTAATTCGAACTCACCTGTGGCAACTTGCCAAGACATCAGGTATGAGACAGACGAAACCTTTTTGGAGATATCTAGTATAGTCTTTTATTTAGCTATTTTCGATCTAACAGGTAGTTATCCTTACGTCATTGTCACATCTGCACACTAATTTGATAGTTTCTTCTTCTATCCTAATTGACTTGCTTTTCCTAACAAGGTTTCATTTTGATAAAACTTTTCTTTTTTTCTATATTTTAGACGAACAGGAGTGGCAAATACATTACGTAAGTTGATTTCATAGCTTGACGAACGTTCGAAATGATTATTATTTGATATGTTTAGATATTGCTATTGAAAAATGCTACGAACAATTGAACTACATTCGTGATAGTTATGCTGAAGTAATATTTCTATGCTAATATACATGTGAAAATATGTTTCTGTATCCTCTCTTCTAGACAGAATCAAAGGTTGGAATTCAAACTTTACATAAATCTTCTTCGCCGTCATCCATCAATGATATTACAAATGCAAATTTCTCTACTCTATCGAACAATCCATCACGTGTCGATCGGCTAATTGCTGAATATCATTACGAATATACTCGAGTAAAATCTTCTTTTCGTTTGTAGCATTTCAAAGGAAATCATGTTTTTTTCTCTCCGAATAGATCGTTCGTTTACATGAACGTATCAAAGAAAATCTATCAATGCAAGATATCGAAGCCACCCGGCAAACACTTGATGAATGGTTTAATGCAATTAATAATGTACAGGACCGTCGTCGACAAGAGATCGATAATGCAGCAGAAAAGTGTCGTTCAGGTGAACCACGGCTGCCAGATGAAAAAGGTTAATCTTCACATTTGACATTTATCTCTTGCAAACTCGATTTTTGTGTTCTAGATGTTTTACAATTGGCTGAAGCGTTACGCATTTTACGTATCACAACACGAAAAATTCGTACGGTTCTCTGGTACTGGTTGTATTGGTCAACAAATTCTACGACGAACAAAATTCCTTTGATTGCTCGCCATCAAGATGAACAAATCAATGGTGAATCATGTTCAACCGTACAAGTAAGTCCTATTCGCTCTAAATCGTTGAAATCAGAAAGATATTCTCTTTAGAGTACAAGTTACAATCTCTTTTATCCTCTAGCGAATACAGATGATTTGGATGCCGATGAACAACAAAGAAAAGTTTCTATGAAATCTTCGACATCAACCAATGAAAATAATAAGGAAAATGAATGCAACGAATGAAAGTTCATTTCATTTATTTTTATTCATATGATAATCTCGAAAAGCATTTTGTTTCCTGTGTTCTTATGTGATTTAACCCGTCCATACGTAGATATGCATTTTTTTGTGACAAAGAGAAAACGAAAAGCTTGATCTCACATAGTTTTGCTTTTTCGTTTTCTTATTCCGGTAGTTTGTATATACAGATTTATCGCTATCAGAATCGTTCGTTGGGCTTTTTTGTGATAGGAACAGTTGAGAATACTGTCATATTAATTTGTTGCTGTTGTTGTTATTCTTACACTTCTCACTAGTCGTTTTTTTTCTGTTTTATCTCTTGTATTCAAAATTGAGGAAAAATACGATTCACAACGCGTCCGGTGACGTTTGTGTTTGTTTATTGAAATGATTTTTCTTCTTTATTTCTTTCTTGCTCTGGCTATATCAATCTTTATTTGTTAGATTTTTGTTTCTTTATTCAATCTTGACGTAGTTCTATGTGTGTATCTAGAAAATAAAAGGATTTCCATGAGACCTCAAATTCGTATCTAATCATGATGAGTGCAGTGATGGCGATATTGGAGAAAGAATCCAGACAATGTAAAGCATGTTCCACCGCAAATGAAAAGAATTGCTGCTCGAAGTGCTTCGGCGTCGTTGGTGTTCAATGCCGGAAGGAAGAAGATCGTACCAATGAAATAGAAAAAGCCACCTATACCGGCAAAGCCATCGACACCCAATGCTGGGATATCATTTAACATATTCGATAGGCGAAACTGATGGTTCTGAGGATTGTGAGGATCTGTACACGCAGAACGATAAACTTTCCAACCTTGTGAAACATAGATAAATGTCGAGCCAATGATGAAGAACCATTCACCGAGAACTAGCTCATTCTTAAACGTTGGAATGAACAAAATTGAACCAGCAAGGTAAAGTGCAGATCCACAAGCTGATGTAAAAAAATTCAAACCAACTTCCGCTCGTTCATAACGGCCGCCAAATGTGTCCGGTGATTTCTGAAAGCGATGTGCATTCTGACTTTCCATTGTTGCTCGATATTTATGATCGAAGCAGCAACCCACTCGATAATACCACCATTCCTGTAAATCAGCAAGTAGAAAGAAAAATGAACCGATTGTAAACAACCATCCACCAATGGATAGTGCCGATGAATAATTATTGTATACACTCGGCAAGTACATACATGACCCACTAACGAAAGTCAAACCACCGATCATATAATGAGTGCCGTGAAATAATCGCCATAATGCTGATTGTGGTCGTTCAAGAACGTTATCGCCAGGATATCCAATTAAACGTGTTTCTTCTGTAGACGATGACATCTTTGTATCGATATTTTTTTCTGACCGTTGCGAAATATAACGTTATTATCGACTATTTACCTCGAAAAGTAAAAGCGACGCCTTGGCGTCTCTGCTTCTTTTCTTCTTCTCTCTCGCATATTATTGGAAGAAAACGGAGTAAAGCAGAAAGGAGAGAAAAACAAACCTAAAGAAGAATCTACGTCATAACTGTTGCGCACATGTGTTTATCTTTGTATCTCCTTAATACATTTTGACATTATTTTATGTGTGGATATGTCATAGCCTGTGAGAGAAGAAAACGAGACACGAAAGATGTCATGTTGTTTTCACTCGCTTGTTCGGTTTTTTTTATTTGCAAAGGCAAGATTATTTTTGGATGAAATACGAGTATGCCAACGCGAAAAATATAATACAGCTTGAAACCATTGTTAGTCGAAGGATCGCAATGGCAAGCTTATTTTTCGTTCGATTCCATGTTAATATAACGTTTTCTGCAATCAATAACTATGCTAAATCGATTCAGACAGTACAGACCGTAATGGATGATATGCTATTATGATCGATATAATTGTTAATGTTTACTAGTAACTTATTTTCATTTCAAATTACTTTTCTACTGTCGACAACACGTTGATGTTCTGTATACCTATGGCGAACTTACTTAACTTTCCTTGCGAAAATGTCATCATTCATTGTGTATGGGCTTAGATACGTAGTGTATTATTTATCGAAGTTAAAATAGGATCATCTAACAAGGTGATCACTATGCTTTTGCAAACAATGAATGGAAAGTTTTACTCATGGGTACGGATACTTGTTCATCGCCGTGGAAATGAACAATTGATTACCCACACATTAGCAAACATTTTCTTTCGCTGAGATAAAAACAAAAAAGTCATGTCTTCATCCCACTATCGTCACGAAACCTACCTAATAATTGGATTTTCTTTCTAATCAATATCGATGGATTCATGAAGGACGATTCATCAGTAATTTCATTCATCGAATGTTTGAAGTTAGACCTTAATAAGAAATATGAGCGTTCCTAACAGTAGAAAGTCTCTTCAGACAGACGAACGCATTATTGAATTTTCTGTAGATTGGCTGAACAGGTGTTTTTTTCCCTATTACGTCAATCGATTTCTATTTAAACAAAGTATCATATGCAGATTTCTTTGCATCAAACAAAGCTGATTAGAAAGATCTGAATCTATCGATTCATTCTGTTGAATACTCTTTCTAAATCTATTTACCTTGTTCATGTCATTCTTTTCTTTATCATCTTCGTATCTCGAGTCCTACACATTGGTACATATAAACCAGATAGGGATTAGTCAAATTTTGTATGTCATTCGTTGTTGATGATTGAATTATACCCGAACGAATAAAACAATAGATGAGATAGACATCAGCATTTCTCCTTGATTCATATGTCTATCAACATTAAATCAAAATCGAAATAAACTAACCAACGTCGTTAACATTTGCAATCAGAACAGAGGATATGGATGATATTGAATATCCGGTATTCAAGTCTATTGACGGACCTTGGATCGCTCTACTTGTCATCGGCATTTTAATGTTCATTTCCTCAGCTATTGGTACTGTTTTACTCTACATTGTCTGGCGTCGATTTAATCAACAACCGTCACAACCAACGAAAAATGTCAATTATGTTGTAAATAGTAAACCTAATGGTAACATCTCCATTCCAGTACAAATTAATGCTGCTCCATCACAAACTTATGAAACACAAGTATAGTTTTGCGAATGAATACGTTCAACAAAGATAATTTTCTTGTAGAAAATGGAACTGTATGTGCCACAAGTTGACGATATCGTTAACCAACGAAACTTCAATGAATTTTATCCGAATTTCAATCCTGAAGATGCAATTCAAACTGTACATGATACCTATCAAAGGTAAGTGATTCTCATTGAAATCAGTTCATCTGATTTTCCCTCGTTCTCTTCTAGAAGCAAAGCATACTTTTGATTCATTTCGGTATTTACGCGATGAATTATTCAAAATTCTTTTCTTCTATTTGCTTGTAAACTACGATCATCATGTATTAATTTTTTCGGTCGACTTTTTTTTTGTTTTCCTTTTTCAATAACCCAAAGCAAATATTATTTTATATACAGCAAATATGCCAATAGATGTCTTCATTTACGTTAACTGTCAGATGTCATTTTCTACATCCATCATCTGGTCTATTATGATCAAGTAAATGAAAAACAATACAAATGCTAATACATTCTTTTTTCTTCATCTTAAGAATGTCATCGAACACTTTGATTGCAACTAAAAGATCTCAAGCTGCTTATCTGACATTTTTTTGATGACATTGATTCGAGATATGAAAACCCCGAACCGTTCGCTTCGATATTTCAACAAAGGAACTTCTTTTCATCTTCTTCAAAGAGTTTTCCTTTGAGAAATTCATGTGGAATATACTTCAAAATTCCATTTCTGCTAAACTATTATCAGCGAAGCGAGAAGAGAAGGAGAAAATCCTCTTTTTAAATAAATGATGCATCACTGAGTAGTGTGTTTTTCCCACATATTAACACAAATTACACGGTAAAACTTGCACAAATCATATGATTACTATTTTTATGCTATTGAAACGCTTTAGCCTTGTTATTTACTCGATGGTGATCATAATAGTTTACTAAAATACCTATAATCAAGTTCTTCCTAATTATTAGATGGATTTTAGCAGGATTGTGTCAAATGTAATTGAATTAATTTTCTTTCGTCTTCGAACTCTGACGAGATTAGTTGTCGTTTAGGTTTCGACGAAGACAAAAGAGAACTTTGACGGCATGCGTTTTGTGCTAGTCACTTAGTGCACTGAACTACTGCCAATCAACAAAAGCAAAGGCATAAGGGAAAGAGAAAGAGAGAAAGGAAGAAAGCAAGGGGGAAATAGAAGCGAAAGTGATCCTGGAAACAACACGGGAAATAGTCTGGATGCTCTGTTGCACCCTTTTCATTACTTGTCCGCCACCAAAGCAGTGATGAAGACGGAAGCAAAGGAAATCAACATGGAAGAAGAGAATGAGAAAAGAGCAGGATGGAAAAAGAGGGAAGAGCGAAAAAACGCGTTTTTACTGATGAACAAAGGAAACTTTATCTTTTGCCTCTCATTCAGCAAACTGTTTTGCAGCATATTCGGCAATAGCATGCGCTCTGTTTTGCTACAATTTGCGACCGTCCATGACTAGCGTAAAAGGAAGAGGAAAAAGAGGAAGAGCGAGAGAGCGAAATAGGAGAAGGAGAAAATAACAGAACAAGGAAGAGAGGGAGCGTAAATGTAAAAGAAATTCTCTTCTTTATGTGCTTTTCCATCACAATCATCACTAGTTCTCCAGCTAACATTAGATTTAGACTAGGAAAACATGTGTTCGAGAGGGTGAAAGTTAGACTTAAGACAGAAAAAAGCAATCGTAATCTTAATGAAATCCGTACTTTTTCTTCATCTTCTCATTATTGAAGCTTTTAGACATCGACATCCATGGTTNTAATGAGCATTCATCTATATACTCTTCAAACTAGCTAATGATTCGAATGATGACAGACGTTTACCGGTCTTCACATTATATTTATTTCATATTTTGCCTCATTGTTTATCAACATGTTTTTATTCTTCAGGAAAATTTTGACAATAGTAATAATCATCCGAACTGATGATATCCTTCCGCTTTTCATTCTTAGTTTTACTTACTTTTGCCCACTCAACTTCTCCTATGTCATGCATCAATTACAAGCTAAAGAATCTGTGTTCTCAACCTGATTACACGGAAAACAAATTTTCCCTTTTTTTTCCTCCCCTTCTCTTGTTCCTCTGCAGTCCTCTTTTATATTTTCTTTCTTCAGGGTTTCCCATTTTTGCGCAGATCTCCTTCTCTCTCTCTCACTAATACAAAGTTTTTTCTGCTTCTCTTTGTTATATATGTCTGTATGTAAGGGTTAAATGAGAAAGAAAGACTACAACAAGCTTTTCTAGTTAGAACATATACGTCAACGATTTAATCTCTTTATTTTCGTTGTTCTGCTCTCTTTTTCTGCTGCTTCTCGAGTTCTTCTTTTTCACTCTTATTCTCATCCGTGTATGCCATTATCAATTCCGCTTGGTTAAATTGAACATGCTCATAGACGAGACTATCTGTGTGTTTTGTAACAAATACTATAATTACATTAGCTAGGTAGGTAGTTAGAAAACATCGAGAAGAAAAAAAGTGTATGTTTGTGTTATTTAAAATCGGAACAAATGCTTTTCATGCTTTCTATTTGGCATTTACGAGTGTAGTTCTGAGGATGTATGCTCCAAATAATTGACGTATTAAAAAGAAAAATAGACCTGTCAATGTATGACACTTTATCTTTTCTCGGCTTGATACACAGAAATCTGGGCAGCACAGTTGAATGCTCGTATGTACGTCTGGTAAACGTTCGATTGTTTTCGAGTTCAATTGTCATTGTTGGAAATCTATGGATAATTTACTGATAATAGACGTCGCCGTTATTGTTGTTGGTTTTTTTTCTCACATTTTTAATAATAATTCTTTCCCACAGATTTAACCCTTAGAGAATATTGTTAAGATGATAAAATCCCTTTCGATCTTAGTCGGAGATATAAGTATTTAATGAGCTTTTTTCTTTCACTTATTGACATTGAGTTAAAATACGTGATTGAGATTAAATGAAGAGATTGACGAAAGAGAAACTTTCTCGTCTGACGTTTTTCCACAAGCAAAACGCCTCTATTTTCTCTCTTGTCGATCCCGATCAAGTACATACCCGTCAAAAGATGTGTAAATAAAATACACTCGCTTTTTCATGTCGTCTTTCATCCGAAGAAGAAAGTTCCATTCTCAATCAACCGTTAACATTATATCACTCCATCATCATCATTTTTTCCTTGTGTATCGTTTTCTGACATTCGTAATTGTTTTGGATAGGACAACTTGCTTGTAGCTAATTCATCTCTAAGCTACATCAATCATTTCGGTGTTTCTATTCTCTATAGGCGTAATGCAATTAAAGCGAGAATTTGCTTTTGTTCTAGATTACTTTGCTGTTGTTGTTGACCGATGCTTTGCATGACAGGCCACACGTCAGCTATATGTATGAATACACCATAAACTTGTGCTTGTTACGTTTCGATCGAGTCGGTCAGAACATCTACATCGATGTGCTGTTCGTGCAAGCATATTGTGAAAATTTCTTGATAGTTGTTGACGTCTATCGCATGGCCGATGCCGATAATCGGGTTATTCTAAATGTTGGCGGTATTCGCCATGAAACCTGTAAGTCAGCGAAAACATTCGCATATTTGATTGGCGACTTTCATTTCCTTGTTTTCCTAGATAAAGCTACACTAAAAAAAATTCCAGCCACAAGACTTTCCCGTCTCACCGAAGCTCTATCGAATTACGATGCTGTCCTCAATGAATTTTACTTCGATCGACATCCAGGTGTCTTTGCACAGATCTTGAATTACTATCGTACTGGCAAATTACACTATCCGACTGATGTCTGTGGTCCTCTTTTCGAAACTGAACTTGAGTACTGGGGACTTGACGCAAATCAAGTGGAACCTTGCTGTTGGATGACATATACCACTCATCGGTAGGACGGAAGAAAAACAAATGGATGATTAAGCAAACATCATGTTGTCTCTTGCAGGGATACTCAAGACGTTCTCGTCGGTCTTGATCGTTTAGATCTCGACGCTGAACCCATCACCGAAGAAGAAATCCCACATAAGTTTGGCTGGGATTACGATCCAACTATACGTCATAAGAATATGAGTTTACAAGAGTATATGAATTCATTACCGTGGTACACGCGTCTACAGCCACGTATCTGGCAATTATTTGAAGAACCATATTCAAGTAGTGCAGCAAAAGTATGCTGTTAGCTGTGAAATTGGTCTCATTTTTAAAAAGAATTAATCTTCTTCTAGGCTATACAAGTGGTTTCAATCTTCTTTATACTTGTTTCTATCATATCATTTTGCTTGAAAACTCATCCGACAATGCGTGTACCAACAATAGCATTCGTCGAAAATAATTTTACCAATATCACACCAACATACACGTTGTATAAAGAACGAACAGAAGCTCACGAAGCATTTCAGTATATTGAAATAGTATGCAATGGTAAGAATTTGCAGTAGTGAACGTCTTTTATCCTGAATCGACGTTCTAATCTGTTCTAGTTTGGTTCACATTTGAGATTATAACACGCTTTATAGTCTCACCCATGAAATGTGGCTTTGTTAAATCACCTGTAAATATCATAGACTTTCTTGCGACTTTATCATTCTATCTTGACATCTTATTCAATAAATTCCTCCCGCCGTCATTTACTAATACGGATTTATTCGAATTCTTCTCTATTACGCGCATCTTTCGTCTATTTAAATTAACTCGCCATTATGGAGGATTAAAAATTCTTATACATACATTTACTGCGTCGATGCGTGAATTGATGTTACTCATTTTTTTCCTCGTTCTCTTTATTGTCATCTTTGCATCGCTAATTTATTATGCTGAACGTTTACAGAAGAATCCAGACAATGATTTTACTTCGATACCCATCGGGTTGTGGTGGTCGATCGTAACTATGACTACCGTCGGTTACGGCGATATGGTACCGAAAACGTATGTCGGTATGATGGTCGGTGGACTTTGTGCATTGACAGGCGTACTAACGATTGCTTTGCCCGTACCTGTTATCGTAGCTAACTTTGCAATGTACTATTCTCATACGCAAGCACGATCAAAATTACCGAAAAAACGGCGAAGAGTAATGGCTGTAGAGCCCGTTAGACCGGCAAGAGGTCCAGGAGGAGCCGGCGGTGGCCCTGGAGCTGGACCGGGCGGTGTAGGTGGAGGAGCAATGAACAAATTCGGCATGGAAGCTGGCATGGGCGGTGGACCCGGTGGACCACCGGGTGGAGGCCCTAAAAAGAACGTCATCAAACAAGGAGGTGGTGGTGGCATGGCTGCTAAACTTGGTATGACTGAGAATAACATCGTTCACAATCGTATTGGTAAGATTTAACTCTACAGATTCAATGAGACACATATACATTATTTATCTCGATCAGAAATAAGATCTCGTTTGGACCGTTGAGTCTTAGCATCTAATCTCTTCTATTTAGTTACCAATAGTTTTCAAACATTCCTCGAAGGTATACTACTACTGCTTTAATCTACTTCTTCTTCTTCTTCTTCTTCTTCGATCAGTATATCTGTATATATTTATATTTATATATGTCTCATTTTCATCCCCTTCTGCTATTCTCATAGTACACTCTCGTGTGAATATATCGCTACAAATTAATCTAAGAAAGAATAGAGACGATGATTACTCCTTGAAATCTACCCGATGTAGATATTTCAACTAGAATTTTCATTTTCAATCTAGCCCATATTTTATCCATTTGCATAGGACATGGTGATGAAGAACGTATACCAATGATCCAACCGAGTCCGAGACTTAGCAGCCATCATCATGTGGCTAAAGTTTAACTACTAAAAACTAACATTCACTAATTCATATAAGGATCTCGGGTCATTTGGATATTTAGGTACGAACACGAAAATTGCATTTACTACCCATTTTCAGTTCCGTTTCGTTCGACAACTATAACATGCACTGATATGGTTTCTCCTTTTTTTGTTTTGAACTTACACATGCACGATATTTTTTTCAATATTCGCTTCCTTTTTATGATTTTCCTGAAAGGAGAAAGAGAGGAAGAGAGATACATTCATTCGAAAGCAGGGAGGAAATCAGATTTGTATATATGGTTTTGATCACAGCTCTATTTCTTTTGAAGATCATGCATTGTGATATTAAAACTACAACGCTGTAAGTTTTAGCCTATATATCCTTGTTTTCTACCTGTTTTTACTCTCTCTCTCTCCTCTCTTTGTCCTTCAGTCCCAACGTTCATCACATTTTCACCCGCATGAAAAATTTATCTATGATACTATATCATTTTGTTGTCGTCGTCGTAATTATTTGTCTGTTATTGTTCGTGATATTTCTATTTCGTTTGGAATGAGATCTATTTCCACCAAGAGTCTATCATTCGTCTTATTGTAGAAGAAATGGAAATGAAAATAGGAAGTGACAACACGTCACCAATCAACAATAGCACAAGTACGATCGATAATCAGAACGATGGTCAACAACACAGACAACGTTCATCACCTCGCGTTCAATCATCTCGAACAGTTCTCACCGAAGTGGTTTCTTGAATGATTTCTTTTGTTTTTCTTCTCCTCCTCCTCCTCTACATTGTTTTCATTTATTTATTTGGTGATGCTACTAGTCAATGTGCCCCTCTCGTCAACATTTGAACAAATTTAAACATGTGAATGCCGTCCTATACAGCTTCTATTGTCATTTCTCGAGTTCCTTTTTACATTGTTGCCAATTGTGATGATTCCTTCTCTCTCTCTCTCTCTCTCAAAACAATTGTTTTCTTTTCTCATTTCATAGCACGCTTGTTTCTGAGAGATAAATAAATATCTGAAATTCATTCAATCGATCGAATAACCACCAGAGAGCAAACACAAAATTCAATTTGATCCGTTGCACGTAAGAAACAATCAGACAACAATCCAGAAATACTAATCGTAGAGTGGAAGAGCGAAAAAGAAGAAAGAAAGAAACGATTTCCCCAAAGATTCTCGTCAAAAAAGAAAAATGAAGCATATAACCTTGACAGTAGAATCTGTCGGGCAATTTATTCGTTCATAGATAGATAGCGAAAGAAGCAAATTGATCATAATGCAATCAAGAAGAAGAAGCCATCGATCGTAATGAGGAGAAAAACTGTTCATCAAGACATGTGTTCATTTTCGTAGTTCTTTTCCGTAGCTTTCATCGATTCGACGAACATATTCCTTGCACCATATTCGTAATGAATGCTAAAAGAAGAAAACACGTCAAGTGATTAGAAATGGAAAGAAACAACAGGATGATTACTTCGCATGTATTCATTATTGATTTGATTTGAGAATTCGCAATAATCGATTCCATGTCAACATCGGTGTATAATGAAAGTTTCCATTCGTTCGGTAAAGCCTTTGAAGGAAGAAGAGAAGCGAAATGATCGAAATGAGAATCTTGTAGCATACGATAAGTTGAGACTTGGTTCCAGCTGCACGGCGACCAAGATGAAGCAAAACAGAGGACAAAACTTTCAAACTCATCGATTGACTTGATGTGATTTGACCAATTTTATCGTACTCCCAAAAATATTTGTCAGGAAATGGGTTTCCATTTTGAAGAAAAATTGATATGGCCGAAGTTTTCGTCATGCCAAGAATACCATCTTTCGGCTAAATAAATCTCAGATGTGATGATCATAGCAGCACAGTGATAGAAAAACGATTTTACCATAAACTGAGTGATTTTCGATACGATATCTTTCATTGCATTTCCGATCGTTTCAATGGCCTCTGAATAATTTCTCGATGAACTATTCAGAGCATGTTGCAAAGATATCGGATAAGTTATTGCTTGGATCAGTGCATTGAATATCGGACCATCCGGATCGAGATACACTCGATGCTGGAAGACAAATATCCTTAGCTCAGCGGTGTTTGAAGTCCAATGAGACTCACGGATCGATTTTGATGGACTCGATGTTTGACAAAAACGACAAAAAGAATAGCAAAAGCTGCTTTCTTGAACGGATTCCGACGAATTTTTGTTGACTTCTTCCCTTTACCTTCTGGTTCGGTAAAGAACCCATTTGCACCTAAATGAGATGTAATCGAATTGTCAAGAGTTTCTTGGAACTTCGAACTCCTACTGGTTTGCGACTCCTTTCGATGACGTTTATCTGTTGATATATCCGTTTCTTCTCCAGATCGTTCATTTTCCGAATGTGCTATGATGATTTTCAAGTGAATTAGGCAATTATCATACACATGGCTTACTCTCTCTGGAAAGTGATCGATGTCGTCGTGATTTGTGAGTTGAACGATCTGAAATCGACTCAACATATATTCATTTCATCGTGGCTATCGAATAGATACCCGATTTTGGTGAGACATATATGTCACTTGGTAATTTGATTAAGTGTTCAGACGAAACTGGTGGTAATTTCTCTCTGATTCAATCTTGACGAAATTCTTTCTTCGCTTTTGTACGATTTCGTCGGAAATGAGAACAACGACATTGAAAATGAAATATTTCATGCGTTATTTGATGCACTTCCATCTACTTGTCAATGTAACTCATTTGTTTCTTTTAGAATCAATTGCATTTTCCTGAAATGTTTTGTTAAGAATTTGAAATCAACTCATTCATCTTAGTTATTTAGAAGAATTGAATTAAATCTAAGCATTCTTCGATAAAATTTCATTCGACGACATCGATCAAACTTTTCCTCTTAGAAATATATTCTACTTCATCGAAATTGTGATGCAATAATAAGTCCGAAGAAGATCTCATGTGTTGAGTTCTAGAGAAATATTGCCTGGGCATCCTCAAAACCAAGACTCATATGAACTGCGCAGGTCCAAATTTCTAAATCGAGTACCATTTCAATCCTCGTTTTCTCTGGTGTATATGATTTGAGACATTTATAGTATTTTACAATGAAGAAAGTGAATGCAAGTGTATTACAATGATTATCCGGCATGATTTTGTTCATGTGGGAATTATTGTGTCAAGTAGACATAGAAATCCAGCGTAAATATGAACAGAACGTGTGATATAAATGGTGATGAAATGGCCAATTACGTTATGAAGTACTTTTTTATCACTGAAGGAGAAAAATTACGCTGACAATGAGTACACTTGTACAAGAAACTACGAAATAGACATGAGTAACGACAAGAACGAACACTTTGTCAATAAGACAGTTGTGTGAATGTGTCTATTCGCATAGCATACAGAATGAAAGAGAAAACTTGACATTCATTCTATTCCATTGTCATTTGTCGAGGAATATGGTGCAAAAAACGAACTCATTGATTTTATCGACCACATCAATCAGACAGAAGACGATATGACTATGTTAATATTATATAATCAATGTCACTGAGGAGCTAGAAATCGTTTCGACAGTTCATAAAAACATATCAACTGCTCAATTAGAGGATTAACCTGATGAAATTCTTCTGATTGTTTTGAAAAAAGTGTAAAATGTTAAAGTACTCGATGCTTTGATACATATACGCGCAAAACTCGATAGGATTGCATGTGATCGGCCTAATCTTCTCAAAATGTTTATCATTGGTGAATGATTCGTCAAGCAGTTGACTTGCTCTATTACCGGATGTATTTCTAGATCGATTCTGTTCGAAAGTTCTACCTAGAATTCATCATGATATTCACCGACTGTCGAACTTATACTTCGATGACGAATGATCCTAATTTACACGTACTTGGTTTGTATGAACCTTGTGGAGAAACAGCTCGGTCTCTTTTCGCCGGTAGGGCATGAATCACTTGAAAGAGAGAATTCTTTCCACTTATTTATTCTTGTAAGGTTCGATGCATAAATTCAATTCAAGACGTATAGATGTAAATTTACTACTATTTATACATATCTTGTCAATGTTTTCTAATTTCAAATCTTTCTATTGCGGTTTATTTTTCAATTCGTTATTGCGAATATCTTTTGGCAATTCATCTCCAAGTACTATTTTTTCATCAGCTTTGGTCGAACTGTACGTTAGTCTGAACGATCCAACCGACTGTCTCCATCTTCTTTATTTTTATTTACAATAAATGTCGATATACTTAAATATCGAAACCGGTGAATTACGACGATTGTGGATATGTTAGTTTTGAATTGAATTTATGCATCGAACTTTACAAGAATAACTCGCTTTAAAAACTATTGTTTGTTTCAACGGAATTCAACGATCGAAAACAGAGTAGGTACGCGCAACTGGCGGATTTCACTGAGCAACACATTCGGAATATGAAGTAAAAAATTGCCAGAAGAGAATGTATTATTCAATTACATCCTTATATAATTGTTAACGAATGAACAGACGTCAGTCAATACACAATGGTGGGAAACTTTTAATTTTTTCCCTATCAATCACAATCATCCAGGGAAACCAGCTCGATCGTCCATGTCTATGTTTATATCCATGGGCTGGCAAAGACTGAAAAGAAAAGGAAAGGAAAGAAAGTGAAGAGAGAAATGTATAAATCGTACCGAACACCCGATCGAAGCACACGATTGATTTTGTTTTCGTCGATTTGAAATGGATCCAAATATACTTCGTCGTATTCGTCATGAAGAAGACATGGTAAGTTGCTAAGTACTTGTTCAGGTCGAGCGCTCCCTCCATGGCAGTAATTTTCTTTGGTGCTTTCACTGTCACTTCGTGATGCACTCTACGGATTACAACAGTCACTGTGTGGGTGTGCTACATACGAACGAGAACCAGTTTCTGAAACAGAGAAACTGAGCGCAGCTAATATGAAAACTGATCTCGTGTTTAGGTAGGCGTATCTGTTCTGGCCGAAAATGTTCAATATCGAAATATGCGTGAAACAGAATTGCAACTGTTGTATCCCAAGCAACCACCCAGGTTATTGTGGCACGGTCGGTTCCGACCGATTAGGTTCGTTTTCCGACTATTTCCTTGCCGCCAGATTCCGGCCGGAAGTTCAAACGTAGGTTCCAGTCATTTCCCGATCGTTTCCTGCAAACTTCGAGCTGGAAACGGTCAGGAACTGATCGGATATTTTCTGCGCAATTCCGGCCAGAATCCGGCGGCAAGGAACCTGTCGGAACTTGCTGGAATCGAGAAGAGCTGAACCGGAGCCGACTCAGATTCCAACGGATCCAGTCGCTGGAATGATCGACCTGGGCATGGCGAAGCTCAGAGGAATACATGAATAAGCAAAAGCAATACGATGATGAACAACAAAAGATACTAATGCTTGCAGAATGAGTAAACAAAGTGGAAGAAAAAATGATCCAAACGAAAATGGCAAATGGTGAGAAATGATGCTCGCATAATTTGAAGAGAAAAAGATTTTTTCTCTTTTTTAGGAGTACTTGCCGATGACTTTGACGAGGACGACGACAATAACAAACCAAATGAACTGTCGGCTATAATGAAGATGATGATCAATACCTAATGAAAGATCAGGTGAGAGAAGGGAAGATCCCGATTTTTCAACCTATCTCTTTGAAATCGCCACGAAAGTTTTTTTTAAATATACATAGATAAAACAACCATTCAAATAACAAATTTATCTGAAAATACTCAAGAAAAAGATTTATGTGATTTATTGGAGAACTTTGGTCCTGTTAGTGAAATTTATCTGGCGAAAGACACAAGCAGTGGTACATTCAAAGGATTCGCCATAGTTACACTTCATAGTCAAAAACTTGCACAAAAGGCCATGAAACATCTATGCCAAATGGACTATGGTGTTCTTGTGCTGAAAGTTCCTTCTATGAACACTAATCGTTTATTTTATTCATCTTTTCGATTCAAGATACAAGAATAAAAGGTTCGATTGATGGTTCAACCTTTTTTGCCTCTTTTGTCTTTTCCTTATTTAATCCATGATAAAAATGTCAATGAGATAAAAAGAAGAACAAGATTTCATTTCATGTAATATCTCACAGTACTGACAATGCGTAATATATCATTTGTTGTGCGTGAAAATGCTGATGATCTTGTGCTCTCTCGAACATCATCGAGTTTTGCTGTGCGAATGATCAAGCGTTCAGCTCAATCTGTCATTGTACGATACATTGATTTATTTGAAATAAGCTATCACGATATAGACAAGTAGCGCTCATCCATTGGATTCGCTGACCCTTTTCTGAAATTATCAGAAAACTAGTAGATAAACGCTCTCACTTAGATCTCAATCTAATTGGGTTCGAATTGAAGTTACTTTTATGCTCATTCTTTCATTTTCTGCTTCATTCAGGTCAGATTATTTTTAATTCATTTGCCCAGAGACGTAAACAAAACGAACACCGTTTATAAAAATTTATTCATCGACTCTCTTCAGACTACTCTGAATAAAAACTCAGTTTATTTTCACTTATGTTATCTCATCTAAGCAATTCAAATAAAACGCCTAGTTGTTCGTCAGCCTGCCTCCGGTCGACCACCTAGGGTGTGGATGAGGGTGATACTCACCCAAACTATCTTTGGGTCCGTTAACACTAAGAAAGCCATCCAAGATGTGCTAGATGCTGTATAGCCCGAAAATCCGCTCAAAGGTGATTTGCGTTCAAGTCTGTTGTTGATTTCGAGGAGCTAAAGTAACACTAATATGTTGGTCACAACAGATAAAAAACATTTTCACGTCATATATACTGAGAAAGCGAGTGTATTAGTAGAATCACTCACTGTGCTCTATTGTCGGTCTAGAATATAACTGCTGAAAGGCTTATTTGATTGTGATGGAGTTCCAATGACGTATTGTTACGTCAGAATCTTACTGGAACTCAAAGATCAGACTGATTGGATATCTGACTCCGGAATTATTGAGAAAATATCGATAATTCTCTGCGTTTTGTTTTTGTTTTGCATCTGATACATTTTTTGCAGCCTATCTAACTTTCGAATAAAATCCAAAATGTTTATATTGATTTAAGTCTGTTTTGTGTTTTACATATGCATGGATTAAGATCATAAACGATAGTTAACAGGGCGAATCTAAATAAACTACAAGATTTACTGTCGAAACACCGAAAAACTAAGTGTCGAAAATTTCGACGTATCGAACACAAATAATATCGATTGCTTTTTCGTCTGTAATGTCTGTCCAGGCTTTATGTACTGTATAACACTTATTTCGAATTCGTCGTTCTAATAGCGGACGTTCTAGAATAATAGAAATATAAAGGATATATGAAAACAAAGAGTACAAATAACACATTCTCTTATGATCGCCTACATATGCGTTCGACGATTTTATACGTACAATTTTTCCATCTTACCTATTTGACGTTCACTGTACGATGTTTGATGCTGTTGATACTGTAACGACAAACTGGTTGAGTAGCTGACCGCTTCTCACGGTATCGATGTTTATTGACTACTCTACATGACCAGAATGTGTCTCTTTCACAATAAGACACGCGCTTATATAGAGAAGAGGAAAGAGAGATATGACCCGGAGATAGTATGATATAGAGGTGAGAAAATAAAGAACAGAAAGAGATGAACGATATCATTATCGTTACAGATACCATGTCCTTTGTTTCTTCTAACAAAGGTAATCCTATGTTGGTAAAAGAAGGTTTTATTTATAAAAGCAACAAACAGACATTAACGAAGATTTACTGGTTCTGCAAAATCAAAAACTGTAATGCAAATATTCATACTGATCTCAATCGTAATTTCATGCAATCAAATGGTAAGCATAATCATCTCATTCAACTAGAAGAAATCGGAGTTAAACTTTTTCAAGAAGCTCTTAAAGTACGTGTTATCAATGAAACAACACCGATTTCGAAGATATACGATGAAGAGATGGTTAAAGCTCATTTATCACCAGAAACTCTTGCAAATGTACCACTGGTTTCCAGTATAAGTAATATTTCATTGTGAGAATTTTACGTACTTTTTACTATGATTTTTTTAAAATAGATTCTGCATTGAATCGAACACGACGAAAACGTACACCAGTTCTTCCAACGTGTTGTTCATTTAATATTATTCCTGATTTATAACAAATTCACGTCTGCTGGAGAAAAGTTTTTATTTGCGATGCCTTGGTTCGTCGCAAAACAAGAATGATATTATTTGATAGCTCGATTATTTTCATTGATGGTAAGTTTTTAGCAACGCCGTCAATGTCTGATCAAGTATGATAGATGTTTTTAGTATTGTAGAAAATAATTCTTTTTAATCACAGATCTTTCTTGTGTGTGTGATCTTTTACCAGATCGAAAAAAATCAACGTACCAACAACTTTTTAAAGAATTAAAAAGTATTGCGGCATTGAAAAACAAATTATTTGAACCTGAAAGAGTTGTTAATGATTTTGAAATCGGTTTGATATTAGCTGAAGCCGCTGAAGTGAGTCATGATATTCACATTGTGCCAAGTTGTATTTGTTTTCTATTTTAGTTTCCTCAAGCTATTCATCAAGGTTGTTATTTTCATTACAATCATGTATTAATCGACGTATTCAAAATTTAGACTTAAGCACAACTTATGCTGAAGTCGATGAAATGAGATCATGCTGTCGTAAATTAATGGGACTTTGTCTTTTGCCACTTCAAGAAGTTGAAAATCAATTTTATAATTTACGAGCATTATTAGATTCACGATTAAAGCAGGAACTGCGTCAATTATTTTTATATTTTTAAAATCATTGGATGATTGATGTACCACTCCAAATGTGGGATTTTCATGATACTCCACATCGTACGAGCAATATTTGTGAGGGTATGTCATTTCATTCTCTTTGAGCATTCGAACATGTTCTGTTTGTTTAGCTTTTCACAGCCGATTGAATAGACGTATTCAACGTTCCCATTCAAACATATGGTCTTTCGTCAATTGTCCTATCGGTGAAGAATGCCGGTTTCAACACTTATATAGTCAAATTAATGCTGGCACACAACAACTGCCAAAAGCAAAGGCAGCTGAAACAATGCAAAAGCGAATCGAGACTTTAAATAGTCGATATAACAATCAGGATATGAATAGTGAACAATTGTTAAATGCCTTATCATTATCGGGCGGAAGAAAAAAGTAAAAATCGGTGTGAAACTTGTGATTTAGGACTGTACACGTTCTTTCATATTTTTTAAACTGTGTATCGTCTTTAATAAAAAAATTCCCTCGACTGTAAAGAGGGTCATATGAAATAAAATAGTTTGTCTGTCTGTTTGTGTCAGGGTCAAAGGTCAAAAAAAATATTTTTTCCTACAATCCTTCAACACATTGAAAACTTCTAGTGTGCTAGTCGTAGAACGAGCCCGGATGAAGGGGGGGGGGGGGCGAGGGTGGGCCTTGGGTGAAACTATGGGTAGGTGTATGAACGTGGGTGGGGCTCTTGATTGAGTACAATGGTTGATGTATGAACATGGATGACCGTTCATTGGTTCTTTTTTGGGCTGGGTGACTGGACGTAGGTGGCTGAAATCGACGATCAGAGGATCTGTTCCCGTAGTTGACGACTTTATGTAGGTTAGGTGTTCAGTTCTTGTCGATTTGTTTATAATGGAATATGAGGGTGAGGGGGTTTGGAATGGCTAAGAGTGGTGTCAGAAGTCAGTTGAAATGGGTAGGTGTTCCAAGTTTTATGCAACTGCCAGTGACCTTAGGAGTAATAAAAGAACGACGAATAAATAATCGTATGTATTACCGTAGCTAAATGCACTGAAGGCGAAAAATACAGATATCAAAAGATACATTCGCTAAAGTCAGACGTGTCACATGTGATCCTAATTCATTGAGTTAAACCTATTCAATATATGGAAATTTGACAAAGAGAAAGAAAGAAAACTGACACAAGTAAGTGATGAATGTCGCCGGTGTTCGTAGTAAATTTGTATTAATGGTAAAAGTATTCTTTTGTAGTTGAGTGTTTGTTCCAGTTGGACTCATAAATGGGAGTTAGATATGCTTTTTCGCGGAGTTGCCTATTTCTGGATGGAATGGCGATTGGTCTCGTGGTAGTGAAGTTGATGGGCAGAGGTATGTGGATGAGGATGAGGATGAAGATGCCTGGAAAGTGGGATTGACTTAGGGCTCACTAAGATTGCTGTTTGACGTTCTATATTTTTTACTCTTGTGTATTCTTCGTGGCGCATTTGATATGTTGTGTATGGTTGCGATGTTGTTCGATTGAAGTGGCTCAAGTGCTTATTGTATTGCGTCGTCGTTTCTTTCTTCTTATTGCATATTGCATTGGTAATATAAAATTGAGGTTTTTTATGCCTCTCCAAAAACAGTAGGAAAAATTCAGTATTTTGTTTTCGAAAGTTACTAAATACATCTGCGCAAGACATTGGAACTGTTTCTTCGTGTATAAAAATTTGTTAGATCAATTTGTGCCACATTGCGGATACGAAAAAATACTAGTTCTCCACAGTCGAAGGTTAAGTGAGTCGGCACGGCGAGCGCTACTTGTTTTAATACAGAATAAAATATTTACTGCAAAAATAATACGTCTTTTTTAATTTTCTATAGAAGAATATTTTTCGATATTTTATTTTTCGACGTTTTGACTTCCGATCTTTTTCGATCATACTAACTACAACCATTGTTTTAAATTATACTTCTTGTGGAATTAAAACCGGTTTGTTTCTACTCACCCTCAAATGTGGTTCTTTCAGAAAAAGAAATCACCCAATTTCTCGAATGAGTTTGCCTGAAGACTACCGACAAGAAAAAGTTGGAAAGAACAACAACCAAAGTTCGTTAATGGCTTCTTACCTGCTGCGCCTGTTTCGAGCATCTTAAAGCGATTTTTGTGTTGACGTTTTTTTTCTTCCTTACTTATTTTACTATGAAAAAGCTCGCTCAAGATTCAAACAATAACATAATTACTTTTCGTCTCCGCAAAATTCAAGAAGAGAACGACGTCATTTGCTGTCTATATAAAAAGAGAAGCGAATTTCTTCATTTTCACAACAAAACAAAATACTGTGAATTTCACTTTATTCAACAGAATGGACGCACAAAAAACAAAATCAAGTTCCACGACAAGGAAGCATGGTAATCAACCACGACAACGCATGGTTCAAAACTACCTCTTAGTTTGGGTGGATGCCAACATCGATGAAAAGGACCAAGACTGTCAGAACACTTTGACACACCTACGAAGTGTTGTCAATGATGTCAATATATACACTCAGCCAGATGCTTGCGTTCAATTCCTCAAAAGCATTGGTGACGAAAAAGCGTTCGTCATCACATCGGGATCCTTAGGGCAACACTTAGTTCCCGAGATTCGCGATATACCACAAGTGAATGCCATCTACATCTTCTGTAGCGACAAATCCAGACATGAAAACTGGACAAAGAACTGGTCAAAAGTCAAAGGTATTCACACAAATATCAAAGAAATCTGTGAAGCACTGACCACGGGTGTTAAACAATATAATCAAGATTCCATCGCCATGAGTTTTGTCACCGCAAGAGGAGAGAGTTCCAATGCCAATCTCAATCAACTGGAACCCAGTTTTATGTACACACAAATATTTAAGAAGATTCTCCTCGACATGGAGCATGACAAGCAAGCAATCAAAGACCTGGCCAATTACTGTCGGCAGCGTTTTGAAGACAACATCGAAGAGCACAAGGTTATCGATGAGTTTGAAGGTAACTATCGTCCGGACAAGGCCATTTGGTGGTATACACGTGAGTGTTTTACCTACCAAATGCTCAATCAAGCACTTCGCACTTTGGATGGCGAAGTCATTATTAACATGGGATTTTTCCTCCATGATCTACACAAACAAATACAACAACTACACCAAGAGCAGGTTAGTAGTTCCGGGCGAAAACCTTTCGTAGTCTACCGTGGACAGGGACTATATAAGAAAGATTTTGACCAGTTATCAAAAACTGTAGGTGGTCTCTTATCTTTTAACAACTTTTTATCCACCAGTATCAAACAAGAGAAATCTCTTGTGTTCACCTACAGCGCTCTCAGTGATCCCAACAAGGTGGGTGTTCTGTTCGTGATCACAATCGATCCCAATATTCCTAGTACTCCATTCGCATCAATTGGGGATCTTAGTTATTTCGAAGACGAAGCAGAGATCCTGTTTTCAATGCACAGCGTGTTTCGAGTTGGTACAATTCGACAAATGGGTGAAAAGAATAAACTTTACCATGAGGTGCAACTTCAGTTGACTGCTGATGACGATCCACAACTACGTGTGTTAACGGACCGTATTGAAAGTGAAGTTCGAGGTAGTACAGGATGGCAACGTTTGGGTACATTATTGCTTAAACTCGGACAGCTGGATAAAGCCGAAGAACTGTACACTGTGCTGCTGGAACAAACGTCTGATAAGAGTGGCAGAGCACTCTATTATCATCAACTTGGCTACTTAAAAGATGATCAGGGTGATTTTAAAACGGCTATAGACTACTATGAAAAAGCACTTGAAATCTGGGAAAAAACTCTTCCTTCGAATCACCCTTCGCTGGCTACTTCGTACAGTTGCATCGGTATCGTGTACATGAACATGGGAGAGTATTCGAAAGCACTTTCATTCTATGAAAAATCACTTGAAATTAGAGGAAAAACTGTTCCTTCGAATCACCCTTCGCTGGCTACTTCGTACAACAACATCGGTTTGGTGTACATGAACATGGGAGAGTATTCGAAAGCACTTTC
Source organism: Adineta ricciae (assembly GCA_905250025.1). Taxonomy (NCBI): domain Eukaryota; kingdom Metazoa; phylum Rotifera; class Eurotatoria; order Adinetida; family Adinetidae; genus Adineta; species Adineta ricciae. The sequence goes on from CAJNOJ010000024.1 coordinate 548,623, forward strand.
ATTCTATGAAAAATCACTTGAAATTAGAGGAAAAACTCTTCCTTCGAATCATCCTTCGCTGGCTACTTCGTACAACAACATCGGTGCGGTGTACTACAACGCTAAGGACTATTCGAAAGCACTTACTTATTTCGAACGCGCTTTGGACATTTGGCAACGTGCATTACCGGCGAACCACCCTCATATAAAATCTGCAAAAGAAAGTATCGAAATTTGTAAAAGAGCAATGAAATAAAAGATTACTGTACCTTTTTTACTTGAAATAAAAAGAAATGATTTACCCGCGCGCGCGTACAGAGTAGAACTCTGTATAGAGACAGTAATGATGAAACATGGCGGGGACACACCCATCCAAGAAAGGCAATACACATACATACGAAGATACGTATGTGTATCGAAGGCCTTCATGGGCATAATTGTGTTTGACACATTGCTCGGTATCAAAAGTGAGGACTTACGTATGATTTGACAGGATTGCTTGTTTGCGTTGTTGAACGAGGCCTCGATTGCTATTGATACGAATGAAAGTGAAGGAAATCGATGTATATTTATATGGACGACTATCCATTGTCTAGAATAGACTGAACACGAACAGAGAATAGATACAAAAGAGAGAAAATGAACGTCGAATCGTGAAAGGACGGATAAAGAAAGATATTAGTCATTGTTCTCTTTTCTGAAAGAACACATTATATAATGACGTCACTACATATACATATGTACTTTCGTTCTGATCATACATATATATGACGCCATACAATCATTAGTGGTGTAACCAGGATTTGACAGGTGGTCGGGTGGCGCCCTAACGATTTTTGAAAAAGATTATTTTTAGTGAAGTGTGGTACTCTTTCTCGTAGACCACATATAGAAGGTGTACTTATTGTTAAAATATTTTGTCAAATAGTAGCTTGCTTTTTTATTAGAAAATACAAAAATCACGGTTTCACTTTAATAAAATTCTGCGTTTTTTATGTGCATCAGCCAAGTCATCAATAAGTTTTTCGAAATCGATATCAGAGTCGCGTTCAACCGCTAAAACACACAAATCATTCAACCGAGTATCTGACATAGTATTACGTGTGGTTGTTTTATCAGTTTCATTTTACTAAATGTTCGTTCACATGTCGTAGATGACACAGGTATAGCCATTACAGCAACAACAAGATGCATCACTGTTGAAAACGCCGGTTTCAAAGGTAATAATTCCATATACAAATCGACAATTGCCTTTAAGTTTTATGCTTTTAACATCGACTTCAAAACTTGTAGTTCATTGTATAATAAGCATAAATTAACTTTCATCTGTATTGCAAACGGTTTCAGTTTGACACAGCCCAAAAAACTATCACTTTCGGGACAAACAGCTGATATTCCACTCAAAATGTCCATATTTTCGAAAGAAAACCGATCATTTAGTTCGATTAATATCGAATCAATTAAAGGATTAAAAAGATTTGTTCGATATTGCTCTTCATCGTTTATTTGTATACGTTGGCCAACAGTACTGTTAATAACAGTATTTTCAAATGAGAGTCTGTTGTTTCTGAAAATTCATCAACATGAGAAACAGTAGTATCAAGTTTTTTCTTCTTAAATGACGAGCGAAAAAAGGAATGAAGAGTATTTCGTTTTCGTTCTTTATCATTAGGTTGCATATTAACAGTAAGCATATTGATCGTAACCAGAATCACAATGTCATTTATGAAATCTGTCGTAAACTGAAGTCAGGAATACAAGTGAAATGCTTATTATTGGTTTATTCAATAAACCGATGATTATTGTAATGACAGAGGACATTCTGCTTTGAAAAATAGTGATGATCATCGGTGTGAAGCTAGCACCATTTAGCTAGCACCAGATAACGAAAAATCATTAAACTCTTGTGTTCAAATGAATTCCCATCCGTAGAAATAGGGTCTTTCGACGCAGAAGTTAATTCTACATCGAATGGTGTCGTTTTTATCGACGGGAAAACGACTGAGTAGATTCTATTTAGATTTTTTCCTTCCAGACACAAACGTATAAAAAAAATCTGTATAAAATTTTCTCAGTCGTTTTCCCGTCGATAAAAACGACACCATTCGATGTAGAATTAAATTCTGCGTCGAAAGACCCTATTTCTACGGATGGGAATTCATTTGAACACAAGATTTTAATGATTTTTCGTTATCTGGTGCTAGCTAAATGGTGCTAGCTTCACACCGATTTGATGATCCATGATCATATATAAATTTTAAAAAATCAGTTTTCAAAAAGTTACCGGTGGTTGGGCGCCGCCCAACCTGGCCCACCCTTGGTTACGCCACTAACAATCATACGTTCATCAATGAGATCAGATGTTATCACATGATGTCGTCTGTTTTATCCATGATATATGTGTCATGTTCTTTTCCCCTTTGAATCTTATATATAAACCTGATCTTTTCATAATAAAAGTTCGATCTAATGTGAACAAACAAATCTTGATAAAGTCGTTATTCTACCACTGAACACTAAGTGGATATTGCCTTCTATCATAACGCGTTATAGCCGCGTTCAAAGTTCGTTTGCTTAAATCTAGTCGTATCGACCAGAGTCAAAAATGACCTAGTTTAAAAACAATATCGAAATACACTAGAAATATTTCATTTAAATGCTCGGCTAAAAAGCTTAAAGTTTGTCTGTCGGTCATTCCGTCTGTCCTATCCAACCACACTGAGAAGAAAAGGTAGTCCACCAAGCCATTCCGGTTTAGTGATGGCCCACCAAACTATTTTAAGTTTCACACCACCAAAATGGTTCCGTAGCGTAAATAAAGAACTTTTTAAAGGTTTTGAGGACCAAAAAGGTTTCGTGCTGTTATTGCCAAACCATTGAAAGGTCCAGCAGCGCGTATACTGAGCTTTTTTTGGTTTCGTATGTCTGGCACAAAACCTGCCATAGTTCCATAGAGCACCTAAAGGTTTCGAAACAGACTTACGAAACCATGTAGGGTTTCGTATTAGAGATACCGAGCCTTTACGTACATCACTAGGGACTGAAGTTTCGCATTTCGGATGCCGAACCTTCCTGAGTTCCGTACCACACTTTCCGAACCATTTCTCCCTTTACGAAGCAATCAGAGGTTCCGTACCGGACCTCCAGAACCATTTATTCCTAAACGAAGGCTTAAGGGGTTTCGCCCGATACCTCCCGAACCATCGCGATTGACTAGTCACCACAGCCGGCCAAGTCGATATAGTCTATGAGTCCGATTCCTTCCAAATCATCGAGAATGAGTAGTCAGTTTTTTGTTTTAGGCTGATATATGGTCGTGTTATGGCGTGTACTGTCCGGCTAATCATTCAAATGACTTGGCTACATGGAGGTCAATTGGATAGATAAGTATATACTTATTTCTTCCCCATATATTATTCTTCGCTGTTTAGGTTATATGTTGGGCGGAATGCGCGAATGAAATGTAACTACCTCTTGTCAGCGAATACCTGTGTTTGTGCTTTAGAATTATTTCAGGTTGCCAGTGGTCTGTTAGTGATGGAGAAGTGCGATCAAGCGGACGAGAGAAAGGTAGGAGTTTTCATTTTACATAGATGTTTGAGTGAGTCTATGTTCAGCTGTGAGTAGTATAGGCAATTCTGTGAGCGGTCTAGGTAAGGCGTTCTTGTGAGTGAGTAATCCTTTTCCATGAGAGTCTTTATCTGTCTGATCCTGCCCAGTACGATAAGACGTCAGCACAGTAGAGTATTTCGCCAGTTCTTCCTGTGAAAGTCATATTTACACCATCAGACATCTGATCCTCGACAACCTAGAAGCTTTATACATNAAACAATTTTAGTGGTATGAGTGAAATTAGGTTGGTTGAGGGTGGGTGCAGTCGCCGTGTATCTAAAGCTTATAAGAACACTCACATTTCCTAGACATCCTCATCCACTAATGCGTTCGCTGTCAGCAACGTTTTCATGGTAAAGATCGTTCTTCGACGCCTCAAACACATTCAGTCTCACTCAGGATAATATCCCACAAGACTGCATATGTCTCGAGAATGGCCTAATAGCGTTTTGAAATGATAATAACAATGATCTTTCCCATTCCGAGCGTATAATTAGATTGGAAAAAAGAAAATAAGCGAAAATTGCTGTTAAAAACCGAAAAGTACATGTACGAAACTAATGGTCGAAAAATGACTAGGAAATTTTGAGAAAGAAAGCGAGTTGAAGAAAGATAACATGTAAATTATATCTATGGTATCCAAGAAATTGAATGGCGAAAGAAAAAAGTGTCTATCTTCATTAGAAGATGAGTTGATGCATTTTCAATGAGCTTCACTCGAACGGTTGGTGTGTAAAAAGAAATAAATTTTTTTAAGGAGAAAGGTATGCATTGAGCGATGAAAACCTAGTGTCCCAGTATCAGTTTTTGATGCTGAATCCACAGAAAAAAACTTTCAAAGCTATAATAAATTTTTTCGAAGCGCCATCGTCAAAATCCCAGTAGAAAACCTGTTTTTTTAACCCTAGGTTCTCGCAGTATTTTTCGATTTCCGGTAGAAAGATCATTTCTTATCTACATAAACCATACATATTCGGATTCAGCGCATCAAACCACATCGAAATCCATTAAAAAATTGGCAAAAAAGTTTTGCTCGAATTTTGCTTTGCGCCAACCTTACACCTGATATATCTCTTTTGAAAGAACTTCTCCGTATAAAAATATTTCTGAAAGTTTTTAATTGAGGACAAATCTTAACTTTACGAGGCGAAGATCGCCAATGACAACTATTGAAATCATCCATCACATTAACAAATTAGTGTTGAATATAAATAGTGCGTTTCTCTTTCAAGTGTAAAGTCGTAATTGCTTCCAATTATGTCACATAATAAACGTTCTTTTCGACATTAGCTCTCGAAAATTCTTAAAAGATGCATCCAAACAAGTATATAATTCAACATATTTAGAAAGTCGACTATGAACACACAAAGATTTTTCTCTTAACTATCGAACGAACTAGATGCTCTGTTAAAATGAGTAACATATCTACAACCACTATTACTTCTATCATTGTCAATCTAAACATTGCTTGAGATGGCATTCAACGTTATGGACAACCAATCTCATTCGCAGTTGGAGTTCTCGGTTGTTTTCTCAATATTCTCATTTTTCTCCGACCATCGATGAGACAAAATTCCTGTGCTATTTACTTTCATGCTAGTTCATGGGCAAATCTGCTTTGTCTGTGTTGGGGTGTATTAGCTAGTATGCTTGCATTATTTACCGGTAACAATCCAGCTTCATACAGCATTGTCTACTGCAGAATACGTTTCTATATGATCAATTTCCCACAATATGCAAGCCGCGCATTTGTTACGTTAGCGTGTCTAGACCGTTTTCTTTTGTGCTCAACATCACTTCGTCAACGGCAATTTTGTCGAGCGACTCTGGCAAAAAAAAATGATCGCTTTAGCAGCTGTCATTTGTGCATGTTTACCAATCTATATATTGATAAACTATGGACCAGTAAATAATTTACGTCCGTGTATGGTCACGACAGATATTGGCTATATCGTTGGAGCTGTAACTACATATATGTTTTTATTTACAATTCCTACTCTCTCAATGGGTATACTAAGCTGGCTAACTGTGAGACGCTTACGACAAAATGCCAGAAAAGTTGGACGTGACAAAGTGAGTGTTTTAACTGTCTAGATGAATTATTTTGCAAAGGAGACTATCAATAGACATAAAAGTGATATGAAATCATTAGTTATAGTATGATTAACGAAATATTTCATAGGCCAGTAGATGATAGATAACAGTGAATTTTTCTCGCCTGTGTAGATATGTGTTACTGGGAAAGATGCTCAACTAATCGGCATGCTTACCGCACAAGTGGTACTCTATTTCATCACAAATATGCCTTTTATAAGTCTAGTACTCTATGGAGCATTCACAGTAAATGTTTCACAGTCGGTATATGAAATTGCGGTGGTGAATTTTGCAAATGCACTCTTTACAAATTTATTTTCCTATTGCTACAATGCCGTAAGACTGTTCATATATTTATTATGTTATTTTCCATTCTAAAATGAATTTTAGTGGCCGTTTTTGTTTATACGCTCACTGCACCAAGTTTTCGCCGCGAGCTACTTGCAATATTCACATCATCACGCATGCTACGCCAAACGCTGCCAAACACAAAACAGTCAAATAGAGATCATGCTCTACGTATTGCACCAATGGCCAACTGAAACGAACGGCAATTGACATATAAGAAAAGCGAAATGTAGCGTATCGAGTACATGCTGAGATTAATGTAGAATTGTATTCATAATTTTCTTATGTTCACGTTTTCTATATAAATTCTGCTTATATAAACATTTACCTCAGCACTGTAAAGAGTGCATATTCCATTTCCCATGTCATTCAAAAAGAGTGACATGCATTTAAACTGTACTGCTCGAAAATCAAGTCTTTAGTCAAATATATGAAAAAAAGATTCCTCTAGGTCCCTATTTGCGAGTACACAGAAAACAAAAAAGGTGTTTAATCAAACCAAAAAAGCAATCGGTCGGCGGGCACAATCGCTAAACCCCACATGGTTTGGCCACAAGAAGGTTTCGTATCGAGCCTTTACACGATCGATGACAAGCAAGGTTTCGCACATCAGGTTTCGTACGAAACCTTTCCCAAAAATATTTTCAAAAGGCTTTTTCTGAGGGTTTCCATCTGCAATACCTCTGGAGATTTCCCACCGGTGACGCCCTTGGTGAGTGTGTAATCCTTTTCCATGAGAATCTTCATCTGTCTCATCCTGCCCAGTACGATAAGACGCCAGCACAGTTGAGTGTTTCACCAGTTCTTCCTGTGAAAGTCATATTTACACCATCAGACATCTGATCCTCGACAACCTAGAAGCTTTATACATAGATGAGATTGTTTTGAGTTCTATTCATGCATGACATATATGATATACACAAGAAACTGGAAAGTTACAAATGGCTCGAACTGCTTCAATTCAGTTCTCACGCTTACTTTTACTCAAGTAGCACCTAGAAACATTTATAACTTTCCAGTTCCTTGTGTATATCATATATGACATGCATGAATACAGCTCAAAACAATTTCATCTGTGTATAAAGCTTCTAGGTCGTCGAGGATCAGATGTCTGATGGTGTAAATATGACTTTCACAGGAAGAACTGGCGAAATACTCTACTGTGCTGACGTCTTATCGTACTGAGCAGGATCAGACAGATGAAGATTCTCATGGGCAAGGATTACGCAGTCACCAAGGGCGTCAGTGGTGGGAAATTCTCCAGAAGTATTGCATATGGAAGCCCTCAGAAAAAATCTTTTGAAAATACTTTTGGGAAAGGGTTCGTGCGAAACCTTTTTGCGACCAAACCATGTGAGGTTTACCGATTGTGCCCGCCGACCGATTGCTTTTTTGGTTTGGTAAAACACCTTTTTTTCAGTGCAGAAATGAACATTTCTAAGATTAATGAAATTGATCGATAGTTTACTAAAATTGTTGTTCTTCATAGTAGATTGAATTTGTTTTTATATTGAAAAGTACTAAAACAAGAGCTTTCGAGATATTAAATGTCATCTTCAATTGATGTTGATGTTGATTCAGCTATTGAATTGAGTTATTTCATTGAAAATGATAACAAATGAAAGAAATCTATTAATTTGACCTGTACGATTATGTATAAGTTGAAATCGAAATAATAAAAATTAAAAATTGATGAAAACAGGACTTTTTAAGATAATTAACTATTTGTTATCTTTTTTAGTGTTGTTCAGTTTTATGTTTATTTCTACATAAACTCTCTCTCACTTCAAGACGTGACAATTTTCAATGAAATAACTCAATTCAATAGCTGAATCAACATCAATTGAAGATGAGATTTAATATCTCGAAAGTTCTTGTTTTAGTACTTTTCAATATAAAAACAAATTCAATCTACTATGAAGAACAACAATTTTAGTTAATTATCTTAAAAAATCCTGTTTTCATCAATTTTTGATCGATAGTTGCTAGAAAATGATTACCAGTAGGGTAATCGAGGTCGAGGATCTGGAATCTGAGGTTAGTTTCTGGAAATTCCAATTAGCTAATTAAGAAATGCGAAATTTTTCGTGGATGAGTGAGGGTTGACTGTAGTGGCGTAACCAGGAGGTAGCCAGGGCAGGCTCAGCCTGTCCACCGGAAATTCAAGTTGCTTCACTATATGCTATATGATATTTCATACGACAAGGGAGTTTTGTCAAAATAACCTGAACAGGAAGAAATAGCAAGTTGCCACACACAAATTTTTCCAAAGATTTTTTCATTACATCCACAGTCAGTCATAGTGATATGCAGAACAGCGAAGATGATTATAGAACGATTCTTTTCTATCTTATATTTGATTCGATACTGTTGAAGGTGAATGATCGCTTTTCTGATGACAATCTCAGGTCGAGCATTCCGGCCGCCGGAACCGAGACGGAAAACAGCTGGATAGCACCGGATATTCGCCGGTTCTTTGCCGCCGGATTCCGGCCGGACTACACGAGGAAATTTCCTACGTGCTCCAGTCATTTCCTTGCACCGGAAACGCCATCGCTCTCCTCCATTTCTGTCAGCGGATCCGAGGGGGAACACGCATGAAACTTTCCGACCTATTCCAACTTTTTCCGCTCATCAAAAAAGGAAAAAACCTCCAGATATCCAGTGCACGGATCTTGACCGGATCACACACTGTAATTTCCGATCTAATCCTCCCAAACTCTTCACAAGGAACCATCAAACTTTCCTTCACTTCCGATCGATCAATATTGCAGGATACTGCCTATAAGGTTTCCTACAAAAACCGCCGACTTCCACACATCGGAAGTTCGCAAACCATGTTATTCTCGATAACCGGCTCCTTCGAGACACGGGACGATCCTTTTTTGGTTAAGTAAAATGAAGGTTCCGAAGAGAATCTTACAGGAAAAACTGAGAGCGAAGGTTCCGCAGCAAAGGTTTACTACGAAACTTTTTTGTTCAAAAGACAGAAGGTTCCGTATCATAGGTACCGTACGGAACCATGTGTAACTATATTAAAAGCCGTTTCGTGAAAATCCATAGCTGCGAAACCTTCGTTGCATTAGTTGTTCTCTTGGGTTGGTCACAGATTCCTTTATAGTTATCCTCCCACAGGCTCCGTATTCAGTCACTACAGAATATAGGGTATGGGTGGGTGAGGGTGCGGGTGTTCGGAATGAGTGGTGCGAAACCTAGTTCACCCCTTTCGAACGTTCACACACCTTCACCTAGCCAGTCCAGTAGATTCATTCCGATCAACTCTAAACAAGCAAGACGATAGAATGTAGTTTATTAAATATCATAATTTACCTAGTTGAATGCCAGGCTATTGAGAATTTTCCATCGATAGATTTGCATCGATATAGTGACAACTAGTAAGAAAAACCAGAAATAGATAGAAAATGAAAAATGCATGGATATTTATAGGGTCTCACCGGACGGTCTATTGAAAACTGGACGTCGGCTTGTGTAAAGGGCTGTCTTTCAATGAGTCTTCTCCTTTTCCTAACTGAACCAACGGCAGATATCAATGGTTTGGTAGAGGGCTCCCGGAACAGCCACAATAATTATGAGATCATTGATTCTTTTGCGGAACTCTTACGTAACTACTGACCAGTGCAAAATATATTTCTATATACGAGTAAATTATGGGAAACCTTCAGCCGCTATAAGAAAGTAGGGGTAGTTTGGTACAAATACTGCCGAGCCTTCATTCATTCAACGGAGTAGATGATGATTTCCCAAAGGTTATACTGAACTAATCAGAGGCATACAGAACTCGTCATAGTTTAGTGTATATTCGTCAATCCTCTGACCAATATACAAGGCCAGCAATAGTTCGGCATGAATTCTGCCGAATCTTCCGCGAGAAAAAATAAACCGATCTTAGTTTCGTCTAAATTTCATCAAATCATGAATAAGTACACGGAATCGCTGATGATTTCGAAGAACTTCTGCCGAACAGTTACTCGTTCTACGAGTTTTTTTGATAGTCTTGAATAAATCCTACCGAACTTGCGATTACTGTACGAAGCTATTGATATTTACGCAGAAGTGTTTCTGAACTATTGATAGTTTTGCAAAGCTATTAAGAAATCTTGAGTGAGCTCACGAAAACCTTGGGCGATTTTGCTAGAAATCTGGACAACCCTAAGCCAAAGTACGACATTAATGATGGTTCTGCAGAAGTTATGCACAACGTCTTTGCAGTACATCAAATTATGTACCGTTCTGTGTAATGATATCGAAACCTTTATACGAGCTGCTGAATTCTAGACAGCTTTATGCTAAAGGTACGGAACCGTTTCGGAGCTGGCAGTATTTTGGTTCGTTTCGTATAAAACGCACAAAACCAATACCAACTTGACTAAGGCAAAACTGTTCGGTATTATGTGTGCGAAACCTTGCTTTTTCTTACTGAGGTCTTAATCGTTCAGTATAAGTCGTGGGTTAGCTTTATGAACTTATACGAAGCTATGAATAGTTCTTTGTACATGAATCCGAGTCTTCAAAGACAAAATTCGATGATGAAAAGTTTCGCATGTACTATACTGAACCTTTGATAGACATACGAAATCCCGCAGGGGTTTGTATTGAATGTACTGACCTTTTAAGAATTTACAAACTCGTTATTGGTTTCGACTATTCCACACGAAACCAAGTCTAGTTTAGTTTAAAATGTTCTAAACTTTTTGAAAACTGACGAACCATCGATGCGTCGGCGTGAAATCGTCTGATCCATCAACTTGCCTGCGAAACTACGAATAGTTTCGTAGAAAATTGACGAAACGTCTCATCACACTCCTAGACCGCTGATGGTTCTGTAGACATGTTACAGAACTACGAATGCTTTCGCATACCGCATTAAAAACCTGTGGATGGTTTTTGCTACTAATTGCCGAACCTTCTCGACGCTACGGAACTTAAAATAGTTCGGCAGTTCAAGCACGGAACATTTTTCGTTTTCCTGAACTTAAAATCGTTCAGTCGAAGTATAGGAAACCTTTTAGGTTCGGTAAAACTCCTTATTTTTTTAGAGTGCGGTCGGTCACTCACGGCTAGCCGTTGCCATGCTGTCTCTGTTATTCCTTTCGCCTTCGATCGACTTTCAAACTGAATGATTGGGTTTTCTTTTATTGTCGCTTCTACAGTCATGATCTTCTATTCATTGGACTACCAAAAGAAACTAGATAAGAAAGTCTTATTGTATGATTTGCTTCGAAACGAACATCTTTCATAGTGCTGCATGTGTTCAGAATACTGTTTCTACAGTCCACGCGTCTGTAGTTACTAAGATGGAATTCCACTGACGGGTATATCACTTTGTGAACTACTTCTACTAAATTCCCATAAAAAGACATGATGTATGTAGCCTAAAAAGCAAAGATGATACTAAGCTCATATCACTTTTTCGGGTTTCTTCAATTAGAAACGTCATTATGTGCAATGCATTAGATCTTTTCGTGTAAGTTCTTGAGCTACTATCTTTGTACACATGACGTCCGTGAATAGCGTTCAGCTCACCATCTTCTACAAAAAATTTTAGAACAGATAAAGTAAAATATCTCCTGTGTAAATAGGAAGGAACAAGCCCAGGCTCAGCGAATAAAACGAAATTCGTCCTCAAATTCAAATTTCCCCACGTCAGAAATCCTTCGGTCTATACTCTGACGATGGATGTTACTAAGTCGGGGCTAGTTAACGAAAAATTAATAATCAATTAAGAAACACTAACCTCGGATTCATGATTCTCGACCCCGATTACCCTTCGGTCGACCCTTACTCGACAACGAAGAAAATTTTCATTACTTAATTAGCTAATTAGAATTTCGAGAAATTAACCTCGGATTCGAGATCCTCGACCCCGATTACCTCAGGTGAATCATTTCCGTATGGTTATCTCTATGGTTTCATTGATTTATAAAAAGCTGCAACCTGATTGGATTGGACAAACTCACAAACTTTTAGGTTTTGAGCCACCGATTTTAGAACGCTATAACCCTCTCTTTCAGAAAAGGGAAATACGAAAATTTATGCTTATCACCATTTGATACCAATCGAAAACACATGTCGACTATAGTTCGTGCTAACGAGGAAGTTTATCTGGCCACATTTGAATAGTTTCAATGATGTTGATATGAAAATGACGACTGAACAGCATAGTTTAACTTTTGTTCAACGAAGGATGTCGACTACTTAACCGGTGATAAAGAAGTAACAGCGCTGAGTACTGCTTAGGTAGCTTCTTTACTTGATCAGCACACTTATATGATTTACTATAGTTCACAGTTGAAGGAGTTCCATCAAAGTAATAATTTAGAAGAAGCTTGAACAGTCGAGACAATTGCACGAATAAATGATATTATCGTCACACAAAACTTACTTGTATGTCTTATAGTCATTGGAAACGATTTAAATGAGTAAAGTACCCTAGTTACCATGCCATTCTCCATATATTTTTTAAAGGTATTATATTCAGATAACAAGCGAAAGAATTCATCTATGTTCCTGGCCAGTCTCAATCAATCAGCCATCTATTGTTGAATATCGGCCGGTCAAAAATGCGAATCAGTGCTTGAGGTTCTACTCGTAGGAGTGAATTAATTCTTCAATAGATATTCTAGTGGAACTTGGTTTCATTTAATGTCTGAATAGAACCGTCACTGAAAAATAGACAATTGCAATTACTGCAATTATTTTAGATATTCTTCTCTGTACAAGTTTGTTCGTCGTTCTACCCCAGTGTGCTTTTACAGAATTCAATGGACATATTCCTGCCGAATGAGCCCTACGAGAACCTCATCTGTATCAATAAATACATCATCCTCAATCATATCGTATTTAGTTGTATTGAGTGAATTTTCGCGATGCTCTTCGGCAAGATGTCGTCATCTTCTTCATCGACTATTTTGCATATCAAAACGATACAAATATTGAACAATTGGTGTTTGGTTTTCCTCTGATATTCAACATGATGATAACTTCATTAATACATACGATCATGCAAACAACACGCGTTCATCTTTAGGTTATCTTTGCTATTGCGTTAAGTTCCTTAATTTATTTTATATTTGTGTCTATTTCGGATACAATTATCTTCCTTCAACTTTGAACAAATAAATGATCAAGAAAAAGCGAAACCAAATTTCAAGCTAAAACTTTTCAACGATTACTTGAAAAGTTCGGACTATAATCGCTGTTATTGATTAGACGAGACATATATTTAAAATACATCCGTATATTTACAAGTGAGGAAAACACAAATGGAAATTACTTGAACGAACAAATGGTTCAGGAAAATGAATCTTTGTTATCCTATTACAAGTACGACGTGCTTGATGATGAGTGAAACTGTTTGTTACCGTTTCTAATGTTTGATATGTAATCGCGAGATTGGTTAAACGCGGTAGAGCAACATTTTCATTGCAGAGAAATTCCTTCGCATAATCACTGTGCGAGTATCCAAGTGTGAGTTTGCACAGGTGACTAAATGTCACACATTCGTCTGAATGATCTTCAATTTGTTGTCCTTCACGATTAGCCACAACTAACAATCGAAGAAAAGGCAGATCTCGAGCGATAATTTTAAATAATCGATGCTCGAATGGTCGTCGATCAAACATCGCCAACATTTGAACCTGATCAAATTTACCACCTGGAAAAACACTGGTCATAAAATAGAACTGTTTGAATTCATATGGTAATGAAAAAATATGAGAATCAGCTCGATTATTAACGAAATTTATATCACCAAATGCATCGACATTTTCGTAACCGATTTCAAAGAAACTTTCTCGAAGATCATTGCTTGATGGAAGATGAATTTCCGTTTCTTTATTGTCGAGTTGGGTGTGAATGTTGAAAGAGAATTTTTGTAATCGTGTCATTGCACTGAGAAAATCATTGTACAGTTGTTTGCCATCAATGAAGGTCGAATCGAATCTTAGTACTGTTAGAAATAATGACAATTCTTCTAGATTTGACATTCGGCGAAGCAGTGGAACGATTTGTCTATCATAATAATATGTCAATCCTTCTAATGACAACGAGAAACATTTTAATTGAGGAAGTTTGTTCTAAAGTACAGAAAATGATCAAAAGATTTCTCAAGTCAATATTTCATCCAAACTACTTCGATTTCTACTTACTACATTAGATCTGCCCGAATATCTACTGATTACTGCTGATATTGTGATCATAAAAATTGATAAATTTTCGAATCGTCCATCCAGAAGATAAAGACAGTCATCAAAAAAGTGAACACAGACAACCAATTTAGTTAGAGTTTACGAAGTGTAGTTTGCTCTTGGAATATTTAAACGCCACACTATTGAGTTATTCTTCAAGATATATTGATCGAAGGTCAGATTGCATAATCGTTTACTAACAGATATTATTAGTGCAAAAATATCTAATTCACGTCTATTAGTTGATTTGTCCTTGTTAATATAACTCTCGACATGGAGCTCAGTAATTTGATCAGTTAGATGACGCACAAGTTTTGTGTTACCTAAAACAAAGATATTCAAGTGATCGATTGAGGTGACTCAAAATCATCTTTCCTTACCTATCAATTGTGGTAACAGTATTTCTGATGGAAAATTGACTAGTGCCAACGAATGCAGATAAGGATAGTTAGCACTGCTGAGAACACGTTCGAGAGAAAGTGGTTCAACAGTTAGCTGATAAATGTTATTCGAGATTTGAGGCAAAACGTTTCTGCAAATTCGATCGAGCACTTGACCGTCGATGGAAGACGAGTAATGTTCAACTAATGGACTGATTACTAAATTCAGATGATGATGAGTGTAAACAAAATACAGTGCTAATCGATTAAATCGTTCATTGACATCGACTAGAGAATAAAGTATGTCGACCATATTGAGTTTGTTCAATATGGCGCACAGCATTTCATCTGGGAGATCGAGTATACTCATTGAATTTCTTCACAAGTTGTCCACTTCGCTGTCATCGACACTTCCATACATATATATATAGCTATATTTCCCTAATTTTTTTCGTGCTCGTCGAGAAGAGTAGTGATCATACAATCGGTGGATATAAGGTCAGATAGCGGATGTAACCTTTTCTTTTTCTGCTATTGATTCCTTTTGTTCAAAATGTACGAGAAACATGCGCTCATTTTTTGTTAGTCTACCATTTGTATGTACTGTTCAATTTAGAATAACAGACGACATCTTATCAGCACGGAATGCGAATAAAGAATTGAAAATGTTTTCAAAATAAGTGAACACCTTTTCCATGCTGATGAATAGGATCTATGTGGAAATATAAATTAATCTCAATAGGGAAGAAACGAGTTCTACTTAGTTGATGAAGCATCATTTAAATGAAAGGTCTATGCTTGTTGAAAAAAAAAATAAGCAAAGATCTTTTGATGATCGTGTTGCAAAATTGATATGGAAAGAATGAACGAAGAAGTGCAATACATATATGATATCGAGTATTAATCAACAATGAACAAGGAAAATGAGAAAATAAAGTAAAAATAATATGCTATTTGTGAACCGATGAGAAATGGTTTAGTTTCATTTATCATCCAATGATATTGGATCGAAGCTAATCGAAAAACTAGCTGATATGCTATTATAAGACTCGGGTAATGTGACTGGCTGTTCCAAACTTAAGAAGAATCATCAAGAAATAGTTCATACTTATCATTCTACACTATTTCGACGATCGAATCAAACTGTCAACCGGGTTGATTAACAAAATTCAGGATGAAGAATATATTACTCCCCTGTGCACGAACATTTTGCTCTTAGAATACAAATGAACAGGTCATTTTCGAGATAAGCGATTATGCAGTGGGTAGAAAGCCATGGCACACGCGGTTATATATAGACTCTCACTCTATGTTCTTTTATTATGCTTCGCGAAAACCATCCGCGAACAAGGTGCTAGATATGATCAAAGAAAAGAAAATACATAGTCTTTAAAAAATCAAGTTGAATAATGTTACTAAAATAGCAATGCCAGCATTTTTAACCGGGAGTGAAACTGACGAACTTTATTGTAAAGACACCTAAGGGCACTTGAATAGTATAGGACTTGAGGAGCCGTAGTAGAACAAATACATTGAGAAACGACATTCATTGTGAGAAGCATTTGCCGTTCGGCGATATATGCCTCATAGATATCTTCAATACGTATCACTCACTATCATTGGATTGCTATTAATAATATTACACATTTCAATATGTATAGACTAAGAGTATTCTGTTCGCCTTTGTCTTTATTATTTCTTAGCTCTCAGTATTGAACCAATACAAGAAGACAGGTAAATTGAATGAAATCAATCGAACCGCAATGTAGTTTAACTACGATGAGAAACCACTTTTTCATGCGGAAAACGCAGTTAAATTCAGCGAGCCAAAAGAATAAAAATCTAAAGATTGTGCAGCATAATTAAATTTTTATTACATTCCTTAACTGACACAGCGAAGCATCGATTTCAGAATTAACTTCGAGTGGTGTTCACAAAAAGTTATTCGAAAGAAAAACAGAATTTCAGCAACTTTTCCGCATCCAATTTATACTCATTCATATATTTGTAACGAAAGATCTTTCATTTTGAAATTTTTTTTTTGCATTTTACTTCTATATTACGTTGACGATACGAAGTTCACTAAGATGTGAATAATAAACAGAAGGGTGTATTCATCATTATCATCTAATGGTGGATGTCGGCTTTGCTACTTATGATTTCTCATCGATGAAATTTCCAAGAATGCAAACGATTTTGAATTTGAAGGAAGAATTCATGTTCAAAATACTCGACGAACTCCTGCATATAATCCACCTGGAAAGTGATCTGCAATATACCACTTTCGACGGATATGAATAAAGATGGCATTAAACTTCGTTACTTTCGAAGGAATAATCGACATAAGAAATGACCTTCTTTGTTTGAAAATCAAATGTTCATTGTGTATCTTTTGTTCGTAGTACATTCAATTGCACAGTGTGTATATAGAAAGCAATCGAAAATTGAAATTCACGTAAGTTTGACAGTGAATCGAGAATATTTCTCTTCAAATAAGTTCCACCGCTGGATTCCGTTCCACTATCAAACAACATACATAAGCTGAATCGTTCAAGATTCGACATTCGAGAGAGAAGCGGACGAATTGCTACACCTCATATTGCATGAAAAAGAAAAATATTTCAGATTCGGCAAAACAATCTCATAAACATTCAGAAAATACATTTGAAAATCTTTGCTATAGATGAGAACATCCGAGAATAATCTTCCATCGGACTGCATCATAGCATAAGCGCGATACTTTGATTCACGAATTTAGGAACTGAAATATTTCTATTTAAATACAAAAAGTAATAGGATCTTTCGTCGATAGGTGGATTAAAATATATTTACCTGCTGAGAGACTTTGGAATGCCAAATAAAGTAAGCTACGATAAAAAAGACAATCGACAAACTAATCCGCAGGCTTTTTAACAAAACATATGATTTGTGAAAACTGAATCTTGAATAAATTGAGTGAGCCCTCGATTGACACCATATAAGGAATAATATACATCAAAGTTCCTTAAGTTTTTCCAAATTATCAGAAGAATTTCATCAGGTAGGTCATTCGATCCAATGTCTGAACATTCCATTTTCATACAATCTAATTTTTCATGAACCTAAGATCGACACGTTTATATATGTGATTTGACTGATATTTCTATTTCCACCAAGAGTCTATCATTCGTCTTATTGTAGAAGAAATGGAAATGAAAATAGGAAGTGACAACACGTCACCAATCAACAATAGCACAAGTACGATCGATAATCAGAACGATGGTCAACAACACAGACAACGTTCATCACCTCGCGTTCAATCATCACGAACAGTTCTCACCGAAGTGGTTTCTTGAATGATTTTTTTTGTTTTTCTTCTCCTCCTACTCCTCTACATTGTTTTCATTTATTTATTTGGTGATGCTACTAGTCAACGTGCCCCTCTCGTCAACATTTGAACAAACTTAAACATGTGAATGCCGTCCTATACAGCTTCTATTGTCATTTCTCGAGTTCCTTTTTACATTGTTGCCAATTGTGATGATTCCTTCTCTCTCTTTCTCTCAAAACAATTGTTTTCTTTTCTCATTTCATAACACGCTTGTTTCTGAGAGATAAATAAATATCTGAAATTCATTCAATCGATCGAATAACCACCAGAGAGCAAACACAAAATTCAATTTGATCCGTTGCACGTATGAAACAATCAGACAACAATCCAGAAATACTAATCGTATAGTGGAAGAGCGAAAAGAAAGAAACGATTTCCCCAAAGATTCTCGTCAAAAAAGAAAAATGAAGCATATAACCTTGACAGTAGAATCTGTCGGGCAATTTATTCGTTCATAGATAGATAGCGAAAGAAGCAAATTGATCATAATGCAATCAAGAAGAAGAAGCCATCGA